>JAXDDW010000050.1:45000-497500 GCA_034670385.1 Hoplostethus mediterraneus | reverse complement strand
TCATCGAGAAGTACAAAGTGACCAAGTTCTACACCGCCCCCACCGCCATCCGCCTGCTGATGAAGTACGGACGGGAGCCGCTGCAGAAGTAAGGCCCGCGTCACGCTTGGATCTGGTCGACCTGAATCGCCCAGTACTGCTGCATGTTCGGTTTCCCAACCTTGATGTGAAAATGGGATAAGGAGAAAAAAAAAGGGTCAAACTAGAATGACTGTGCGCCCAGGGATGATGTTAGGAAACTGCATGGACTCCACCCAAACTGGACTAAGATCAACTCCTGGGCTCACAGGAATTTCTGACCTCAATATGGGGTTATCTGTCCAAAAAACAGCAGGAATACTGACTCAAAAGTGCCACCTTTAGGCCAAGTGGAGAAAACAGGTCTTTATCTGAGCCTTACCTTCACTGTATAAGATGGACAGAGACAGAGAATCAGTTCAGTGTCCATCCCTCTAACGTCAAATAGCGTTCTGCGTTCTCTTCTAGTGTATTTACATAAACAACGTGATGTCACGATGAGATATTTCCAGTGCAGCTACAGTGGAGTTTAGTAGCACAACGTCTTTCATCTATCTAAAACATCAAAGCCGAACGTCAGAGCAAGGGCCGACATTCAACACTCATACAGGGAGAAATCCATGGCAGAAGAGGCAGAGACACCAAGATAGACCAGAATGCAATGCAGCCACGGGGAGACGTCGCATTCTGAGTAAGGGGTGCGGCGCTCGCTTTTTCTCCCGCTTTCTTGCTCTTCAGATGCTATCACTGTCAGTATCGCTCCCTCCACCTCCAGGCCCGTTCTCTGGTGGTTGTTGAAAAGTCATTATGGGAAAATCACTGACTGAAGTAGAAGCAGATGAGGCAGACTGAGGGAAACATCGCAGCTTGATGATACACAGTATATAGCAGTAGTGTTACAGTATCTGAGGCTCTAGTGTTTTACCCTTCTGCTAGGTATGACCTCTCCAGTCTGAGGATCCTGGCTACTGTGGGGGAGCCAATCAACCCGGAGGCGTGGTGCTGGTACCACGACGTGGTCGGCCAGGGCAGGTGTCCCGTGGTCGACACTTTCTGGCAGACGGAGACGGTAAGCGTTGGGCAATGCAACAATCAGTTGTAACCTCGACCTTTTCCTCAACATGAACTTGACAGTGACTCGTCAACATTGATTTAAATCTGCTTGAATAAATTCTGCTGAGCCAATTCAAATCTTAGTCGTCTGTATGTTCACAATCTTGCCAGGATCAATAAAAGAGTCACTTTAAAACCACTGATCTGTCATTGCTGGCTGATACTGAGTACGTTCCCTTGTGTAACCTGCAGGGAGGTCACGTCTTGACTCCGCTGCCTGCTGCCACGCCGCTGAAACCGGGCTCTGCTGTAAGTGACAACACCTTCAACACTGCTTACGTCATACTCTGTCGTTTCTGTGTAATTCCTAAACACCCGTATCAACTTTTAGTAATAGAAGACGCTGGCAGGAACGGGTTTTACCTGCTGTATGCTGGTGGCTTGAAGACTTCCTTTCTCTTGATTTGATTCACACGCGTCTATAAATCCCTCAGTAGTTCAAACGAAATCACTGGAAAAATTACAGAAGGGGAGATGCATCATTTCCTCATATAAACCTCCATTAGGACTTCCCAGAGGTAGATTATGATGTGCAAACGAGCAGTAGGTTATGATCTGGAACGAGCGCTGCTGCCACGCTGGAGCTGTTTATTGAAAACATGTTGTGATCTAATAAGAAGCTGGGATCCAATATGAAAGCCGTACCTCACATTTCAGACGTTTCCCTTCTTCGGGGTGGAGCCCACCATCCTCAACGAACACGGGGAGGAACTGGAGGGCGAGGCTGAGGGCTACCTGGTAAGATCAACCAAACCCACATCAAACCAGTCATCACTTCTATTATCTGAATACACTGAAGACATCTTTTACACAGTTTCACAGGTTTTATATCGTTGTTTCTTCTTATTCTATGTGCTTTGTTCTATTTTATGTATTTGTATTTGTTTTATTATTGTGTAGTCTGTATTAACCCATTCCTGTTCCATTAAAACACACTTGCAATATTGTTTATCTTTATTATAGTAGTAGTAGAAGTAGAAATAGTAGCATTCGTATAAGTAGTCCTAATAGTAGCAGTAGTAGTAGTAGTAGTAATAGTAACAGTAGTATTAGTAGTATTAGTAATAGTAACAGTAGTATTAGTAGTAGTAGTAATAGTAGTAGTAGTAGTAGTAGTAGTAGTAACAGTAGTAGTAGTAGTAGTAGTACTAATAGTAGTTGTAGTATTAGTAATAGTAACAGTAGTAGTAGTAGTAGTAATAGTAACAGTAGTAGTAGTAGTAGTAATAGTAGTAGTAGTAATAGTAGTAGTAGTAGTAGTAGTAGTAGTAGTAGTATCAGTAGTAGTATTTTCAGTATTTGTAGCAGTAGTAGTATCAGTAGTAGTATTATCAGTATCAATATAGTATTCCTGTGTATTTCCTGCAGGTGTTCAGGAGGCCGTGGCCTGGCATCATGCGGACCGTGTTCAGAAACCAGGAGTGTTTTGAGAACACGTACTTCAAGAAGTTCCCAGGCTTCTATGTGACTGGTGACGGTGAGACAGATGAAACCATGCTACATCTACTGTGACTTTGACCTTCCTCACTAGTATCAGCTGCCTCTCATGTTGAACTAGCACCAGCCTCAATGATGTAAAGGTAGTATATGAAGGTATTTGAAGGTTGGTGGTCATGCAGCTGGTGTTCCTCTTTGTCAGGCTGCAGACGGGACAAGGACGGCTACTACTGGATAACAGGGAGGATAGACGACATGCTGAATGTGTCAGGTACTGCTGGGTGTTACCGACGCTTTACTGCGATACCCTACATTGTTACAAAATCATCTTTTAAATCTCTCACATTTTTATAGTGTATCGTTTGGCTGTAACTATCGTTGTCGTTGAGGCTCTGCGACATCATTCTCACAGTGCAGTAGATTGACTGACTCGTAACCTCGTGCGGTTGTGACTCGGTGTCCTCCAGGCCACCTGATGAGCACAGCGGAGGTGGAGGCGGCTCTGATGGAGCACCCGGCCGTGGCGGAGGCCGCCGTCGTCAGCCGGCCTCACACGGTGAAGGGAGAGTGTATCTACTGCTTCGTCAGCCTGAAAGACCACCTGGAGTTTGACCACACCCTGGTGGGGGAGCTCAAGAGACTGGGTGAGGCTCTGACTCGGGGAGTGGAGGGTTAAAGGAAAAACACATGGTCTTTTATTCCGCCACAGTTGTAGAGTTGACCTATGTTGACCTCTCATTTCGTCATTAGATCCAGACAAAGTGTATTCTGCATGGTAGTGATTCCCTTTTTCGTGCTCATTTTCAGTGAGAGAGAAAATCGGACCAATCGCCACCCCAGACTTCATTCAAAATGCCCCGGCGCTCCCGAAAACCCGCTCAGGTAACCGCTGAGCGCCCATCTACCCCTCTCATGCCTCGTGTCACCCTTCCACTTACTGTACCGCTGACCCGGTTTCTGCTGCAGGGAAGATCATGAGGCGGATCCTGAGGCAGATCGCGCGGAACGACAAGGACCTGGGCGACCTGTCAACGCTGGCCGACCCCAAGGTGGTGGAGGACCTGTTCAGCCAGAGATGTGAAGCTGCAGCCTGAGTCAGGAAAAACTCCCTCCAGGCCTTGAGAACCCCACAGCGGTGCAGATGAAGACGAATCGTCGTTGGATCAGCCTCTGAGTGTTTGTACGCACTCTTTGGGACTGCGTAACGGGGCTGGGATCAGGAAAAAAAATATGCTACTGACTTTCATACTTGTGAATCGTTTTTTTCATATGGGAAAATAGTGAAGAAAACAATTGCAAAAGTCCAATTAAATGCCTGTAGTAATGAATACACTCAAGTGCACTACATGTAATTTCTGTCTTCTAGTTGTTGGACATTAAACTGTCACTTTTAAGGGATTGTTGATGATGCAATAGACATTTGTAGCTGGGCCCAAAACGTCATTTTTACTTTTATTGTGTTAAATTCTCATTCTCATATCATTCTCTCTGTAATGCCGTAATGTTACTTTTCAAACAACGGAGAAGAAGCGTGAACTATCTCACCACACACAAGTCAGCTTTGCACAGTTTCCGTTGTGGCTTGTGTTTGAATGACCGATGTATATTTTCAATTTGTTGAGATGTTTCTACGACCTGGAAATAAAGTGTATAATCTGTCTGATGTCGATGTCGACCAGTATGATTTCCTGATATTTCAGTGTGGGAGAGAGAGAGAGAGAGACTTGAGAGAAAGAGAGAGAGAGACACCAGCCTTTTTAGAATTTCAACACCGCCCCCTAGTGGTAGGAACATCTCTCTGCAGGTGCTATCTGATGGTTGTGCTGTTTACTGTAAAGGCCTTTTTTTGTTGTCTGCAGCTGAGCCACTAATGAAACACAGGGCTTTGATGATCTGATCAGTGGACAGGGGAGCAGCGATTAGGGAGAGAGAGAGAGAGGAAGAGAGAGAGAGAGAGGGAGGGATGGAGAAGAGAGCACAATTTGATTTTAAGTGCCCTGGATTAGTTTGAGCTGAAATTACAAGCATTAGTGCTCCTGAGAAAAAGGAGAAAGAAACAATAATCTGTGTTTTTGGGAGATTAGATTCACCAGGGTCTTTATAGGACTGCTCTCTTATCAAACCCCAGTACGCCTTAATGTGATTGCCATGTACAGTCAATGGGTAGTCTCCCTGTCTCTCTCTCTCTCTTATTGTCTCTCTCTCTCTGTCTCTCTCTCTCTCTCTTATTGCCTCTCTCTCTGTCTCTCGCTGTCTCTCTCTTACTGTCTCTCTCTCTCTCTCTCCCTCTCCTTGTCTCTCTCTCTCTCTGTCTCTCTCTTACTGTCTCTCTGTCTCTCTCTGTGTCTCTGTCTCTCACTCTCCTTGTCTCTCTCTCTATCTCTCTATGTCTCTCCCTCTCCTTGTCTCTCCCTCTCTCTGTCTCTCTCCTCTCTCTCTCCCTCTGTATGTGTGTGTGTGTGGGGCGGGGCGGGGCAGAAACACCAGTGTTCCATCATCACCCCTGGCAGCAGAGGTGTGGTTGCCATGACAACGCCCCACCCCACGCTCCCCTTTCCCCCCCCCCCCCCCCCGACCACAACAGCAGTCTGCAGAGGTTCGCTCCGTGACAATGGTGCCCCGTGTGCGGCGGTGACCAGAGCAAGGATCAGCTGCCATGTAAACCTGCAGGGACATCTTACCTCCACTCCTGGTCACACACACACACACACACACACACACACACACACACACACACACACACACACACACTACTGGGAATTGCTCAGTACACCTGAATGTAAAAAAAACCTCATTAGAAACGCCTCTGCAGGCTAATCCAGACTGCTGAAGAAGGTGAGCTGAAGGAACTACTGTACATTTCTGGCATCACTTGATCTGTTCAAAGTCTCTCCTGTAACGGCGGCAAGGCAAAAAGTAGAATAATGTTGATCAGAAATCTCCCATAAAGACACCATATCATAACTTTATTGTGTGACATCAGTGAGCTTGGACATGAATCCACATCTTTACCATGTATATTTTTTATATTTTACACTTCATATTTTATATTTTATTAAGTGCTCTTATTGTACATATTGTGTGTTGTTTTATATAAGAGCTCTACTGTAAATATTGTGCTGGTTTTTAATGTTAAATATTTTGTAATATGCCCTTTTGCACATTCCCGTGAGCATTGCCACTTTGCATTTCACTGCATGTATATGTATGTGACAAATAAAACTCTTGACTCTTGACTCTTCACTCATGTAGGAGCAATTCATTCCTAATTCATTGTGTTCCATATGTGCAGAGTCGCCGTCGCTGTCCAGCTGACTGTCACTCTGTGGGGCCTGAGAGCTGCCCTGTCAGCACGGAGGAGCTGCTCGTTTCAGCCACCAACCTTTTAGAGTCAGAACCTGTGAAATTCAATCTCCTCGATTCAATTACAAACTGGCTTGTGTGTGTGTGTGTGTGTGTGTGTGTGTGTGTGTGTGTGTGTAGAGTTAGACTGATATATTGGTTTGCCAATATATCATGCCGATATTTGATATTCTTTTATTAGAAATCAGATATCCGCCAATCAGTGGCATATGATGGATATGATGCAGTTTCTTAGATTACATTTTTATTGTGTAATTGATCAATATTACACTGGTTGTCTATGAGAACCCTGAACCCTGAACCTAATACTAATAAAAACTAATACTAATAATACTACTTTTTGTACCTTGCCTTTGTATTTTGTACATTCAGTTTCTTGTGATACTGTTATGCTGCTGCAACCCCAGAATTTCCCCCCGGGGATCAATAAAGTATCTTTCTATCTAATCTATCTATCTACTACTACTCCTACTACTCCTACTCCTACTACTACTACTACTAGTACTACTAGCACGACTACTACTACTACTACTACTAATACTAATAATAATAATAATAATATCCTTCAGTTTCAGTGGAGAGTTTTAGTGTCTCATTGTCTAAATGCTGTTTCAGTGACTTTTCCACCATAAATCAACCAAATCAAAATCTATCGGTATCAGCCTTCAGAAACATACTCTATCAGCGAACCTCAGTGAACCACTGTACGTGGGGCTGAAAATGCATTTGACCTCACCAGATAAACCTACCTCACCGTTACCTTCTGCAGAATGAACCTACCTCACCATCATGTTCTGCAGAATGAACCTACCTCACCATCATGTTCTGCAGAATGAACCTACCTCACCATCATGTTCTGCAGAATGAACCTACCTCACCATCATGTTCTGCAGAATGAACCTACCTCACCATCATGTTCTGCAGAATGAACCTACCTCACCGTTACCTTCTGCAGAATGAACCTACCTCACCATCATGTTCTGCAGAATGAACCTACCTCACCGTTACCTTCTGCAGAATAAACCTACCTCACCATCATGTTCTGCAGAATGAACCTACCTCACCATCATGTTCTGCAGAATGAACCTACCTCACCATCATGTTCTGCAGAATGAACCTACCTCACCATCATGTTCTGCAGAATGAACCTACCTCACCATCATGTTCTGCAGAATAAACCTACCTCACCATCATGTTCTGCAGAATAAACCTACCTCACCATCATGTTCTGCAGAATAAACCTACCTCACCATCATGTTCTGCAGAATAAACCTACCTCACCATCATGTTCTGCAGAATGAACCTACCTCACCATCATGTTCTGCAGAATGAACCTACCTCACCATCATGTTCTGCAGAATGAACCTACCTCACCATCATGTTCTGCAGAATAAACCTACCTCACCATCATGTTCTGCAGAATAAACCTACCTCACCATCATGTTCTGCAGAATGAACTTACCTCACCATCATGTTCTGCAGAATAAACCTACCTCACCATCATGTTCTGCAGAATAAACCTACCTCACCATCATGTTCTGCAGAATGAACCTACCTCACCATCATGTTCTGCAGAATGAACCTACCTCACCATCATGTTCTGCAGAATAAACCTACCTCACCATCATGTTCTGCAGAATGAATCTACCTCACCATCATGTTCTGCAGAATGAACCTACCTCACCATCATGTTCTGCAGAATAAACCTACCTCACCATCATGTTCTGCAGAATAAACCTACCTCACCATCATGTTCTGCAGAATGAATCTACCTCACCATCATGTTCTGCAGAATGAACCTACCTCACCATCATGTTCTGCAGAATAAACCTACCTCACCATCATGTTCTGCAGAATAAACCTACCTCACCATCATGTTCTGCAGAATGAACCTACCTCACCATCATGTTCTGCAGAATAAACCTACCTCACCATCATGTTCTGCAGAATGAATCTACCTCACCATCATGTTCTGCAGAATGAACCTACCTCACCATCATGTTCTGCAGAATAAACCTACCTCACCATCATGTTCTGCAGAATGAATCTACCTCACCATCATGTTCTGCAGAATAAACCTACCTCACCATCATGTTCTGCAGAATGAACCTACCTCACCATCATGTTCTGCAGAATGAACCTACCTCACCATCATGTTCTGCAGAATAAACCTACCTCACCATCATGTTCTGCAGAATAAACCTACCTCACCATCATGTTCTGCAGAATGAACCTACCTCACCATCATGTTCTGCAGAATGCCATGTAATGTAAAAAACTAACAAATATCACAAACACATTCTAACATGTACATCCTTGCAATGAAAAGAAAAGCACAGCATTATTGTGTATACAGCATCCACCCCTCCACACACGCACACGCACACTAAAGCCCCCGGAGGATTACGGCCCCAAATCCTACCATTGTTTTTGGTGTGGTATCACACAGGCTGCTGTTCTCACCCACACTACCTCAGCTGCTCTGGGATCCCAAGGCTGAGATGTGTGTGTGTGTGTGTGTGTGTGTGTATCTGTGTGTGTATAAGAGAGACAACAGAGCCGGTAGTAAATCCTCTATATGCTGTGTAAGTCATCGCTGTTCAGTGAAAACCTCATATCCCCAAAACACCAGCTTTTCAGGAGCTAAGAAAAAGAAGTCTTGTTTTTATCTCAACCGCTGTGTGTTTTTGACTTTATCCACTGGGCTGTGAACAGATCTTACAAGACCAAGGGTGGTAGAATCTCCTAAACTAATAGAGGAGCATGAAAACCACAAAAAAACTGTGTGTGTGTGTGTGTGTGTGTGTGTGTGTGCGCGTGTGTGTGTGTGTGTGTGTGTGTGCGTGTGTGTGTGTGTGTGTGTGTGCGTGTGTGTGTGTGTGTAGAGGCTCTGTGTGCACCATGATGAACACTGGGCACGTCCAAAGCAAATTATGAAAACAAAAGACAAGTCAAAGGACGCTTCGAATGGATGGCGTCTCTTTTGTTTTTGCTCCTCAAAAGACAGACAGATGGCAAAACCGAAGTCGAGGCTCAAGCGAATTTGTCATTTCAGAACACACAGGCGTGGAGGGAGGGGCTTGGAGATCGATGCTTCCTACCTGCTGCAGGCCAACCAGACCAAGAGATGAAGTTTGCACTGGTCGTGCCTTCTTCTATATGGCTGTATTCACCTGTGTGTCCAGTGGATGCGTTACATTATAGAACTTCTAATGCATTTCTGGTGTATTTCACTCATGTATGATGCCATATCTCTGTACGCATCTCCTGTTCGGCTGGTTGCACACTTTCTATAAATGTTTTCTTCGCTGAACTCATCATTTTTGGACCGCCGCCAGCCTGTCGGAATTATTTGTACGAGGGGATAGCCTGGACGCAGTCGACAACAGTTCAATTCAGGGTTCAAACGGTCGCCCCACTCCTCGGCACAATGGGACTGTGTGTTTATTCGCACAATAGTGTCTTTCTAGTGGAGCGGAAAGTCCAAAAAACTTGACACCCAGCCTCCGCAAAAAAAACGTTTCCCCAGCTGGAGCGCGCTGGAGCGTCGGCCACTGATTCAGGTCTGCGGGCCTCGACGGGGGTCTCGGAGGACATGAATAATGACATAACAGACAGCCGGGGGGAAAGTGAAGGGCCTCCAGGCGAAGCTTTTACTCAATGGGAACTGTCCTCAGGGCCAAACCTTTGCCTGCGCCGAGCGTGAGGCTTTTTGTGTCGTTGGCATGACAACCTCTCAGCTAATCGCACAGCCAGGCCTGTTGTGTTGCTCATTGTCTGTCTGAGGCCTTTGCACAGCTGCAGGCGTGTGCAATTTGGGGTCCAATTTTGACAGATTGCACGCTGAACGAGGCAGTTTGGAGTGGAGCCTTCAGGACGGCTGATTTGGCTGAGAAAAGACAAAGACACGGGGAACGAGGTGCGGTTCAGAGGAAGGATTTCATAGTGTACAGGCAAGTCTTTCTCAAGTATCTCTGAAGCAAGTCGCTTTCCTTTCAGCGGATTCAAATTCTAAATGGCGGCAACGACTCACCCGCTAATGAGACGGTACATCCTCAACATTTTTAATTCTCAAATTTTGAAGAAAATCGAACGTCCTCGGTTGAGTTGAAATGAAAGCAGAGCAGTGCAGCCCTGCTCTCAAGTGTCTAAAAGTTAAAGCTGCACCAGTTGTCGGCGGCCTCAAGCAGCAGTGAAAAAGATGTGATTTTTTGAAAGTTTGACCTAAGAAATCATGTAACGTGACAACAGTAAACCACCAACTCCATGCACCTAAACCTTCTTCTTAGCGGCTGGTAGGGGTGGCGGAAAATGTTGGTGTCCAGCTTTTCAGATTTTGTCATTTCCTGTGTGCCGACTTGATTTCTCACCACCACCATACCCGACACCAGGAACTCGATAGTTAGAGGTGATGGGGTGATCTTGTGTGTCGCAGGTTTGCAGCGCAGCTTTAAAAAGGACCGAATCCACCCATCCCTTATAATGTTACATTCCTGCAAAAGAGCCACATCTGCCTTCCCTTGCAGTGACCTCAGTGTATTGATCCCACACAAACGTCAGCTGGGCCCTCAGACATCAGCTGCATCTCCACAAAACAACAGAAAGGAGAAAACGAGGGAAGAGAGATGTGGGAATACCACGGGCGACTCCTCTAAACGTTTCAGCTGAGAGGACCACACAACCGTGTTGCATTATTCATCGCAGCCAGGGAGGGGAGTGTGTCTCTCTTCATCTATTTCAATCACAGTCGAGGTGTCAGGACAGATAAACCAATACAGCTTCATTCATACAGTTGGCTGCTGAATGCATTAAACATATATTATATAAGAATATTTTAACTCAGGATACCTCAAAATCCACCCTGATGTACACTGTATAGCCAAACGTCAGCGGACCCCACTACTAGTTATTGAGTTCAGGTGTTCCTCAGGGTTTGGGCTTGGCCCCTTAGCTCCAGTGAAGGATAATCTTACTGCTACAGGATACCAAGACATTTTAGCCAATTGGGCGCTTCCAACTTTGTGGCAACAGTTTGGGGGAGGCCCTTTGCTGTTCCAGCATGATTGTGCCCCTGTGCACAAAGCCAGGTCCATACAGACATGGTTAGACCAGTTTGGTGTGGAGGAACTGGACTGGCCTGCACAGAGCCCTGACCTCAACCCCACTGAACACCTTTGGGAGGAATCAGAAGGCAGATTGTGAGCCAGGCCTTCTCGTCCAACATCACTGCTTCACCTCACTAATGCTCTTTTGGCTGAA
The DNA here is from genome assembly GCA_034670385.1 of Hoplostethus mediterraneus. Taxonomy (NCBI): domain Eukaryota; kingdom Metazoa; phylum Chordata; class Actinopteri; order Trachichthyiformes; family Trachichthyidae; genus Hoplostethus; species Hoplostethus mediterraneus. Next base: position 486,310 of record JAXDDW010000050.1, on the reverse strand, counting down.
TGGGCACAAATTCCCACAGACACTCCAACAGCTTATGGAAAGCCTTCCCAGAAGAGTGGCGGCTGTTCTAGCCACAAAGGGTCCAACTCCATATTAATGCCCATGGGACATCTAGCAAGCTAATATGGGTGTGATGGTCAAGTGTCCACTGACTTTTGGTCATATAGTGTACTTGATCCCGTTTCTTGACAAATGAAATAGTCAAATAGTTTCTCCACCAATGAAATTAGGTGTCATTTGGGCTCTGCATGAACTAAAAATGAAAATGAGATAATAACACCCTGTGGTTTTAATCTATTCATGCACCGGCACATTTTGGCACATCATGATGTTGCCTCCACTAGATCATGGCCGCAAAGACAATGTAGAACAGTGAAGCAATAAAATGACACTATTAAGCTTATTAGAAGCTGTAAAAGTGTTTTATTCTGAAATGATCTTCTGTACAATTCAAGCTAATGTGACTTTAAATTGTTTGGAAAACATCCCGTACGCAACACGACACAGTCATTTCGGATCAAGCGTTATTTGTCGTCGTCCTGAAAACATCCAGTGGACTATCTTAGGACCTAATTCATTTTTGGACATCTTATCATTTAATTGGATCTTAACAAGCAGATTGGCTCTGTAAAGTGGCATGTCGTTTCAGGGATGGAATCAATTGTGTGGTGTCGTCGGAAATAAATTGCAATATAATCTTGTTTTACACTGCTGTGCAATGTTATATGTGTTATATTCAGTTAGTGCTGAGTAGGAGGGGCAAGTTCAGCGCAAATGTGTTTTCAATTCAGGGACATAATGTGTTGTAAAGACAAGGCAACGGCATTTCATTAAACTGTAAATCTGCTTGGGATTTGTTCAAATAAGGTCATGGGATGTGAACCCTTTTAAAACAATGTGGTACACCCTGTTTCTGTTACAGTTGAAGTACTAATCTGTGTCATCTTCATAACAGTAAATGTCCGTTTTGCTTCTCTGTGTCACTGAGTGATAAAACACAACGGTGATTCATGAAAGGTTTTACACTGACTGTTCTAACGCCGGAGCACCTCCTCAGCTGCTGCCCCAAAGCCCTGGGAGAAGGATGCCACCGGTGGCGTCGCGACCAGGTGCTGAAAGAAACAGCTGAAATAGCTGAAACACCATCGCACCTGTCAGGGAAGGAGAGCAGCCCCAGAAGAGGACACCTGCAGGGGATTGGCTGCTGAAGGTCGACCGAGGGAAGCAGTCGAGATTCCCGGAGGTGATCGCCATGACCACCCTCAGACCGGACGTTGTCCTCCTGTCTGAGTCGACCGAGCACGTGGTCATGATTGAACTCTGGGAAGACCGGATGCAGGAGGCCAACGAAAGGAAACGAGCCAAATACGAGGGGATGGTAGTGAAAAGTCCCCACCACTCTGAAAAGTGGTGGGGACATATGAGTCGACAATACGAAAATACTCAACATCAAACAACGGCGACCGCACCAGTAACAGTCATCCATATGCATCACCTCCACAGCTGCAACACCAAGTCAATCCAACAGTGCCAATATCACATCTACTGTAGGAAGCACCAGTGCATGTCAGTCAGCCGAGCGATAACAATATCCAATATCACCGCCCTAAAATATGACAAACAGAAACAACTGAAGGAATAACGTTAACCACGTTAGCTAAAGATAATAAATCAACCTTACCGTTAGATGTAAAGGGAGTGATGGGGGTGAACAAGAACAAAGCCATCAGGAGCGCTACAGAGGCAGCAGAAAGATCCTCAGGATGGTGAATGCGAGTCAACCCAATGTTGTAAGACTCGAAACATCCGGTGACCCCAGGTTACACCACTGATGATGTGTCCCAGTGCATCATAAGATGTTTGTTTCAACAATCAAAACACCCGGTGTCAGGTAGGTTTTCCTGGGGAAAAAAATCCTGGTTTCTGGTTTGTTTGAGATAAACAGAAGAAGAACTGGGTAGTTAGCATGAACAGCGATAGCCTCTGTGGCTGAACAGACAAAGAAAAGAGCGCCAAATTCAAACTGCATCAACAGAAAATTGAAGGAAACACTCTGATAAGGACAAACCCACCTGACACCAGCTAATGTAAAAGCTTATACCAACTGGGTACAGGTTGAATCCCTGTTGTGTTATGTTGATCGTCAATAGAGAGCAGCAAAACTATCATTTATTTATATGAAAATGTGACAGATTATTACCGTCACCCTTCACTTTTAGGGGTGTTAGGATGCATCCTTCTCCATAATTGCCCCGGGACAACTTCCCCCCCCCCCATTTCAGACATCACACCCTTTCTGCTGCGACTCACAGCAGACCTCTGATATCAAACCAGAGGCCAGTTCCAGGAGAGCATGTCTGCATGTCTGTCTGAGCAGCGACCGAGGGCATAAATTATTGAGCAGTCGGTTCCTCTCCCGGGCTCTCAGGGTGATGGAAGTAAAAGCCAGCGTCTTCTTCTTCCCTCCGCTGACCTGCTCAGCGCCATCAGCAGCGACTAGCATGCAGCTGCGTCTGCATCAATAATTCATCTTCATCAGTCCAAGGAAGGGAGGCCCTACGGCGCTCGCTCTGCCTCTTCATCACGCTCCTTCCCTCTCGCCGTCACCCGGCTCTCCCCGGCTCCCTCAGTGGCAATAAACACCAACGCTTACGAGTTAAAGGATTTAATTCTCATATTATCACTTCATATTAATATCAGCGATTTGTCAAAATAAAACAACTGAGGGTGAGATGGCGCTCGTTCTCCAGTCTGCCTGCATATAGAATGATTTTGATTTTCAAAATAAAATAATCAAGGCCAATACTGTACTGCTGGTGTTTTTCTAGCGTGACGAGCTGGGTACCACGAACAAGGTAGCACATGTACGACCATCGTGATGCAAGAGGATTTGACTTCTGGGACGACACAATCTTCTTATTCACGTTCCCTGTGTCTGTCCCCGCTAACCCACTGTAATCCTGTGGTCTGCACGGTAATCCACACACACACACACACACACACACACACACACACACACACACACACACACACACACAGGATCAAGAACACAAATGCAGATCTAATGGAAAAATGTAAATAATCTATAATGGGCTTTGTAAGTAAAGTCTATCAAGATAAATACTAGATATACTATATAAATACAATATATACAATATATATACACTATACTATATACACTATATAGACTATATATACACTATATATACTATATACAATATATATACTGTAAGGCTGTCTGCTTCAGCACCAATAGATGGCACAACACACCCAGCAGGTTTTGTAAATACACATTCATGTTTATTACCAATTAAACAGAGACTATAGATCGTTAGACTTTTGACATAGACTTTTCATTTAAAACATTCATATTTTTTCACAATCCCGTTCTCTTCTCAAAAGAAAAAAGTAATTCATATCCCATAGTAACAACTGTACAAAGACAGCTTGGTAGGTACAATAATTTACTTAAAAAGTGTTTGTATTTTAGTCAATGCAAACCATGTGACAACAAAACAACAGCTTCACCCTCACGATGGTTTTGTTTTCCTTACAGCGGAGCTGAGTGATCACAATGACTATAGCTTGTATGTACATGCACTAAAGTGCTAGTGTTCAAAAGGCATGCAAATATTTGACCGATATTTGTACAACTGCCTTCCAAATATGCATAAGGTTATTCAGTTGTTGTTTCCCGTCGTCTAAATGTTCACAGAGCCAAACATTCATCTGAACGTAAAAATAAATAAATACATCAGCATCATAAATGACATCATGTGTCTCCGCTTCAGCCCTGACGAAGCAGAAGTTGTTTTTTTGTCTTTCATCTCCTTGAAACAAAACTGATAGTCTGGATTCAAGCTTAAAAGGCTAGGAACAAAAAGATTAAGGTATGATCTCGCTCAACATAAGAAAACAGTGTGAACATGAATCGATGCAGGACAGAACATGTTCATGTAAAAAAAAGCAAAGAAACAGAACTTAAACAGACAAAAAGAAACGGTGTAAACTTCATATTTGGACAAATACAACAGCTGATCTACAGTTTTTCTTTGACACCTGAAAAACAGGTTCACAATTGTGATTAAAATATGTATGTATTGCATACATATATACACACGTGTGGGGCTATGAGAAACTCAAGTGTGTACAGGCACCTCATATGGAAATGTAGTTTTTGTCAGTGTTGTTACAGTACATTCCAGGTTCTTCTCAGAGGAAGCTCTGGTTGTTTTTCCTCAATGGTCAGCTGGTGCTACTGGGTGGTGGATCCCAACCCCTTCTGGCTCCTCCTCTTGGGAGTCTCTAGAGAGGGGCTGCTGAGGTACTGGGTCTTTTTAGGCTCCGATAAGGAGAGGCAGATAGAGGTGGATAGAAGAAGGTGGGAGAAGGAGGAGGAAGAGGAGGGAGAGGAGGAAGAGGAGGGCCTCACGCCGGAGGATGCTCCTGCCCCGGCTCCTCGGCCTCCTGTATGGTTTTACTGTGTCCTGGCGGCGGGAAGGTGAACCTCCTCTTGGAGCCCTCGCTCCACTTGGGGGAGGAGGAGGGGGAGTGGGCGGCCCAGCGCGAGGGGGGGGCGGCGGTTGGCCGGGCGAGCCGGTCTCAGGAAGCGGGAGTCCAGGGGCGGGGCCACCGGAGAGCGAGGCAGGTCCTGCCAATGACAAGAGTTGTGAGAGAGGGGAGAGCAAAGAGGCGTCTTCAGTTCGACAGCGCTGAAGCAAGCAAGGAATGACATGAACTCAACTGATTCCAACACAGTGTGACCGAGAGAAATGATCAAAAGAGCATGAGGAAAGAATGACACGGTTTCAAAAGGAAGACAAACCGTGAGCAAAAAAGTAAGAGCGCGCTGAGAGCAGAGTGTGTGAGCAAGTATGAGTGGCTGTTACAGCTATTCCCGCCCCAGAATGATGTCAGAGTGTGATTGGGTAAACGATCACACCACTGGCCTGATTTATAAATAGTTCATTTTCTCCAGGCGTTAGATTTCGGCTGAAGGACGGAGGGAATCAAAACCCACCAAGCAACAATCTAGTTCTGCTAAAAATACACAGCAGTCAGGCTGCGGTGGCATGAGAGGATGAACCGGGGGAAAATAAGTCAAGAGAGATGGATAGCGTGTATAACGGATAGATAAATCCTCTGTTTTACCTCCTACTGTAGGAATGCATGAACTGATGGATGGGGTGCACACAGGAAAGGTGGGTCCAACAGTAAGGTATGTGCACAACCTTCTTAACACAAGTGCAAGCATTGGTTTTAACAGGTCCGTGTGAGAATGCACAATTCCTATGCGATGCTAACACATCGAACCACAGAGTGCCACACATCATGCACCAGTGATGTGTACAGGAAGCCAACGACCGGAGTGGCTACTGAAAACAGCAAAAAAAATGTGATGTGCTTTTATCACATCAACCCTGAATCCTCTGTGGATGCTTTGGCCTTAAAGGAACAATCCGCCCTCAAACCCTTTCACACTGTTGAAAAGCAGCTTGGTGACGCAACTTCTGCATTTCTGGTGTTGTATTTTTCTTATTCCTGCACAGTGAGATGTTTCCAGTGCAGCTACAGTTGAGTTTAATAGCAGATTTTCTTCCCCCCAGCTATCTAAAACATCAACGTCAGGTTTTTGGTGTCATCCCCTCGGATTCAAAGATCAGGGGCTCCTGTCTAGACTCACTATTTTGCACCGACGTTCAACAATCATACAGGGAGGAATCCACCGCGGAAGAGGAAGAAATGCCAATTTCTCCACCGGCAGTAGCCTCAACAGACCAGAATGCAATGCAGATTACAAGCCTCAAGTTTTGAGTAAAGGGCCCAACTCTCACTTTTTTTTTAACTTCTGGATCTTTCCTTTAAGCCAGACATTACACACAACCCACCGAGGTGGGGAGAGCACAGAGAGAATGAACGAGTGTAAAAGCAGCCGTCTTCGTCAATGAGTCTTTGGAGGGCTTGTTAGTGAGGGAGGGATGGCGAGGGCAAACTGTAAAAGGAGGAAAGAGAGAGCACCGTGGCAACAAATACGTGAAAAAAATAAATAATAATCATAAGAACATCACAGTCCATCCAGTTGCAGACATGGTGACACAGACACATGGCAGCCAGAGGGACCTGGTAGAAACACAGTGGGGGTCATGTTAGAATAACAACAAACAACCGCTGAGGAAGTGAAACAAGTCCAAAAGAGTCGTCTTTTTATGTCAGGTGGGGTGCGCTTGTTTGCTCTGAAGGCGCAATACGCTATAATCATAGTATACCGAAATGTGACGTAATCAAGACACAATCTGATGACTCTTTGGGTCACTTGAAATTGAGTTTGTGATCTTTTAAAAAAAAAAAAAAAAAACGATGATCAATACCGAAGAGCATGCAAACATCGACACAGAAACAGATGCATGACCGCCGCGCCACTCGGACACCACGCCGATGGCTTCGCACACTGTCATTCTGCTGTCCTGTGAGGCATGCGGTGATGGAGGGGAGCGGGGGGGTGGGGTGGGGCGGGTGAGGGGGGTGACAGGTCCGTGTGGCCGGTGAACCCACCATGTTGGGGGGAGAGTCAAAGGTCAAAGAGGAAGAGGAGGAGGAGGAGGAGGAAGAGGAACTTACATCACGGAGACAGAGCAGAGTTAGAGTCCCCAAGGAGCTGTTAGTATGACAGTGTGGTTCTGGATAAGAACACAGCAGACGGGCAGGAGGGAGCGATAAAGCCCGGAGGAAAGGGGGGAGAAGGGGGAGGAAAGAGTGGGAGATATTAATCGGTAAAAATCGGGCCAAAGAAGAGAGAGGAGACACAGGATAAGGCTGGCATATCAAAGGCAGAGAGGTCGACCGTGAGAAGTAAGGTCGCCGGGTTCAGCCACACAAGACGGCAATATGCACACACCCATTCACTTCAGACCCGGAAGAAACAGCCTGGGCCCTCTGAAGGGGAGCTGACCTCACCATAGACACACACAGGGCCATCTGGATGCTCGCGGGACACGGCGACCTCGTTAGCAACGTTACAGTTAGCGGTGCCTACCGCGTTACAGGCTGTCGACGGCGGGGACAGCCAAATATGTGGGAGCCGACGTGGATAAAACCAAAAATATACAAAAGTGAGAAGTTTCGATTTGGTTTTATGACGATCTAAATACACATGGATTGGATGGGGAAGGTGTGTTACATCACGTTACATCACTTCTCTGTGTGTCTCTATCCATTCACAGGCTCATAGCGTCATCAACGTATGATCCAGGTCTCTATTTCACTATTGACATGTTGCGTGCTTTGGTGCCATCACAATCCATTCTGATATTCTGTTTAAGCCGTGACCGCCATCCACAGAGGTCATGACCCCACTTAATAAATGACTTTATCAAACACACAGCGGAGCTTCATCCATACGATCAGAAATCAGACGATACTCTAATCTCACTCTGTCTGTTCAGGACGCTGACGGGCAGCTGGCCATGGTATAGTTTAAACACCTGTCCGTGGTATATTGTATATTAATGCACAGCTTTTATACCACATGGTCTACTGTAATGACAAGCCAGTCCGTCTGGCTACCGAGAGCCTAACTACCCCTCTGACAACACGAGGCATGTTTGCATGTATTTGAATGCATATTTCTTTCAACGTCATCGTTTAAACATCAATATTTCTCACTGTGTTTTTCCGTCTATGGTTTATTTTTCCCCACAGGTCAGCTGAATGGGTGGTGAGAACAGCCCGACCGATGTATCGGTGCACTGATTTCATTGAGTGAAATTACCGATACCGACCTTTCATAGATACATCAGCTATTTTGCACAAAGAAAAATGGTCATTTTTAAGATTTTCAAATTAATATCCACTATAACTAAGAATACAGGTTGTTATGAGGTGATATACACTACGTGGGTTTTAAAATTCTGCCTGTGAATTTCCTTAGAGATGGCTGATAATGATTAATTACATAACTATGTAACCATGACTCCACTTAAGCCTTTATCAGGAGAGATCATTTTAATTCCCCAATTATCATCAGACACATGAATGTGTTTCGGTCGGGCCTTGGTGAAAGTTTAAGCGCAGAGATAAAGAGGCCAAACTACAAGAAAGCCACTACAGTAGGAAGAAAGTAAAGAGTCTCTATAGTGAAGCAAAGGTTCAGTATGGCTGAAACAGCCTGAAGTATTTAAACATTACCATCGCATCAGTCAGTGCTTTCCATCTGAGGAAAAAACATCAAGACTTTAGTTATCGTGCATTTACTGTAGCTGATTTCTTGTTTAGCTGTTCTCTGAATAACCACAGATCCCTGCTCAGATGCTTTAAGAAATACAACTTTGTCTTCAACCATTTCAAGAAAAAAATCATTGCATCATAAAACATGGGCCCCAGATCAAATGAATGATGAAGCGATGGATCCAGTGAGTCTGCATATTTACCTCCATACATCCGGACTGTCCTCTGTCTGAGTCGGCTGGCTGGCTGTCTCTGCTGTGGCTGCCCTGTCCCCCAGCCTGCAGCCTCCTCTCCTCTCTGAAGCTTTGCTCCAGCAGCTTCTTGTTGAGGATGCGGGCTGCGTTCTCAGCCAGCGTGTACCCTGGAGGGGCCGACAGGTCCTGCCGTATGCTCACCATTTCTGGGGTTTTGTCCCCCTGCGTTTCCACTATCAGCTGCACAGGGCTGGGCGAACGCCCGCGGGCAGTCCTCATGAACTCCTGCGCGACGGCCGTGGATTTGGGGTCCGTGGCGGGAGCTCCGTGAGCGGGGCTGGGCTCAGCGGTGGGGGGCGGGGTGGCTCGGGAGCGGCTGGGGGACTTGTTGAACTTCTGTATGGGGTCGTAGGCCACGGGGGTGTGGTCGATGATGTTGAAGAGGCTGGAGAGCCCGTCGTTGATGGTGGTGTGGACAGGGCTGTCCCGCGTGGTGGTGGAGCGCGCCCAGGCCGACTCGTTGTTGCCCTTTTGGGGTGTGGTGGGTGTGGGCGCGCGGCCGGTACAGGGCAGGTCGGTCTTGCTGGACGTGGACAGCTTGCGCTGAAGCTTGGGCGAGCCGTACTTGGGCGAGCAGCAGGGCCGTTCAAACTTGCTCTGGACAACGGGGGAGTACTGGACTTTCCTCAGGCTGCGTGAGGGGGAGGAGATGGGGGTGGAGCCGCCGCCTTTAGGGGTGAGGCAGCGGTGGGGGCTGCTGGTCAGGTTCCTCAGCACGTCTGTCTGTAGACCCACACTGATGGTCTGGGTGGTCTGAGTGCCTCGTGTGGTGAAGCCGTTGGTCTGGCAAGCGGTGTCCCGGACCACCGGGGGGCCCGGCGGAGAGCGGATGGCGTTCCTCACAGAGAAGGCCACCTCCTTCATGTCATCACTCATGTTCCTGGAGAGCTGCAGCTCCAGAGAGGAGGCATAGCCCACCGTGGGGCAGATAGGAGGCTGGCTAGGAGGAGTCAGCAACCCCCCACCCTCCAGAAGGCCACACGGCCACCTCCCAGCACCGAACACCTCATCCGGCCCGCTCGGCCCCGGCCCAGCCTCTCCCCCGCCTCTGGCTTTGGTCCCTTTGACATACAGGAAGTCTGGTTCTTGCACAGCAGGGCGCTCAGCTGCCCCGGGTCTGGTGGGGCTGTGGAGGACATGCACCCCATAGTGGTCCATTCCCACCGCTGCTGCCCCCGCTCCGTTGCCCCTCAAGGGCGACTTGTGGCAGTGCTCGGGGCTGCTCAGGGTGCTGGTGGTCAGGGTGGCGCTGGTGGTGAGGAACCAGGTGGCTGGCTGGAATGGTTCAAGAATGTTCTCTCCTCCCCGGGCCTCGGGGGGCCTGTCTGCCCACGCCTCCAGGGCAGGGCCTGGGCCAGAGGCGGAAGATGGGAAGTCCCAGCCCTTGTTGTTGAACTCCTCGATGTACTTGAGGTCGTCTGGGGACAGCGGCGGGGTGACGTCATCCCGCCCTTGGTCACCGTGGCGAGTCTTGTCAGGGAGGAACGGCGAGCTGTCCATCAAACGTTGGAAGTCACTCATGGAACACACCGACTTGGCTCTGGTGACAGGACAGACACACACACACACACACACACAGCGTCAAAATCAACATCAGAGACACTCTCCCTACTCACTACCAACCCATCTGTGGCCTCATCTTTTTTACATTTCCACTACAGAAAAAAAACCTACACTTGTGTCCATTTTCTGGAAAGCAAGTTAAGGCCTTTTATTGTTTCAAAGCTGGTTGACTTACTCAACAGCACGGTGAGATGGATCATATACTTGCCAAAAGAGCAACTTTTACATTAAAAAATCGGGAAAAAAGGGGAAACTCACTGTCACTTCACGTCACAGGTAATAGAAGCAACAACCTCTCAAAGGATTTCTATGTTATGTATGAGCAGCAAAATGCAGCAGGAGGCTGGATAATCTGCAGGTCCTGGCAGTTTGTTTTTACTGTTGACGTTTATGAAAATGCATGTTGAAATACTCTTTGAACTCCGTTTGACTTGAAGTCTTTTTTAATGCCGTTACCTGAGCAGGCTGCCGCTGCTCATCTCCTCCTCTGGGTACTCAGGAGGACCTTCCCTCTCCGATATCTCGTTCAGGGCCTGGGAAGCAACAGAAAACAGCAAAAGGATCAAGCGAAGGGTTTCGTTGCCAAATGATTTATAGAGCTTCTGGGAAGAATGGAAGTAGCTCCAAAATGTGTGAATATCCATCATTTGAAAAAGGGGACACCTTCTCTAACAAAATGATGGATAGAACAAAATTAAAACAAATGATGGTACTTTTGTACCGTAGTTTAACATATTGTACCACAATTTAGCAAAGTGAGTGACCCAGGTCCTCGGTCGACAACGTGATGATGATGATGAACTATGATACAGCCTCTTCTGGACACTGAATGATGACCATGAGATGATTTCTTTTGTGTTTTGGAACAGAACGCCTTGTTACCTGACGTTCATAACTCCTACTCCTATGCTTCCTATATATGTATGACTATTCTGATAGTTAAGGTCCTTCAGATTGCTAATAACTTCAACAAGAATGCACAATGAGTTTTACTTTCACTTTGGAAGAGCAGGTGGAATGGAAATGGAATGGTATGAAATGAAACTCGTACATACAAAATCATCAGTTAGGACAAATGAAAGCTCAGTATAAGGAGTCTGTTCCAAGAAAATTACTTTGGCCAGAGGGATTAACAATGAGTGAGAAGGTTCAGTGCTTTGCGCAAGGACTATTCAATTTTTTAAATCTCGTCTTAAGGGAAAATTCCACCTTCAGATACTCTTGCACTGTTAGATATCATCAATCTGTGGTGTTCAACGCGTTACAGGAGTTTTTTGTGATGAAATGTTGTAATTTACTTTTGTGGTGTACTTTCCCTCAACCTGCCTCAAGTACTTCTACCATAGTTAGTGATTTCCTACATTACCCAGTATGCCTTTCGGCAACCCCCAGAGAATGGGTGTGAACTTGTTCTATTTAAGTGTGACCAGAGTACACGTGTAGGTGACTGGAGTAAAGTTAGCTTGATATTGGGCTCTCTGTGGATATTTGTTTTTCCACCTTCAATAACTTGTAAACAAGCAAAAGCAGATGAGAGATATTTGTGATTACTGGAAGAGGAAGAACAATTTCTAACCACTCTCTTCAATATTTGAGAGGATGTAAAGCACTTTGCTACAAACTGGTTTTGTGTTTTAAAAATAAATAAAGTCCATGATCCACTCCATATGTGTTACCTCCGTCATGCAGGGGAACCTCTTCTCACTATCCAGTCTGGAGGGCGGAGGGGCCTCCAGGCCACCGAGGGGGTCCAGAGACAGAGCGTCCAGGAACAGGCTCTCCGTTAGGCCTTTCAGCCTCACCGCGGCACCTTGGTCCTCCAGCGTGGCCTCGGAGTCGGAGTGGGAGCGCACGGTGGGTGCCGGGGCGGGGCCGGGGGCCGGCGTACAGGTGCGCGGGGAGCGGGGCGACCGAGGGGAACGGGGGCTGTTACAGGGGCTGTCCTGGGGGGAAAACACGGCCCTGTGGCCCGGGCCGCCCTCCTTGACGTCAGCGCCCTCGCCTCGCCGGGCGCTCAGCTCCCTCTGCAGCTGCGGGGAAACAAAGCGACACGTGGCGATCAGTCAGAGAATCCATTAGCGTCAACAAAGGGAGGAAAACAGGGGGGGGTGCAGGGGATGAGGACTGATGTCCACTGGTCTGATTTTGATGAAACTTGGAGAGATGGCTCATTTTCAGTGTCCCAGCATTTAAAAAACACTGACTGGCCAGATGGAGGCGCTATAAAGGTCATCATTTCTACATTTGAAAGGTTCTATCTCCTACACCACAAGTCTGAGTGACATGAAACTTGCTGCACAAATCCAGCTATGCTTACAAATTACACTGAGCTGGCCTGAATAGGGGCGATTTGTGGGCACTGTGTTCTGGCTTTTAGAAACATTACACTGACAAATAAAATAGTTAAATGTCACAATTTCTAACTCTAAAAGGAAATCAGGGCTACACCACTGGTCTGATTTTGATGATATCAGATGCATCTTGTCACTGATTGGCCCAAGAGGTGCCTGCGTCATGTGTGGAGGACAACACCGTCTACTTGTTTATCTATTTAACTTTATCTTTGAATTCTTCGGGAGTCGACTGCTTCGCTTCCACACAGCTGTACACATAAACACCAGCATGCTGCCCAACGCCGCCTTCCTCCGTCGGCCACTGAGCACCTCGACGTGCCTTGCTTAAGGACGCCTCAGCGCTAACGGCTGAGGACAGAACATTACTCATTCACTTTCCCCCGGCCCAGATTCTTTCCTAGCCGGTCCGAGAATTTCAACCGGTGACCTATGTTTTATATTATGCTGCAACATCCCTGAATAATGCATCCCTGCCTCCTGCTGTTTCCTTTCCGCGGTGCATCAGCAGTTTCTTCTGGGGCTGGTTATCATGTACTGTATTCAGAGAGAGTCCCTGTTGTCATTCCTGCTCCTGATCATATTAAACCATTCCTGCTTCCCACCCTGAGCGACCCACACAAGCAAGGTGAGACACTGAAGTGTGTCTCATAAAAAGTCATATGGGACATCAATTATTTATCAATCCTCAATATTCATGGTATGTACCAGATCTAAACGACTGTAACAAACAACCCTGATATTACCAGAGGCACTCACAAGCTCTCTGCCGTCACATTTTCAAACTGCGCTGCGTTTGTTTGCTCTTGTTTTTATCTGTAAAGCAGTTTGCTGTGTTCAAAGCGGTTTATAAGTGAACTTGACTTGATCCTCAACCTCTCCATCTTACCCTCTCTCCACCTCTTTATCCTTTCCCCTCTCGTCTGTCTCTTCCTCTGTTTCGTCTGAGCGTGTTCCCACCATGTTTGAAGCTTTTTATTTGAACGTTTACTCTTTAAGTTAAGTCCAAGCTGCGGTGCCGTTCGTTAGGAGTGAGACTGTAATCTGAACCAACTGCAGGAAACGACTCCAAAAAAACGCAAGGGATTGTGGGTATAAGGAGATGGATGTTGACATCTGATAGCCAGCAGTTCTTCATGCTTGGAAAGCCTAGCATAACAAAATGATGTTATGGACTGGACTGATGCTCATATTCAGATGTTTCTGAACTGGTATGAACACCAGAGAAGAGCAGAATTCCATCATGCTGAGATAAAATAACAGGGACTGGAATCGGTTTGGATGACAGGTTACCAAAACCCTGTCCAATAAACAAGCTGCTTGTGAGTCATGTGACTTGGTTTGCTGGTACCTGGGTAGTGTGAACCTAAATGAACCAAATACAAAAATGCAGCCAAGTAAGCTTTTCCACTGTGGTTCAGCCCAAAGAAAAAAAACAAACTGCAGGTGTGATCGCACCCGTCCCCTCTTCATCATCTCCTCACCCCTCCTCCACCCCCCTCCCTTACCCTCTCCATCTTGCGGTGGAGCTCCCTCATGCTGCCGTCCCAGTCCTGCCTCTCCCTGTCGAAGCGCTCCAGGAGCTCGGTCCTCTCGCGGCTCCACCTCTTCTCTCCGTGCTGCAGCTTCCAGCGGAGGTCCAGGGAGGTGCTGTGGCTGTCGGCCAGCAGACGCCGGTGCTCCTCGCGCTCCTGCTTGAAGGCCCACTCTGGGTCTTCGCCCGCTCCATCTTCACCTCCCTGCGCCTCCCCTCTCACCTCTCCCCGCGCCTCCTCCTCCAGCTGGTCAAACGGCAAAGACGCAGGAATTGAGTGAGATTCATTCCGAACCATATACTGAAAAGAGCCCGAAGTTCAGTAAACAAGCATAACACATGATCTGGGCCCGTATGTGTCAAACAGTTTACAGTTCATACAAACAGATACAAGGCAACAGTAAACATGTCTCCCCTCAACGATTCAAACCCCATTGGGGCCAATCAGTAACCAATATGTCACCTTGTTTTGACCTGTACTTGTAGCATCCACCTTGGGTCAGTCAGAGTCATTTTGAAAATGAGTGGTGAGATACATCATTTCCCAAAGTGTTGTCAAAACCCAATCTGCAGTGTCAGATATATCTTGTGTGATAGCTACAAACAAAAAAAACAAAAACAAAGAAACGTGAAGAGAACAGTCTGTAGTTCACTTCTCCCAATTTCTTTGTGGGGGACAAAAATCATCAATCGTGTGCAGGTGAGATTAAAAAAAGGGCTTATAAAAGCATCTCACCGCAAAATAAGTAGACAAAAAAAATGACAGATGACAAACAAAATCACAATCAAGAGAACAAACGTGTACAGAATTAAGATCCTACACATTTGCTATTTACAAAGCCTCACAGCGATGACCTAACTGGGGTGGTTTGCCCTCACAAACGTATATTTCAAACCCCGGGCTCAAGACCCGAGGGTTCACATGATGTACTGCAGGAATCTTCAAAGCGGCGGAGCGAGAGAGGGGAATCCACTCCTGGCAGAATGGAGCTTTTGTCATGTGCAGACAGGCTTTGATCTCACAACATAATGGCACAAAGCAGAGCGTGCAACACCGGCCTAGCCTGGCTCTTCAGCTGCGTCAAGTGCGATTCGCGACTGCCTTCCAACACCAGTTTACATAATTCTCCTTCACGAGATCATAAATATTTGTTTAATTGTACGTTAAAGTCGGTTTGAAGACAGTTTGATTACACACTCCGGTGTGTGGTACGAGCCGGTGACGGGAGTGTTCATGCAACTCTTTAGAAATATAGACGGTTATTTAGGAAGCTTCACGCGCTGCCAGTGACCAAAACAGCGCATGGGGAGGGCTGCTTCATTTAACAAGTGAGCAATGATATTAATATCCGACGTTCAAAAATGAATCACCGTTTATATCCGTGTGATAAATGTGCAGGTGAGGCTCGGTGAAGCGTCTATCGGTCTCTATTGGGCCGTATAACAATCAGGAATAAACAAAGAGCAATTAGTGTCTATTTCTTGTTTGAATCCAAACGGAGCACAGTGGAGCGTGCTCGGACTCCGGTGGCAATACGTTGTATTATCAGAGGGACGTAACCAAGTTGAACCTGAGAGAGGCCCTCGAGCTAACGCTGCACCGTGGGAGGATACGGACCACGCAAACACTGCACAGCAGAGAGCACGAGCAGAGATGGCTTCCGTCTGAACTCCTCTTAATCTGATCCGAGAGCTGTAGATTGCTGCGTCCGATGAGGCTGAGAGCAGAGTAGACCCACATTTCAAATCATATCGAGTCAATATCCTCCTGCTGATTGTAACCTTCCTCTGGTTTCTCTCCTGTCTCCCGATCCTAAATTTGCTCTGCCTCTCAAAAGAAAAGGAAATCTAGTCCAAACGCTGAAGGTTACAGCAGACACAGCTGAGAACAGTCTAGCCACCTAGCAACATAGTGATCAATCTCCTCAAACTCAGCGTCATCCTCTTCTGGTTTCACCACATGTTGTATATCTCTCTTTCCTAAAAGTGCATCCCCTCTCACTTTTGGTGTTTTTAGTCACATGAAATTTGAATGTTTACCAGATGCTACTTAGAATTAGCGTTAGATCAATATATTGATTTACTGATATATAGGGCCGATATTGGGCTTTTATCACATATCAGATATTGTCCAATCGTGTTGCCTACCGCCAACATGATCACAATATGATGACCACAGACCTGCAATGGAATTATATTTTCTTCTTTTTTTCATTTCATAATGTTTTTCATAATTAATTCTTTATTTTATTCTTTATTACTTCTAATGAACTCCAGAGTTTCCGCTACCATTGAAGAGGTGTTAATCCTGGTAATCCTGCTTTAAAGAGCCGCTAACTGTAAAAACACCTCATTAGTCTGAGTTTCAGTGGAGAGTTTTAGTGTCCCATGATGTTTCACAGGCTTCTCCCCCCTGACAGGAATACAGTTCTGGGGTTAACTCGTTATTTTGGGGCACATAATGGTCAAACTTCAAGATAAGCACAAATACTGGGTATCAGCAGCTTCAGTACAAAAAAACGGTGTTGGACTTCAAAAACCCACTTCAGTCGAACCATTAGGAATAGAAGAGAGTGCACTTCAACATCTGTCTTCAGTTCAAGAAGCAATGCTTAGCCAAAAAACATCAAATGTAAAGTACATCCCACAAATGGGAAAAATGACTTACTTTGCACAATATTATATAATACTATTACAGAGTGGCAAGCAAGTGATTCATTATTTCCATTAAATTGCTGCTCGATATACTACATTGTGTGTGTGTGTGTGTGTGTGTGTGTGTGTGTGTGTTGTTGGTCTATGGAAATTACAGTCCAATACAAGGTGCCATATTTGTTACTGATTGGTCCAGAGCAGGACTGCATCACTGTGGGAGGCAACATGTTTACTGTTGTCTACTGTAGCCCCACGTTCGGTCCTGTCCCTTTAAAGTGGGCGCTGTGATGCCATCTGTACCTGGGCCACCTGGCACTTCATCTCTGCCCACTTGACTTCCCAGGCGGCTTTGTCGTTGGCGTAGGACTGCTGAAGTTGGCATCGCCGCACCTCCTCCTCCCTCAGCTCCCCGCGAAACTCGTCCAGCAGCGTCCGCAGGGCCTGCAGCATCCGGCGGTTCTCCCCAAACTGCGTGGAAGGGGATTCAAACCAGACAGCAAACACAGACACACACAGGTTCAGCAAATCCTGGCTGTGACGTCAAACTTTTTACCTGAATTGGACTTGACTCGCCACTTCTCCATCTTATTCCCGTCAGTCGCTCCACTGTTTTTTCCCCTCTAGCCTCATCCTTTTTCCTTTTTCGCTCTCATTCTTTCCATTCCTCTCTGTTTACTTTTAGCTATGAAAGGATTCATGTATAAATTCAACAATGAATGAATAGATGAAGGGTTGCTCTCAAAAATCTTAAACTACTGATCAATCAATAAATTCAACATCCCCATGAATCCTCTCAGTAATACAAAATAAAAGTATTTTACTTTTATTTTTTATTATTATTTTACTTTTTTTTTTAGATAGTTAACATGGCATTCTCATTCCAGTAGAGTGTGACGTTAGTTCAAAATGGTTGCCGTGGAAATAAGATCACGTCTGCCTGTTGCAATGGCTGGTTTTCACTATCTAGCCATTGACCAGGTTGGTATAAACATGGGCCTTAGTTGCCCTGGCTCAAGAGCACTTCAACAGTATCTGACAATGAATGAACCATCCACCTTTTGACTCCAGCGACCCTAACCCACCTGCCACCCCGAGTTACATCCAAGTCATCATGGAACTGTTTCAAAGGGACCTCGTGCCAGCGTCTCCTCCTGAATCTGGCTGCAGGTAGGATCATCTGTCATAGCCGTGCTCTGCTGTAGTAGGCTTTGTTCAAATGCTTACTAAGGCAAGTTTGCATTTTCCCCTCCTGTGCATGCAGCTTAATATAGTCTACTGGGCACGCTTGTTCAAACGCTCGTGGACAATCGTTATGAGAGTAAAGGAAAGGATGTCAGATCGCTGTACAAACCGTATTTATCAAATGGTGGCAAAATCAAAACACAAGACAAACTGGAGCACTTAGGGCTGCTTAATAATGCATTCAACCCAGAATACTTACATCGTTTCTTTACGCTCAAACACAGAGAGGCAAAGTGGACCGCATCGAGCTGCTCTGAGCAAACCCTGCCACACAGTGGGTCTGGGTACCACTTCCTCCTCTGACAACATCAGAAAACACAGCTCCTTTTGTCCTCTTCACATTTCACTGCCACGGTTTTGTGTGAACAATACCAACCGGTTGTACTCATAATAATTACTGCCTCCATCAAGCTATCTGGGTCATAATTCTCATTTGCATTCTGTGCCAAACAGTGATAATGAATCTCGGCCAAAAAATGAGTTTGCGCTCAATGAGAAACTGCTTTAATTGGAGAATGAAAAAGAAAACAATTCAAGTCGCAACTAGATGGCAGTCACGAAAAACATTTTAAATGAAATTGTGGTGACATAAATGTTTGTACTAGAACTTAAGGTTGCCATATTTCTTTTGCAAATGTCATGACCATGGGGTCCATGAAGTTCAGTCAAGACCCTCGAAAAAAATGTAAGAAATCTCTGTCAATCTAAAAATAAGGCTGTTTTTCTCAATTCAGGTCTTTCCTATCGGATGATGATGATTCAGTCAAAGTCCAGGGAAGGGAGTTTCAATTCTAGAGTACCTGTCTTTGATGCTGTAGTCGTTCAGGGGATGGCAGAGGGATGGCCGGCCCAGGGTCGAGGACTTCCCCTGGGGTCTGAGGCGTCTCTGATTCCCCCTCCGTCTGCTCCATTATCACCCCCAACTCTGGGATGCCCTCCAACTTCTCAAACTGGAACGGAAAGAGACAAGGAATTATCTTATGATGCGTTTGCTTTATTTATTTATTTATTTGAAGGGAAAGATGGGGAGAGACGGAGTGTGCGATAATGAAAAAAAAAAAAGTATCTCAATCTAAAAGGAGATGGACTCAACCCGGCTGTGACCGACTCACCTCCGGGTGCGCCGTCTCGTCCCCGGCGTCGGCTCGGCGGCCGAGCCTCCAGTGCATAAGGATCCACCTGAGCTTCATGTAAAAGATGATGGTGTTGTGCCTGAAGAGCCGGACCTCCTGCTGCAGCATGGCTCTCTCCTGGACCCAGGGCCCCTCGTGGCTCTGCAGCCCCTGCAGCTCCAGACCTCCACGCCGGGCCTCCAAACACAAACGCTCCTCTTCCTGCTGGGAAATCCAGTGGATAAACATACTGTAGAAAAGCTTTCATTCTAAAATGACATCATCTTTTTTTGTGGTGTGTGCTCCAAAAAATACATGTACTCAGTCATTTCTTTCCCCCGGTTGTGGATGTGCTATCTCGCTCTCTTATTTGAGGAGTTGTATTGGATTTTATGTTTTTTGGCTCAGCACTCCACATACAAGAATTACATTGCTGAAGTGCACTTCTCTGCCTCACACAATATCCTCATCCTATTTGTAAGAATAATGTTAGCTGAGGTTCACTGCTCAATACTGATCATATCATGAAAAATGTTATTATTATGTCAGCAAAGAACTTAGGATAACTAATAATGTCAAAGGTAATCCATGAAGAGCAACTTTCATGCCGGGAATCATTTTGTAAGAGTAGATATTTTTCATTTGTTGGGTATTGGGATCGTTTTGGCGTGAAACTACATATATGACGTGCTGGCGTGCTTCAGGTATGGGGAAGGCTTGTGGGGACGACACTGTGATGTACAGCTCAAAATCAAAAGTCAAAATTTTAGTTAAAATGTTTTGTAAATTGTGGATATTTTAAGCATACATATAGTACATGTTGTGGATTGGATTGTGTATCCTGTGTAAAATATCTTGCGTCGTACTATGTGAATTGTGTCTGTCTGTCTCTTCTTGTCTCTCTGTCTCTGAAGTAACGTTACAGTAAATACACCAACTCACCAAGGCAGATTCCTAGTACACGGCAGTTTTGAATTCTATTTATTTCTGTGTATTTTGCTGTCTGCTACCTGAGTCCATGCTCATGAAATTGTATAACAGGATGTACGCTATGAAGACATATCTGGTCGTAGTGCAACTGACTGTATGCTGTACCTGGGGTAGCGAACCAACAGCCTCCCGGTCCTCCGGTGCCGCTCTCAGCCTTCGCTCTTGATCCAGACGAAACTGGATCTCAGAAGCCGCCGTGTCCCGGAGCTGAACCCAAAACGCCACAGCACACAGTTACTCTCAACGCTCTTGGGTTATGTGTTCAGATATCACGTCTGGCTGTCGTTGTGTTAGAAGAATATAATTGAAATTCATAGTAAAGAACTTTGTGTATGAGCCGGCGGATTATAACTGTTCATTTTATCGGCCCTCTTCAAATTCTACCAGATTTACAGAGCGAGACTGAAAAACCTACTAATCACTAACGAGATCTGACCTCCTCACAAAAAGAAATTCATTATAACTTCTCCTGCAAAGACTAAGGGACCGATTATGATTTAGTGATGTACAAGGCTGGACTAATTATTTCTACATCCAGAACATCAAAGCATTCTGATCAAACCACACACTAATCTATGATTCATGGGCTGCGATGTCTGAATCACCAATAGTTAGTTTGGGCTTCACAGAATAGTGAATGCAAAACTGTGGAGAGCAAATTGATACTATCGTCATATACAGTATGTCCTTGAGGCAGTGAATGTACTT
This sequence comes from Hoplostethus mediterraneus, assembly GCA_034670385.1. Taxonomy (NCBI): domain Eukaryota; kingdom Metazoa; phylum Chordata; class Actinopteri; order Trachichthyiformes; family Trachichthyidae; genus Hoplostethus; species Hoplostethus mediterraneus. The sequence goes on along the minus strand of JAXDDW010000050.1, from coordinate 465,678 downwards.
TACCTGGGCTGCATGACAGTGACAGAACATATGGAGAAATCGTGTCCAGTATTTGAAAAAAGTGACACCAACTCATGAAAATGAAAATAAAACCCACCATTGAATATTACTGATGTTATGAGTAATCTTGAGCCTGTTACTTACAAAATAGTCACAATCTGCCACATGTAATCATTTATGTTTTTTAAAATATTGAGCAATCAACATCAGGTATTGATTATTTCCCAAAATGGTGTCTCTGAAATGCTGCTTTTGCAAGTGGATACTTTTTTTTTCAATTTCATTTCTTCTCTTGCATGTCAAGAAATGTTCATAGGGACATGAGATGCTAATGCTTATGGTTTGGATGTAATGATTGTCTGCCTCCAGCATACAACACCATGCTGCACAACATCAGAACACCATGTCTCTCCACCATCTTTGCCTCTAACGAAAACCCTCAAAGTGCAGGCTCTCACAATCTGGAAACAGCAGTAGTCAATAAAGAGATTTTATGTTGTTCCTTACTGTACCCTCCATCAGTAAGTTGAGCTGTTCAGTGTGTACCGTCCTAGGATCACCTCTCGGTCAGCCCAATGTCAAATGCAGATCACATAGGCCTACAGTACCGTGCTAATCCTACCGTACCCAAGCTGCTTTCCCATTCATTTCACCTCACAGATTACGACAGAAAGCACAGGTGAAAAAACCCCCCACTAAAATGTGCCATAACTGTAACTGTAACAGTCATGTGCCACGTCGCCTCTGCCAGTATTCTGTATTATAGTATTATTATAGGGCTATTCACTATGAAAACAAGCATGAGGCAGCGATCATGAATCACAGCGGACTGCGATTACACAGCCTGTTTATGAAACAGCACTGATGGATTTACCAGAGATCCAATCTGATCTGTTGATATCACTCCAGCCTCTCTGCTCGCTGTCTTTATTTTCATGTTAAACTTATCTTGACACTTCTGTGTAAAAGTGAAACTTCTTCATACATTTGAGTTTCTGAGTCAAGTCATGACAGAAAAGCCGTTGGTGGTGAGCCGGTGCCGGAGGGCATCGCTATAGAGTACACTCTGTGCAGGCTCAGGCTGGCTATGCTGCGTGCATACATAAGCAGAAGAAGTCATGTCAATATAGCTGTGCGTGCTTTCTCACGCTGTTTAGAGAGGCAACACATGGCATGTCCACCAGCAGCCTGTTTTTAGACTGGCTCTTGAAATGAACATAAGATCAATAGATTTATGTTATAGTGCTACGAACGGCACAGAGTTTGCATTGGGATTGGGATACATACAGACTAACCCCACTGACATTTGAAATACCTATAAGGTCTACTAGTCCAAAGGAGGAAAGTCATCATAAACTGTCCAGCGGCAACAATAGGAAAATGCTATATCAAAGAACTTCAGTGGGAGTGGAGATTTAGTGTGGAAAAACAAGGAAGTAGAGAGTGAATGAAGCATTACAAAGTGACAGTGGCTGGAGTGTCACTAGACATGCCAGACTGGGTGTCGTTCTCATCATAACAAGCACTCTGTATTGAAGTTTGCCCCCCCCTGCCCTCTCCAAATCCAGAAGGGACAAATCTACAGTGCAGTGTACTAAAAAAACAAACAAAACAAACAAAAAAACACCATATATATTTAGAGGTGAGATGCTGATTGTTATCTCACCTTCATAATTTGCGGTGGTGGTGTAAGAATTGTACTAAACTTTAAATCATAACTGCAACCTGGATTTTGTATTCCCATCATTTTCCATCATACCAATTGGTTCTGACCAAAATCTCGAGAGAGATATAGAACTAGTTGTGTCTTGCTCTCCTGGGTGCGCTGCTCTCCAATACAGTCCTATGGATGGACACCAGAAGCAACCCCAAAACACATATTTTTCAAAATATTGAAGCTTAGTATTTCAATTTCCAGTTTCTCCATTCACTCTTTATTTTGCAGTACATCACACAGTGGCACCATGTAGAGTAACTGAGTAAACAAAGAAGTGCTAAAGCAATGGCCAAGCTAACATCAAAACCAGCGCTATAAGTGAAGCAATTGGCAAGATTTTGATCAGAATCGATCTGTATTATGGAAAAAGACGAGTCCAGGTGGAAAATGGACGGAGTTCTGCTTTAAGCTCTATACAAAGCCCCTGTAGAAAGCCTCAGTCCTACAGGTAGAAGGGAGATGGAGGAGGGAGGAGGCACTGACCTCTGCTCTTAAAGCCAGGGGCCTGTGGTACCTAGTGAGTCCTGCGGCTCCCTTGCTCTGGGCCTGGCCCCCGCCCTGGCTCTGGGTCTGGGGCTCCACGCCTCGCTCCTGTCCTAGACGCCACTCCAGCTCATCCCTCTGACCGGACTGTGAGTGACGTAGGGTGGGGTAGGGAAGGGTAGGTAGGTGGGGGAGTGTAGAGGGTGGGTGTAAGGAGTTAGGGGGTTATGGAAGGGGATGGGGAGGTGAGGGAAAGAGATGACAGGTGAGGGGTACAAGAGTATGGGTGGTAATGGTGGTAATGGTGGTGGTGGTGGTGGTGGTGAAGGGTTGAGAGGGAGATGTGTGAGGTGGGTTGTAGACAAACATACAGAAGACGACAAACAGGGAGGGAGGATGAGGAAAGAAAGCGGGGGGGGGGACAAACAAAAACCAAAAAATGGGTAAAGAATATAAGCAGAGAGGGGGAAATCAACTAAGAGACTACACAGCATGGAGAAGAACGAACGGACTAGAGTACGAAGAAAAGCGCAAAGAGAAAGACCAACTTAAAGACGACGGCGTATGAGAGAGATGAGAAGAGAACGAGAATGAGGATGAACAAAATCATGGGCTGAAACATCTGGCGGGAACACAAAGAGGAACAAAGAGAGGGAATCGGGGGGGAAAAAAGAATGCAAAACACTGGTTATGAAGCGCATGCAATGAGGGATACATGAGTCCAAACCAACAGCTGAGAGATACCACGGCAAAATTGCAGAGCGAGAGCTAGCACGCTAAAAAGTTCCTTAAAACATGCCCGTGCATAGCCGTGCGTGTCGTAGAAGCAATACGCTAAGAAAGCTTGGATCTTAACCCGGTACGGATACCGTGCAGAACATTGTTTTCAAACATTACAGTTCTTCAAATACACTGTAGGCATTTGAGGCTTCGGTCTAAAGCTTCAAAAATGGTGCCATGCTAGTTGCCTCCTTTTGCAGCAGTACTCCTGTAACATGGTGAGGATTCTTTCTAGCCAGTATGAACTCTGTATTATCATGATGAAGACGCTGTGTTTTCAGTCTTCAAAAGTTATTCATTAATTCGATTTTTGTCCAAACCCTACTCTTTGCTGCTGCAATGACCCAATTTCTGTTCTGTGTTCTATTAAGTTCATCTCGCACATTTTAAAACGATTCTGCGACTTTGCTCATCTTCATCAATTCTTGATAGACCAAGGCCTTATTGCTTGAGAGAGTGTCAGCTGTTAGTCCAGTGGTTAGCCTAGAGTTAGCCCCATCCACCCAGCTCCACCCAGACTAACCAGGGAGTCCTACAGGCAGAGGAGTAAAGCAGAAACAAATCATTGGATAGAATGAATCGACAGAGCAGAGTGGGTTCTTACAGGGAGAAATGTTTGAAGAGGTTTTTATGTTTTCTATCCAACTGTCTGACTCATTAAAAAAGACATCCACGATGTTGTCTGCCCAATCATGCAGCAAGGAGATAATGAACTTGTGTGTTGACATGTTGACTTTTACGACGTCGAATGTAACAAGGACAGAAAGCAGGATGCCAGCCAGCAAAGGTTCTTCCATAGGCAACTCACAGAGTCGTCTAACTCTAGTTTAGACTCTGTTTTATTGAGCAACATTTTTATGGTTCGTCTCCTTGGCAACACCATGGAGTAACCAATCCCACGTATGTGTGTGTGTGTGTGCGTGCAGTGATATGTTGGGCAAACATAATAGCTACACCATTTATTACGTGTCATAATGAGTCATACAAATGATAGCATAGTGTAGCAGGGCTATATGGAGAAGTACATTTACTCTGCTTCAGCATGCAACAATCCACACTACTGTAGGGAAAGCTTTAAATCAAGCCAAATGGAAGAAGCTGCCTTAATCCCTTTTGTACTGACTACATCCCTACCGAGCACCCTCCCTTGACCCTGGCTGAATTGAAGCAGGGCAGCTGCAGACAGTGAGTGCGGGGAAAAGGAGGCAGGCATGGCTGCTGGCTATGAAGGTGTGCATGGAAATGCAGATGTGAATGTGGCAGCAGCAGGAAGCGATGGTGGTGTTGGGTTGGGAGGGTGGCGGTGGTGCCAGTGTGGCTGAGCTGGGTGGCTCGTGGTGGGGCAGGAGGCTGCTGTGTCACCCTGTGCTGGCACTGGAAGTCTGGTGATCTATTGAGTCTCTCATCGTCTTTGCCTTCAAGGCTTGACAGGTCCATGTTAGCCAAGAGTAGGGGGGACCTTTACCGTATATGAGATTTACATTGATGGGGAAGACTGTGGACAGTACTTCTGGATGTGGCCTCCTCTGCTGAGTGTACAGCACTGCCACTGTCTTTAATTACGACTTTGCACACTCTGCTGACTTAGGATCTCATTTAGTGGCCTTAAATTGGTCTACTAATGACTGCTCACTTGGATGCATTTAAATCAAACCTAAATGAGTTCCAACATTGAGAAATATACTCTTGGGTTTTCTAATGGTTATACAGCTGGACTGTGCACTGTTTAACATAAGGTTGAATGCTAATCAATACTACAACTCATGCTTTTAAGAGAACCTGTTTTTTCTTGAGAAGAGCTAGAGAGTATTGACTTTTTTCCTGATCATGGCAGGCCTTCTCCCTTATTGAGATTGTTGTTTTGCAAAGGAACAAAGCAGCCAGAGAAAGGTAATGTCCAGATGTAGCAGGTGGTGTCAGCCTACAAATATTAAGGGGCCTGCACAAAAGGTCACAGGAAGTCTACCTGTGGAACTTACCTGGAAGTCTGTCACCAGGTCCCTTCCTAGGGTGCCAATGGGTGAGTCGCGGGACATGGAGGTGACCGTGGACAGGAAGCTGCTGGACTCGGTGAGGTTGGGCATGGGTGACAGATCATCCACTCTATCTCTCAACCCCTCCCCCAGGTGGTCCACCTTCTCCATGAAGATGTGCAGCTCGGTGCGGAAGGCCTTCATTCGCGTATTGATGGTGTCGAGGACTTGGGTGTCTGGTTTGGATCCAGATGTTGTTCCTCCTTCCAGACTTTCCCCCGTAGTCACCAGCAGCCTGCCCTCAAAGATAAGACTGTCAGTGTCCGTGATCAGACGGTCCACTGTCTTCCCCAGCCTTTCCGCCTCACGTTTCACATTGGCGAAGGACTCGCGATCTTCTCTCCTGCGATTGGCTAGTTCAGTGGCGCTGAGCTCGCTGCCATCTGAGGGTTTGATGCTTCCGAACCCTGAGGTGGTGGCCGTTTTCTCAAACAGGTCTTCCGAGTCGCTCTCGCCCCCAACAGGTCCCTCCCTCTTGGGCTGGAGAAGAAGGAGTCGCCCTGCTTCCTCATCCTCGGAGGCTTCTCGGCGGCCTGCATCACTCTCTGCATCACTGTCCCGGGGGCTGCCGCTGCGCAGGCCCAGGTGGGCAGCAAGGTCACATCGCTGGACGTTGGACATGAGGACTCGATTCTCGTACTGCAGCTTCATCACCTTGCCACTTAGCTCGTTGATCTGCATCCTGGCTGCTTTTAGCTCCTCCATCATCATCCCACTGCTGGAGCCATTACCGTTCCCCCCATTGCCAGACTTAAATACCCCTCCCTCGCTGCCCTCCTCCCCAGCCAACCCAGAGCTGCTGCTCGGACCAAACTTGAAGCGGTTAAGCTCGGAGGTCAGCTGCTTGTTGTGGTCCTCGATCTCTGAGATGGAGCGCCGCAACAGCTCAGCCTCCTCCTCGACAAACTGGAGGTGGCGGCGTAGCTCACTGGCTGACTCCAGTGCATCACCGCCATAGGGCGATGAGGGCATGCTGGAGAAGGGTTCACGTCCAAAGCAGTCCCTTTCATATTGACAGCGGATGTCTTCGTTTTCTGCCCGCAGGCTGCGGTTTTCCACTTCCAGCTCCACGATCTTCCTGCCCAGGATGTTAGCTTCCTCCTCCACCAGTTTGAGGCGTAACCGCAGTTCCGCCTCCCGCGTACTGTGGGGACCCCCGCCGGAGCACTCGGCCAGGGGCAGCGGACTGTCCACGTCACCATAAACCGACTTGTACTTTTGCAGCTCCTGCTCCACTTCATCCTTTTCCCGGCCCAGTTTGGCCATCTTCTTCCTCATCAAGGTGGACTCCTCCTTAGCAAACTGGAGCTGGCACCTGAGGTCTGCACTGTCCTCCTGGGTGGAGGGGGGGGGGGGTGGTGGTGTGGGTGTTGGTGGGGAGAAGAGAAGAGAAGAGAAGAGAAGAGAAGAGAAGAGAAGAGAAGAGAAGAGAGGAAGAGGAAAAGAGGTTAGATGAGATTGAGCTTTGAGATTGAAACCTCTTAATGAACCATTTATTTCGAGGACATAAATTACCATAGTGAATACAGAGGAGAGAGAAACACAAGGTAGAGTAATTTACCTGACTCAAGGACTTCTTGTCCTTAAATGTTTCCCTGCTTCCTCGCCTCCTCAATGCGGTCTGAAAGAAGACAAAAGAAGAAGAAGGACATGAAGAATGGATGCATAATCACAAACATCACTTATCCAATCTTGAAACATTCAGCTGAAGTCCAGCGGCCTTGCTGTGCGAGGGAGAGGAAAAATCACCCAACCCTGCATTACAGAACACGCTGCAGCAGGAATGACGTTGTGTGTTAAATAATGAAGATCTATGCAATTTGAAGAAGCTGGTTGATGGTCTCATACATCATGGTGCCAGAGTTTACACAGACAATACCTGATGATGACAGAGATCATGATGTTTCCATTGGGATATACTGTATGTGTTCATCAACATGTGCACTGCATGTGAGACTATGAAAGGCCAGAGGAACTTTAATCTATGTGGAAGTCTTACATAATGTCCCCATCATCAGGTCAAAGCTAAGTCTATAAGGAAGTATTTACTCTAATGCAGATCATGTGACATAATTACGGTCTGATTCATGCACATGTAGCCACCGAAAGCCGCCTGTATCAACGGCTAACATCTGGTTAGGATGTGAGTCTTCCTGCAGGGGGGGGGGGGGGGGATAGGGATCCCAGGGCATGAAGCTGGATACCAAATCTATTTGTTGTCGTTTTAAGTGTAGCGTTCTGACAATGATGCTCCTGATGTTCCAACAACCTGAGAAAACGTTCAGATGAATGGGAGGTTTTGGCGTGGCTTTGGCTGTATTCAGAGCTCAGTGAGACAGAAGCCTTATCCCCGGCTCAGATTCAGCAACACACTGCATTTCCACAACACTCTGGGGAAGCATCTGCCTTGTCCGATGGGGAAATCTGTCCTGTAGCTAACACTTGGCATCGCACGCAAAGCCTGGATCAAATAGGGCCCTCCGTATGCTAGCTTACTGACTAATAAAATCATTCATTTTCAGCAAATCTGTCAGCTTTCTTGCAACAGGGGTTATAGTTTCACAAGACGGGGGCAAGATAGACAAGCGCTTGAGAGAAAGGGAGGGGGAGAGGGTGGAGATAAAGAGAGAGTGGAGAAAGAGGGGGTGGGGGAGGCAATCCCAGTCTATTAATGCAGAGTGCAGCGCTTTCAAGTGTGAACCTTTTTTCCAGGAACAGACTGCTGCCCTGGCTGTGTTATTTAAAGGCTCTGACGATCATTCAAACTACAGGTCGGGCTGCCTTTCTAGGAAATATAACCTTCTGATGCTTCCGATCTCGATGTTGCAATCCAATTTCTGCATACTCCTTTTTTATAATTTGACAAACATGACCACAAATCCCTTGTGATTACCCACATTCCTGATACATTTACTCCAGCATGTGTCAGTGAAGAGGGCCTGTAATTCATCAGTGTTTCAATTGTTGCTGTTTTAAGGAAACTTCTATTACTATCTTTTTTTTTTTCTTTTCTTCTTTCTTTACAGTAGAAGCTCTGGCGCCAACCTAAAACAACCGGTGGGCCAGTTTGAATCATTCATGGCCAGACAGATGGAAAGTGTGAGGGTGATCCCGTTCCGCCCGGAGCAGGGATGGACCTTGACTCAGTCCTTGGCTCCGCGACAAGGAGGGATCGCCCACTTAGAAACAGCACCAAAACATGCCGGTAAACATACAGTGGGCAGCGACAGATTCACAGAGAGCCAGAGACAGAAAATAAACTAGATTGTATATTGATATTTTGTATTACTGTACTAAATTTGACCTTTAGTAAAGTAGTAACCTGCAAGGTCTTAGTTGGGTTTTTTTTTGTCTCTTTGGTGCTAAGCGGTCATTACTGTGGTATTTCTGCACTGCACTTCCCAGAGATCACCTGTCAATCAAACACTGTGTCCAATACTGTGACCTCTTTTCCCCGGGATTTTCTGTAGGTGGAGTTTGAGTTCCTGTAGGTGGCGCTCTTTTCTTTGTCTGTTCAGCCATGGTGGCTATCGCTAACTACCCAGTTCTTCTTCTATTTATTCCAAACAAACTGCTGCTGCTGGAAACGCTAAACGCATCACTTCCTCTGTGGATTTTTCCTGGGAAAGATTTCATGAACTGGCTCTAGGTTCAATCAGTATTGCATTTTATGAATCAGTGATATAGAGTAGCAAATGGAAATGTATTTATAAGGAAATATCACCATACCAACGCTAAGTTATCTGTACCCCACAGGTACCTGGATATATTCTTACCTATTGATTGCACAGTAACAAATCAAATACACCTCTGGTAGGTTTAATGAACAATATATTCTAAATCTTCGAATCTAATCTGTCTTCCATCAATGTGTTCAGAAGAAAACTTTGAATTTCTAACATCAGAAGAGTTTCAAGACTTTCTATTTGCCCGCCTGTTGCCTTTGCAGTTTTGAAGTGACTGTCTGATCCAGAACTGAACCTCTGTGCCGGTGCACTCAAAGGGAGTAATCCTCTGTGATTGAATGCAGATAGTAAGATAGTAAAAGACGGTTTCTTGAACAGACTGTGCCGTGCATCACTGAGATGAGTACTTGTCACTGGTATCAAATGAAGCCTGAACAAAGCCACCTGTCACACAGACACCTAAGTGATATTCTGTAGATGTCTCACAGAACTCTTTCTTCTTAACTTTCTCTCTTTCTGGCTCTCTTCCCAGGAAACTAACGGGTTGATTGATCCCACAATTTTACCTCTCAATTTTTTAGAAGTCCCAACCAAATGCTGGTGATGTTTCTTCTTCACTTTTTCTTCGCTTCCAGTGAAGAAGTAACCAGCAAGTAAGGTGGCGGTGTTCATGTTCAGCTTGTGTCTCACCATATTGCACCTCTGCTTATCTTTTCCTGAGACGGCCTCAGTTACAACTCCTCCATTAAGAACAACAATGCAATATAATACCATTTAGTTTAGTTACTATATCCATTCACCACAAGGCTCAGAACTATTCCATGCATCTCTATCCTACTCAGTGCTATATTCTCATCCACTGCACTGCTATACTCTCACCTATGACCGCAACTTACTGCGTGTAATACAGTCTATTCTGTCTATTGTATGTCCTGAACTATGATTTTGCACTAGATGTGAGGTTCTGTTGTCTCTGTGACAGGTGTGCCAGTATGTCTCCATGTGAGTTGTCAGCATGTTCCTGCACCAACACAACATTTCTGTACATTTATTTTACTGGGTGAATAAAGTGATTCTGCGTGTGACTCTGAATTCAGACATACAAATATGGGCTGGTCTCAAATAGTCCATCATACTAAACATCATGTGTGCTTGGCATCATCACAGATGCAACGTGGTGTCAGTATGTGAACAGCCATCATAGTTGGAGGAATTTCATTTCAGCCATCGTGTCAGAAACATCATCAAGACACTCTCTCTTTAATTTAATTTAATTTGTATTTGTATTGTCATCATTCTCCAGACTCCACCTTTCCTGCTGTAATGACCCCGTTTCCCCTTGAGGATCAATAAAGTTCATCTTATCTCATTAGCTGCTTATGGCACTGTCTAAGTCCAATGATGTAGAAGAGGATAAATGCAACTCCTCAGTCAACCAGCCTTTTAACATGATGTAAGATGAAATCTTTGATATAGTCATTGTATATGATATCTTAAGAAGTTCAGATGATTTAATTTACATGAAAAATGTATTTCCCCCAACATACATTCACACTATTTTATTTAGAGGTGAGGTTGGAGTTTATATATATTATTATATATTATATTTACAACTACTTCACTTCAGTCCAGCGTACGTCTCCCCACTACCTCCCAGCTCCCAGCCCGCCCAGACCAGCCTCCCAGTCTGGCCTGAGCTCTGTCTGTGTATCTCCATCACCAGTCGTGGTATAATTCCCAGCCCTGGTGACAGAGCTAATCTCCCCAGGGAGACAGGGATTAGACAGCATCTTGTACAAAGCCCCTCAGAACCCCAGACATCCCTGCTTGCTTTGTATGGAAGTCACAGAGACAGAAAAACAACCGTGTGATGTCGATATGGCTGCTGCTCCTGACTGAAGGAATTGTGAGGATGCTGATAGTCATAGGATTTTATCAACTAACCAAATAGTCGGTTTGTGTTATTATTTATCAGACAATACCAATATATACTTGTTGATGTTACTGAGATATGCTTACATTTTTGGGAAGTAACTCACTCACTCACTCAAGACTCTATCGATCAATAAATCGAAGCCCTATTAGAAACGTTACTAATTGCCAGTAAGGATATAGCAATTGATAAAGTAATAACTGCCAGAAATTGGAATAACTTGTGCCTCTAAATGGCTTGAAAATCAAATAAAACCTCTTACTGTCATAAATTGATGGATAATGAAATAACATCACATTATTACATTAATGGGATTATTACTTCATAAGAGCATTTTTAACTGATGGTGTAATAAAAATATTAATTGGTGTATCAACTCAAGAATAAGAAGAATGTTATAATTTGTGGAATTCAATTATTAGTCAGTATTATTATTAAACATCATGGTTTAAAAATGTCACATCTTACCTAACAGATTTTGTTACATTTTCAACCCATTTAGAGGGACATTTTTATTATTATTATATTGTATTACAGTTTGTGTTATATTAATGGAAGTACATCTAAAGAGGGATTCCCTCCATCTAAACCTGGATCACACCAAGATATGAAAGCAAGGCCTCACTGTATTTGTGTATTTGTGCGTGTTAGATTGCAACAGATGGTTCGTTTGGTTTGGTGAATGATCTTTGAACATGCCAGGAGTTTGAATGGAACTCAATTAAAGTCATCATCAATACCAGCTGCCAACATGATCAATCTGCTGTTTGTCTGCCCGCCACGAGGACACACACACACACACACACACACGCACACACACACACACACACACACACACACACACACACACGCACACATACGTGCAAGCAATGTGCACACACACACAAGCATACATTGTCACCGACAGACACAGAAGCAGATTGGAGTTTTAGTTATAGTAGTTATTAGTAGTTAGTTTTTTTCAGAGGCAGAAATAATCTCATTGGTTGAGTTAAACCTCAGTGGGCGGAGCCAAAGAAACAGCTTCTGCTCTAAGTACATTTAGACTGAAGTCCAGGGAAATAGTGGTGGAAAGACCGATTATTTTGGGCTGTCTGACAGTAGTGAATTGATTCAGGTTCATTTGAGTCACCTTTGTAAAAAACGAGTACTTTGACCCCCCAAACCCAAAACAAGATTAATATGCTGCAGTCTAAAACACAACAACACAAGCTTACAAGCAAAAGCCAAAGGAGGTTAACTGAGGCTAAGGTACCTTTCTTTGCTGTTCCAAGTGACATTAGGCAACACTTGTTTTGTGTTTACAAGCTTGTAGACTCACTTAGAACTGTATAGACTCTGAAAACGGACACTGAACCAATTTGTTTTGATTCAGTTCTGTTGTTGAACTGATTCAATTCATTCAATCTAAAGTATTGTTCAAATGAACGATTAATGTGTGAATCAACACATCGCAACAAGGGGAAAAAAACAAGGCATAAGAGAGGAGGCAGCTGATATTATGAAGCCTCGTGTTCTTGCTGCTAACTGATAAAATACAATCCAGCAATAAGATAAGATAGACTTTATTGATCCCGCCGTGGGGAAATTCACATGTTATGGCAGCTCACAACAATAGAAAACAGAATAGAATAGACAATATAGTGCAAAAAACAAGTGTGCAAACAATAGAGTGCCATAAGAAAAAGCAAAAAATAAACAAGGAGTATTAACAAATTAAATATTAAATATTAAAAGACTGTATGCAGCTTAAATAACAAAAAGTGTATTATGGGAGAGACTGTAGGCCTATAATATATTGCTATGGCTATATACATATTTACAAGGTGGTGGAGGGGGGAGATGATTGACTGGTTGTTGGGGGGGGGGGGGGGGGGGTATTGCGCAGTTCTATATCAGGGAGGAAAGATGAGGACTAGACTGTTGGGTTGAACAGTCTAACAGCAATACAATCCAAGTTATCGTTATCGATATTCCAAGTTCAAACCAGCCCTACTAGCCTAGCTAGTTAGCTAGCCTGCTGTAGTTCAGAGATCATGAATGCCATGGTCATGAAGAATGAAAAGTCATTGCCATTTATATTTATATATTTGAATTTATATTTTGACTCAAGTTCTTTGTCATACAAAGTTTGCCAGTTAGCTCCCAACCGCCCATCAAGATTTAACTCAACCAGTGAGATTATTTCTCTGTCTGTTGAAATGTTGAAAACTAAAACTTAAATCTGCAGCGCACACACACACACACACACACACACACACACACACACACACACACACACACACACACACATTTATAAACACCATAAGCCGCCCCCCTGCATCTTAGACGTCCTTCATGGGTGACATGTGCGAGGCTGGAACAAGAAAGGGAGGAGACGTGGTACAATGGAGGAGGGAAGAAGAAGAAGGGGAGGGGGTCCAGGAGGGAGGTACAGGAGGAGGCCAGTGACAGACAGACTGCCAGTCAGGCCCCACAGCGCCTGGTTCATTCAGTCCCGGCGGGGTAATGGCTGTATAACTACAATCTGTTAATCCTGCAGGCTGGCAGGGGCCCAGGGGAGTAAAACCAGCCAGACCAGTACTACTGGCAGCTCCGGCACCAGCTGGCGATGCCTGCCTGCATGACTGACTGCCACTAACCCATGCTAACAGGCTCGTAGCGGCAATGCACTCAGATGATGATGAAAAGGGTAGTGTGTGTGTGTGCACGTGGTTGTTTAAGTGGAAGCATTCCATTCAAAATAAAAAAAGGAAGTGTGAGTGTGTGTACTTGTTTTGCTTTCCTTGTGAAAACCAGTTTGAGTTCTAGACATTCTTGTCAGTCCTCACTTACGGTTAGAAGTAGGACTAGGTTTAGGTTGGGGTTAAATTTAGGCATGTAGTAGTGAGGGTGGAGGTTAAAGTTAGGGTGATGATGATGATGATGATGATGAATGATGGAGGGTCCTATAGTAACACTAAGGTGTGTTGAAGCAATGCTTTCAGATGATGAAAAAAGAAGTGTGCATGTGTGTATGAGTGTGTTTCTGTCCAACCATTACTTCTCTTTTACTATCTCCACTATAATTAGTGAAACGTCAAAAGCTGCCATTACAGTGTGTGTGTGTGTGTGTGTGTGTGTGTGTGTGTGTGTGTGTGTGTGTGTGTGTGTGTGTGAGCGGTCCAGGAATCCATGTGTGTAAATCCGGGTCCTAGGGGAGCATCGGCGTCAGCTGGGTAAACACACATCATCCAGTAGGTACCTCGGGCTCAGTGGAGCGTTGCAATTGAGTGAAAAAAACACAACACTGCTACTACACTGTTACAACGTAATCTTGGAAATACTGGTGAGTTCACTCCCACGTGGAAAAAGAGAATATTCTGTACTGTGACACGCCTATGTTTGCATAAGTCAACCCTGGGTGTTTTCTGTGGTTTTTGGAGAATACGCCAAATGACATCACACAGTGAAATCACCACCAATCCCAATGGGGGGATGGTGGGGGGGGTGGTGGGGGCGCAGAATGGGAACGCAGTGCATTTCCAACAGCATCTGTACTCAACAGCTTGGCCTGTGTATGATGTTGCTCAAAGGCGGTAACATAATGTAGAAAGCGGCGTCTGGCTGCGGTAATGGGATTTAACAGGAAGTGAGGGGGTGGAAGGGGGGGGGGGGGGCGGTGGGGTGGGTGGGTGCACAAAAGAAGCCGCGACGGCCCTCGGACCGGGCTGCAGATTAAACCCATTCTCCACCCTGACAGAGGAGGCTAAGACTCCAGCACAACAGAATAAATATCACTCACCAGGCTGGAGAGCTCAGAGGGATAAGTCGATATGAAATGTTTAGAGGCAGATTATATTAGGGAGATCTGGATGAATGAGCACCCAATCTGAACTGTAATCCATTTTGATAAATGAATTAATACAGCACACACACACTTAAATGGCTGCATACAAGTGACAAGCGCTCTGCTTTAATCTCTTGATTTGATTGGATGTGAATTTCAGGAACACATGGTGATGCAGTGAGCGGTTTCCTGCGAGGTGCCCCTCTACACCGGGATTTACGGTCCGGTGTTATTTTTACAGGGACGATCAATCTTTGGCACGCGGCACCTGCGGTAGGCCTACGCAGTCTAAATATACTGCATCTGGACATGCTCCGCTGGCCGAATACACACCACGCAACCCGTTGGAATTCAATTTGCCTGTTGAAAATGGCGCACGAAACGCACGCTGGCTGCTCGTGAGAATAGCCGCGTCGGTGACATTTCAAAAAGCCCTAAACCAATCAAAGCTAACTGAGTTCAAATAATCCTGTAGCGTGCGCCCTCCTCACATGGTGTGCACGTGCGTGTGTCTGTGTGCATGCGCATATGTATCTGCAGTCATTTCCCCACACGTGTCCGTCTATGTATGTATGTGTGTGTGTGTGTGTGTGTGTGTGTGTGTGTCTATTCATTGCCCCTGCACATGCATCTATGTCTCTCTATGATGCTGTGCGTATGTGTGTGTGCGCGCCGTGCTCTCGTGCCTGTGTGTGCATGTGTGTGGCAGTGAGACGGACTGTGTGCAGCACTTTGAGGTCACTCCAATGTCAGGCCATCCCCCGGCGGATGTGAGCATCTTGTAAACAGACACCCGGAGAGCACGCTCAACCTATGTGGTAGAGAATCCTTATTGGAAGACGCAAAAGAGAAACTAGCTCTTGACTGCAGCACCGGAGATTTGAAAGGATGCTTGTGAATTAAAAATGGTTCTGCGACTCAATAGTTTTGACTACGGCACTCGCTGCTATTCTTAGAGAGGACTTATTGCAGCCTACAGATGGGGAAAACACCAACTCTCATAGGAATTAACACTGGCAGCTATAGCGACCTCCTCCAGAGGCGACATAGCATCCAGGCACAGTGACAAATGCACTGTATATGCCTGCCCGTGTGTGGTTGTGTGTATCTACGTGGTCGTGTGTGAACAACAGAGTCAGCCTCCGTACTGTAAGCCAGCGCCGACCTCTGAGACCCAACATGCATTAAAGAACAGCACAAAAGAGCTTTGACGGGGGGGGGTGTCACTCCGCTTTTCACTCACGCATCACAAAACCTCCCTGCACAGGCCCCGGCGGCCTGGCGTGCAGCGCTCAGAGAACACCCCTCCCTTAAAACGTCTTGTTTGGCCTCCGAGAGACGCCACCATGCCAACTGGCACCAAGCAGAGATAGAAGGTTGAGGCAAATGTCAGGTGGAATACAAAAGGACTTGGATACTAATCCCTCGTACAGAACCGAACACAAGCGTTGTTATTTGATGTTATTAGCTGCTAATACACGATAAGGACTAAAACATTTAGCAACGCAAACCCTCCACCTGCACTCTTGTCGTGGTGTAGAGGGAACCGTGTCTGACAGTGTAACTCAAACTCAGCCTTGTGATTAGTTATTCTCTGTTTTTCCAGTGCCTGGAAACAGTGTGTGTGTGTGTGTGCGCGTGTGTGTGTGTGCGTGTGTGTGTGCGTGCGTGTGTGTGTGCGTGTCTGTGCAAACTCTGCATGCATGATACATTAACTTGCTGGCAACTGGTTCTTGAATGCCTGTCTGTTGTGCTGAATCAGCAGGTCCCACGGTAAGGAGAGAGAGGGGCGGTGGGGGAGGGGCGAGAGAGAAAAAAAAAAGAGAGGGAGAGAGAGAGAGAGAGAGAGAGAGAGAGAGACTTCAGTAAGCCCCCATCAGCAGGGTTACCTTGTCAGCTCCACCTCATGGTCACTTCATGACCACAAGGCCTCATTGTTATTCTTCCATTTACACGGACATTCCCATTTTAGCCATTTAGCTTTAAGCTCCACCCAGAGCGACTTGCAACGAGGGCAACAGTAGAATAACCATCATCACAATCAACCAGGTAAGGAGTGCAAAGGTCAGAGCCCAGATTTAGCGTTAACTCGAAGGTAAGAGCATATTGGAGCAAACAGAGGGACATGGTGCTCTATGTAACCTGCACACATGCAGCCTGGCCTACACCTAAGAAAACAAAGTGTGTGTGACAAGTCATTGTACTCCTATTATACTGCCAATACCAATCAATAATCCTTGGGTTTTATTTCTTTGCATTGTCCTTCTCTACCTTACATGATCAGTCTGGGGCTACAGGAGTATCTGACAACTGCACTCCTCTCTATTGTTTACTTGTAGTGATGATGATTAAGCTTTTTTCTACCCTTGCCCTCATTGTAAGTCACTCTGGATGATGTATGTAACACCAACAGAGTACGGGGATATACCTCTAAGAGTTATTTGCAAATACTATTGGACCCAGGTCTGGTAATTACAGATAGTAACTGTAAAGGTATGTCTGCTGGCTCACAGTCAGAAGCTACACCGGTTGGTTACCCTGTGAACATTAAACCCTGTGAGTGTAATTCTCACAGTAATTAATGGCTGGCAGCCCTGGCTGGTTTGTCCATCACTGGCTGCCATAGAGACGGATGGTTTGAGACGGGGAAATCGAAGAATCGGACCTGGAATTAGAAGACCAAGACTGGAACTGTGTGATTTATGGAGCATAATGGATGTGGTGACACTGAAAGTAATAATCTGCAACATTTTCATATAAATAAATGTCCATTTGCGAGTCTTTACTGATTGATATAGTGATTCTGCCTATATCTAGTTCAGGAAAACTTTCACATTTGCTGTTCTAAACATCAGTTGTCAGATTCTTCATCTTTCCAGCAGCGGTTTGTTTGGGATAAACAGAAGAAGAAGTGGGTAGTTAGCATGAGCAGCGATAGCCACCGTGGCTGAACAGACAAAGAAAAGAGCGCCACCTATAGGAACTCAAACTTTATCAACACAAAATCCAAAATCGAGTATTGGCCACAGTGTTTGATTGACAGGTGATCTCTGGGCAGTGCAGTGAAAAAACATCACAGCAACGAGCGCTGAGCACCAAAGACGTCAACAAAACGAAACACCTTAAAGATCCCAAGTACGGCAAAATCAAATGCTGCATTTGTGTTTTGACTCCTTCTTTATTCCATGGGCTTCTGTCTCAGCCAATCAGATGTCATGGATGACTATGGGCTGTTGTCTCAGCCAATCAGATGGCAGGTTGTGATCCTTACTCTAGTATCTTGACTATTTGTACCCCGTGGTGTTATGTTGTCCTCTTTCTGCACTGGAGTGCCTTGGATGTTACATCAAACACTCCAGCCTTAAAAAGCAAACTGGCGCTGCGACTGGCTGGATGCAGCCGTGGGAAACAGCGAGCTACTGCGGGCCTGATTTAGTCCCTTCTCTGATGTAGCAGGATGACATGTGCAGAACTGGCAACCTCCCCCCATGACCCTGTGACAGAGCGGGTGGGGGCTCTAGTAGAGAGACAGGTCATGAGCGGTGTCCCTCGCTGCTATAGGCCATATGGGGAAAGTGATGAGTGACGTCTCTGCTATAAAAGGGATATGAAGGGAAGTGCCCTTCTAACACATGATGCATGTTACACAGAGAGATCTGCAAATGTAATATCCAGACATAATTCTTAGTCTCTTCTTGTAATGTGCTTGTCGTACCATGTGGGCGGGGTTTACAGATCAGATTGTGTCAGGTAACGTGTCAGTCACAGAAGAGCATACTTGGACAAATACTTTTCGGTGACTGTCGAAATTAGGCTTTGGCAAATATGGATTTTTCAATACCTTTGGACTGAAGCTTTCCGATAGCTTATATTTTGTGCTGACAGTCTATACGTTTTAATTGTCATGCCAAAAAACTTCCAAAAAGGTAAAAGTATTCAGTGTTTCCCCCAGAATTGTATTCTTGGCAGGGCGGAAAAGCTTCTGAAACAGCATTTAGACCATCACAAAAACTCATACTAAAAAAACATACAAATGAAATCTATTAGGTGTGTTAGCAGCTCCTCAAGGCCGGGTGAGGCAGGGTGAGGCAGGGTGAGGCAGGGTGAGGCAGGGTTCATTGCAGAAGCTGTTCTCACATCCTCACCTCCACCATATCAGCAGTGGACAACATTGATATCAACCCTGGTCTAAAGTCTCTGCTATCAATTGTATTGTCCTGGGTAGCAAACCCAACCAATCTTGCACTCCAAGGTTATGTGTGGTTATATCAGTAGTCTGCTTTAGTAGGAAGTCCAACACGGTGAGAAACCCAAAGCGTATGGGGGCAGCAGAGGAGCAAATCCCTTCGAATCTGCAGAATCTGAATGGGGAAAAAGGAATGAGTCCAGCCGCCCTTGAGACCGTGAGACCGCGGTTGCACTGGGCAGCTCCCAGGTGGGAAAGTGTGTAACTGTATGAATGAGCTGTGGGATACCGCTGAAAAAAAAAAGAGCCTGCACACTCAGCAAAAACCCATTCCCAAGGTAAATAAAAAAAGGTAGAAAAACGGAGACCAATATACCTGCCGGGCATTTTACTCCACCGCTCTGTCTAGAGGTCGACTGTAGCCAGCTCACATCAAATCTAAAAAGTCTGCACTTCGCACCCTTGGCTTCGAAGCAGAGGCTATAAAAAAAACCCCGCAGTGTGTCAGAAGTCATGCCACAGTTTTGTCTGGCCGTTTGCGGAGCGACGCGCTAACAGCTATAAATGATACCGTGGCGCGGGGGGCGGGACAGGAGGCGGGGCCAGTCGCCATGTCATCTGCCTGCAAACTCCTCAGCGGGTCCGCCGGGTATTCTGGGGATGGCAGGTTGGCAGGGTGCCAGCGGTGCGTAGTGTGTGTGTAGAGAGAGAGAGAGAGAGAGAGAGAGAGAGAGAGAGAGAGAGAGAGAGAGAGAGAGAGAGGGAGGCAAATGTCGCTCTGCCGCTCATCACGACGTACCGAGCAGGAAGGATCAGACCGGAGAGTTACCCTTGACTGGAGCCCCCCGGGGCGAAATAATGCTGACAAATCACAAAAGGGAAAGAGATCCTACACTTGCTCCATACTGTTGCTGCCATAGCGAATACCGTAGGCTCAGACCTGTGGAGAACAGGGATGACTTCTCCTTTATGTTCCTGAGATTAAGACCCAGAAAGCAACATCTATGTCAAACATAAAAGCTGAGATAAGATACAAATTTGCACTATAAGGACTCGGTGCTTTTCTTCTCTCTCTCTCTCTCTTTATGGTTTTTAACAAGAAAAATTGAATCGGCGCCTCAGTAGTGGGAAAAGACCAGACAACAACCGGATCAAACCTCCTTTCATAACAGCGAGCAGCACAATCACAATCAACACAATTTACTCGTCCTATGCTATATGCGATCATTTCTTTTATAAACAGCCTTTCTCAAGATGGCTGCCAGGCTTTAATTAAGCACTTATCAGCGGCTTATTATCCTTCAGCCCATGATTATCATCTAGTTAAGGACTGGAGCCACTCATAGGAGCATCTAGAGTATTCATAATTAGTGTGAGTCATGTTGTGTTCAAGTGTCTGGGTCTCCAGTCTCCAGTAAAAATAAAACCCTTATATTTCCATCATCGTAAAACCTCTATCCGTCTATCTGTCTGATACGCCGCAGGATCTTTCCCCTCTGGGCTCCGTACGTCTTCTGCCCGCTAATGGGAACCACCAGACAATGGAGCCTTATCTGTCACTTGGACTGTGGGGGTGAGGGTGGGGGGAGGGGGGGAGGGGAGGGTAAGGAGGGGGGAGGAAACGGGGTAGGAATGGACGGCGGGGCTGTCCAGCTGGCTGATAATGAGGTCTACCTCACGCCTGCACCTCCTTTCACCTCCCCCCCCGCCTATCCCCTCGTGTGTCAAAGGGTTCACAATAGGTTGTTAATAAGAGGGAGGGGCTTAAGTCTCTGCAAGCAGACAGAGACAGAGAGAGAGACAGAGAGAGAGAGAGAGCGAGTGAGAGCGAGAGATTGCACTACTTCCAAAGCCCAGTGGATCTAAGGGGTCGTTACCTAGCCCCATTGGCCCTGTTGGCCCCGTTAGTAGCCCACATCACATCACTACTGTGGGCTCTGAAGCTGGGAGCAGCATTGATTAATCACACAGCTTCCTGGTGTCCTCAGAACAGGAGGTGTTCAAGGAGTGACAGATGGTGGAGACTTTTTCTGCCCCGCAACTGCGCCGGCGCTTCAGGTGGTTCAGAGGATGAAGCCAAAATATCTCATGGTTTGTTTTGAATAAGGGAGTTTACGGTCACGACCCCGGCTAGTAACCCTTTACCCTGCTATATTTATCTGGGTGAATGTACACCAATGTAGGTTAGATTCCCTCTGGGTGCTGTAAGGTGCTGTAGGGTGCTTGGGATAAAAGCATCCACCAAATGGCATCTGTTATTAAACTACTATCTACTATCTAAAATGCCAAACCTGCAATTACAAAACACTCTGCATCTCAGGACAAAAACACCACGGCAATGATGCTTAAAAGATTAGGTTCTTGCAGATTACAGCTCGAAGTTTTGATGTTGAGTCAGTTACGACCGGTTATGTGTTGTTTGGCAGCTGATGGACCGTTTTAATTTTCTGTGTTAATACAGTAATTCTAGCATTTCCCGATTGGGATTTAACTAGTGTTTTGTCCTATCTGGAAAGATTTAAACTGTATTGTCATTTTAATTGTATTTGCAGGACTGGTATTAACAGTCACAGTACTTTATTGTGTGCAGAAATCCTTTATTACTGAAACACTGTTGGTGATTAAACACACAGAACAAAGAACAATTAGGACACGGCTCACAGAACAGAAACAGTCAGTAACGGTCAAATATTCACTCGTATGCTGTGCTGCATAACATCCTCTGACAGGAGGAGCATCTACATTCATATTTTACAGTGTTGGCATCAAGCTGGTCCACTCCTCAGCGACTAAGTGCCGTAGTAAAATAAGATTAACTCCTAGATCACCAAAGCTACAAGCAACAAAATAGTAAGGAGTGTCAAGGGTCTAAGCCACAGCACTGTGACAATATTCCTGCGACCTTTGGATGATCATTTAAGACAGAAATAAATAAAGGTGAGAAGCAGAAAGGATTTTTCTCACGTACAGGAGGTAGATGCAGGAGAGGGGATGCGATTCAGTCGGGGAAGGGTGATGTGAGCAGCAGCATGTCAAAGCTTTTGAGGAAGTCTTGCCTTGAAGGAGAACAGGCTCACACCCGACCAGGGCAGGTCTTTATTGCTCAAGTCATCATTTAATCATGACTGTTTGCATGCAGGGAGTGTCAATCCGGTCTGCCTCCCCACTGTTCCTCGTCTTCTCATCTTCCATACCCGGCACACTTCGCTTCAAAGCATTGTTCCATATCTTACTACAACGCTGAACTACAGGCTGCTACGTCTTCTTCTGTAAGAAACATACCTATGGGATTTGGACCGTGCAGCTTCCAAGACCGATGTAGGGGCAAAAATAGAGCACTTTGAATATGATGGAGGACTCAAAAAGGACACTGCAGCATGACTAGGCAGGGCTCTTGAACCTGAACTGAAGAAACTAGAAGCAGAGTAAGGAAATTTAGAAGCATGATGTGCAAAAATGCGAAAACAACCGTTCCGACCTTGAATTTCTTCTCCTTGAAGTGCTACATGCGTTCCTGTTTCAGTTTTAGAGGTGGCATGAGTTTATTTTATGAACATATCACCGCTATTGCCGAAAAAATGTTAACTTCAATTTGCTGTTTTTCATTCTCTTGTGTGCATTGAAAGCTTACATGGTCATTTATGTGTCAGGTGAGTTTCATGGCCTTTGAAACCTGGTGAAACGACATGGTTTTATTTCAAAACAATGGGTGTCAGTGCTCACTTCTCAAAAATGTACTATTTAATACCATTTTAGTAGTGATATTCTGCAAAGACACGTCAGTCTGTCGTAGCTAATATCTGTAACTCTAACTTCATCCTGGCCTCTGCCGGGACCGGTGTCATCCTGCTGCTGCCCAGAACTGGTGAAAGACCCCGGTGGCTCAGACAGTCGTCGACCCCTGCCAACTCGAATGAGCTCCCTCAGACTTCGGGAGACCTCTTCATCTCCACACACCCCGTAGCCCTGTCAGGGCTGTGCCAGACACAGAAAATGTGACTGGGCTAAGATTATTTATGTCAACATGGCGTCTGACGCCCAGAGGTAAAACTCACTCCCTAGAGTTTGGGGGGCCCCCTGAAAGTACTTCCCCTTTTCTCCCATTAGCAGCGCCCCTGATTGCCTGCAAGTGATTTCAAAATCACTTCTCAAATATAATTGAATTGCATAAAAACGTACCACACACACACACACACACACACACACACACACACACACACACACACACACACACACACACACACACACACACACAATATCCTCTCACTCTCTCGAACCTTTGGCAAGGCCCAAAAACAGTTTCATGGAGGGCCATATTTGGCTCATGGGTGCTATTTAGAGCAGCAGTAGCCCACAACATCCTATTTCGGTGTATTCCTGATGACATGTCATTTCCTTGTGTCAGGAGGAGAGGTGAGAAATAACTCAGTCTGTGTTGCAGTCTGCCAACCTACTGTCATGCAGCCTAAATATAACTAAATCCTGTTCGATACAGTGGAGGACATCCAGCATCCGGGAAACCAACCTGGAGCTGGAACTGGATTGGAACTGTGGCTGTTCTCTCTGTGTACGTTCTGCTGTTTTCAGTTCTAGGATAAGCCTAGCAGCATACTGTGGGATGATGGGATGATGTTTTTGAGCCTTCCTTTCTGGACGGCTTAATTCCTCTCTGCTTTTTCAACCGAATTCCTACATTTGAGCCTACAACCTACAAGCTATTTGTCTGCCCAAACACCACCACATGTTCTGTTTGGAGAGGCTTTCACGATAAGTGTGAGATAGTATTTTCATTTTTCTTGTCAAATATGATTAATCTTTCTGGATTAAACCCTCATTCTCTGATAAATCTATTGGTGCATTGTTAAGTTTTCGGGACCAGAGCTGGAAACAGAACTCTATTTGGGTCGAACAAGTTGGTTGTGTAGAAAGCTGGTCCCATGTCACTCCATGAGTTGTTTACTTCCACAAATCGTGACTCAGCCTCGTAATCTGCAGACCTCGGGGAAACCTCAGAAGACGTCTGGCGTAATTCATTGTGTCGTATTTATCAGTTTTTACTACTGAACGATTGTTCAGGCTGTACTTCGACACGACACAAAGACAAATGGATGCGGGGACGTTTCCGGCTATTCAACAGACTGCTAGTAAATGAAACACACGTGATACACAACACGTCTCTCAAGACATTTTCAAGACGTCTTCAAATGTCTTCAAGACGTCTGGAGACAGTTTACATCTTAAGACAAGTCCTGCGATGTTTTGAGATGCCTTCACTAATGTGTCTTAAGACATTTGAAGACATGTCTCAAGGAGATGGTTGTGTATGTATATGAGGATGGGTTATGGTTATGCGGCAGTAGCTTTGATCATTTTGCAAATTGAGCACAACACGGTCATATGCATCAAACAACCCATCCACGTGGATGATGGAAAACATGGAAATAGATTTTTTTCAAGGGTTTTGAACTTCAAAGGACAGCACTGCGCCATAATGACACTTCACTCCAGGGTTTCATGCAGAATTGATGATTTCCTCATCTGCTTTGTGTCGATGATAGTTTTGCCTATAGGGTAAACAACATGGGTTGCAACTACACACTGCTTAAAATCTCACTCAATATGAAACATATCACACATCAAAACAGCCTCATCTTTAGATTGAAATGACATGCAGTGGGTTCTGAATCGGTTTCATAAGGAGAGGGGTCCTAGGAGTTCCTCAACACAAGAACATGTAATCCTTTAATTCCAGTAAAAACATAGAAATCATCAAAATTGGAGTTAAGTGGTCTTATGCTCTAAATAAACACCTCTTCATTATGAAAATGGCGCCTTTTCCCACATCAAGCACACTACAGTCGCTGTGTGAGGATCAGCTTTATATGGATGTGTGTCACTGCAGTAGATTTTGAGTCCATACGCTACTCCTCTCCTCACACCTCCTCTCCTTTTCCACTGGCGGAGTCAGACGAGAAATTAACTAGGTCAATGAGATTCCTTCGTATTCTTCAGACAGCAAACCGCAGGAGGAGAGGAGAGGAGAGGAGAAGAGGAGGAGGAGAGGAGAGGAGAGGAGGATGGGGGGGATCAGAAGCTGCTTCAAAGCCTCCAGTTCTTCTGTTGAGACCATGTGAGAAGGGAGGAGAGAGCAGGCAACTACTCCAGCATGAAACACATGTCTGTAGTGACTCCTGCTGTCACCCGTCTTATTAGGGAGGCAGGTGTCTCCCTCCTTTACCTATCTTGTACGTCACACACAATGAAAGCTCATACGTCACTGTGACACGAGAACAACAGTCGGAGACACCAGACACTTCTGGAGGTATTCTCTATGGCCACGTTCACAAGGTGCACATGGCGGCTATTGACAATACTGATTAAGACAAGAGTGCGATTCAATTTCTAATCCTCGAGATGCTTGTTTTTTTTTTATTCAGTCTCCATCTTTAATGCTAAGCGTTCATTGCTGTGGTGTTTCTCACTTCAATTCCGAGAGATCACCTGTCAATCAAACAGTGTGTCCAGCACTGTGACGTCTTTCTCCTCGGATTTTTCTGTTGATGGACGTTTGAGTTTCTGTAGGTGGCGCTCTTTTCTTTATTGCTGCTCATGCTAACTACCCAGCTCTTCTTCTGTTTATTCCCCTAATAACATGATTTACATGTGACATGGGGTTATTGCAAGTTCTCAAATGGAAATGAGAAACAACTCAACACCTTGAGCAAGGTCACCCACTACACATGATGTGCAACTTGATCACACGCTCTGAGTGGTCTATTGACGCCAGTAAAATCAGAGTACAAATCATCATCACAGTATGATGTTCACATGGGTCCTGCCATACTCGTACTTTTGTGTGCATGTACAACTTTGTGAACTTTTTTTGATATAGAATCCAACGTCAAGTGAGGAAATCCAACGAGGAAGGAAAAAAGACGCAGCTGGAGTCCAGTGATGAGGAGCAGCACAGCGGGAAGGATTATCACTTCTGCCTTAATGAAAGATGAACTTATCACAGAGGACTGGTGGCAACTAATACATCACCTGATGCTCGCTCTTACGCACAGTGACATTTCATTAGCTCCAATTCATTACACATATCAGTAGGCCTTTCTTCAAATGTCAGTGGAATGAATGAAATCCCTCGAACCGATCGTGCCGTCCGCCTCCGCGCCGACCCCACGGAAGCAGGGGGCGGGAGCAATTTGCCCCGCAGGGCCAATAACAACAGAAGGTCCCGTCAAGCGAGCCCTCCTGAACAGTTTAATAACAGGTCTGTAAGCCGTGGCCGTATCACCGGACGCACAGGGCCTACAGCCATCTGATTACAGCCACTCTCCCTCTTTGTCTCTGACCCACCCACCCCCCCGTCAGAGAGCCCTGAAACACGCCAGCCCGTTTCATAACAGGCCTTCTTGTTGGATTAGTCCATGCAGGGGTGCCAATCCCTGGGCCAGAGTCCCACTGTGCATCCTCTGATAGCAGAGCACGGGGACCGGGACAAGAGATGCTACGGGCTTTTTTTTTTTCTTTTTTTTTACAAGCTTTTAAAGGCCAAAGCAGCTCGAACTATCTGGGCCCAGCGCCCATTAATCACCGCTGCTGAGAAGGTTTGACACCAAATGTAGGCTACACCTCGTTTGAGTGTCATTTCCTGGAGAAGCCTGCATATGTATGTTATTGCTTAACTCCAGCGATGAATTCTCTTCCTTAAAGAGACAGGACACATTTTATTTTAGATGCCCAGAAAAAACAAACGGGACAAAGGAAGAGGCGGGTCTCTGGTGGGTCACGCTTTATCATAAGTGTGTAGAGTGTTAAGAGAGCCAAAATATCAGCATGGATGATCTGTTTTTTTTTCCCCCCTGGGTTGTATTACAGCTGGGTCAGGACATGAATGGTCTAATTACAGCAGGACGGGGAAGCAGCAACCGTTTAGTCCAGTTGAACAACATTCTTATCGGTAACAAAGCGCTCCTCCTCTCTCGCGGGGAGGCGGCGACCGTCACGACCGAGATTTATCTCTCTCTCGCTGAGTAACTCTGAGAGCGCACGGCACGACTTTCAGATTTAGTCATCTAAATTCATCCCGAACTAAATGGTTCGGGCACGTTTGTAAGCACTCCTATCGCCCCAATGCCATCAAAATAAAAAGGCTTTAAAAGTGGCCGCTGCGTAAATCCCGGACAGAAGATAATGCCTATTTATTGGTGAAGTGTCCCGTGAAACAAGAGAGGTTTTTCTCTAATTAGAAAATATCAGGGCGGTGCATTGTAAAAGAACACCTCTGGTAAGGAGGGAAGGGAGGAGAAATGGCTTCATGTGATGCCAGAGAGCAGATCTAGAGACAGTCTGTGGTTTCTGGGACAAACCTCTGGGGAACTCGGAAGAATCTGCAATCAGCTGAAGCAGCCTCTCTCTCTCTCTCTCTCGCCCTCTCTCTCTCTTACTCCCTTCCCTCTCCCACTCTGTATGAGAGGCCCTGGGTGGTCTTGTTGTCCTGTGTATCCCACCCATACCATATAAACGGTTTGCATCCAGCCAGCAGATCCTCCTCGTACCGGGACAGCCGCTCCGTTTTAGAGTGCGATGCCAATTAAGCACCACCTCATGTGGAGCGTACTCTCGCTTCATTTGCGCTGTTCACCTATCACCCCCCCCCCCCCCTCCCGAAAGGTTAAAGGTGTCAGACAACAGCAACAGAAACGAGAGTCCCTATTTGCTGCATTAGCAAATCCAAACTACACCATGGATTTTCTGTCTTGGGGTTCAAGCGTGTGCAGCCCGGTCCGGTGCCGATAAGTTGCCGGTGTTGCAGCGGTGTTGCAAAGTTAAGGACAGAATCAGTTTGAAAATATTGGATTTTCAACCAGTAGATCTTGCTGACCTATTTGGAGAGAAAAGAGGAAAGAGCAGAAATGTGCAAAGACAGTGCGGATTGGGAATCAAACCAACGGCACGTGACGGGGCACATCTCCATACTGACTAGTCTGGCATTGGCCTACTTTCTCTCCGTTGCCAGACGGCATGTTACCTGCCATCAACATCCATTAGTCTAAGCTACCTGATCCAAGCGGCACTGAGAATAGCCTCCCCTCATCTCATTACCAAGGAGAACACCTCACCTCACTGCCACCGAACACACTCGGTACTGAGCTACACGTGAGGAGACCATCGTTTTTTTTGGACATGGAAACCGAAGACAGAGGTCACTGGGTCAAACGAGCACCGCTCTCCCTGCCCAGTAGAATAAGACTGTGGGAGTGCTGGGCTGGGCAGCAAGCTTCAGCAAGTTTGGATGGATGTAAGCCCCGCCCCCCTTCCATCCCCTCAAAAGGTTAAAGGTGTCAAACAACAGCAAACCCCCCCCTTAGTCAACTTGTCTGGGTTAAGTAAGACATTAAGTAAACGTGCTCAGCTAATCTTTGCGCAATTGCACAACACGTTTGTTTTGAAAGAGCTCTCGGGAAGCTGCTAAGTCATTGATGAAACTAATTCGCTGCAGTGACCCTCGCTGATCAGGCCAGCGATCCCCACTGATTTGAAATTGCATCACATTAACTGAGAATTCACTTTGTCTGCATCGTTTGCCGTCGGTTCAGAGGCTGCAACGTGGCCCAGCATCTCACAGCAGGCTGGAAATTCATCCTGATAGTCACTGACCGCCCACCATCACTCACATCATTACTGCTAGTAGAATCGCATTCACCACTGCTGTTACAATCACTGCCAAAACTGTCATCCTCACTCTCAATACCACCGCTGATAACACTGTCATTATTTGTTGCCAGGCCCTAAGGGAGCACGCAGCCGTTGTTATTGTTTTTTTTACTACTACGACTATTTGATGCAAATCAGTGGATACTTGTTTTCTAATTTGCCTCTAAAGTCTACTAGACAAGCACAATTTACTACGTTGCTCATATTTCTTGTGTGGCCTTTCTTGACTTTATTGCACAGTAAACAGCAGAGAGGAGGGATGACTTACGACAAAGGTCTTAGGCCGGATTTGAACCCAGGACGTCTGTCTGGGCTTGACCAGCAGCATCATCCCACCAACCAGCATCTCTCCTCTTAAAATCCTCTTACCTCTTTGGCCCTCTCCAGCTCGTTGTGCAGCGCCTGTTTGGAAATCTCCACCTCGATGATCTTCTGCCTGAGCAGCTCGTTCTCATCCTCGGCCCTGCTGCGCTTGTCCTCCACGCTCTCCAGCTCGTTGTGCAAACGCACCGACACGTCCTTGGCCACCTTCGTACGCGAGAGACAACGCGTTGACATGCACACACACACACACACACACACACACACGTTAGGGTTACTATATGATGGAAGTTCTTCCCTGACCACAGCTACACTAAAACAGACTATAAAAACAGCAATTAAATGTTATTATCTTTGCTTATTTCATTTATTCACTTGATTGTTCAATTATGTTTTTTGTAAATTACTTCTTAATTTAGCTTAATGTTCCCCTACCATTGAGCAGTTGCCTTAAGGAGCTGCTAACCCACCTAAAGAAGATCTCTATGGGATTTACAGAGTTTTACTGTTTCATGACACTGTTTCAAAGGCTTTTCCACCCTACTTTCAGATATTGAATATTTGCACCGAAAAAATGGGAGTATCAAGTATCAAGGTATCAGTATCAGCCTTCAAAAACGCATATTGGTCAAACCCTGACACACACACACACACACACACACACACACACACACACACACACACACCTTCAGGTCCTGCTCCAGGTTTCGGAGCAGCTCTCCGTCCACGTGGCCGGTCTGGGCGACCCGCAGGCTCTTCTGCTCGGCCTTTCGGAGGCGATACTGCAGGATGCGGCAGTTCTTGTTGGAGCGGTCCAGTTCCCGCCGCAGCTCCTGCAGCTGATAGACCTCCTCCTCCAGGTAGCTGTCCCGCACCTCCTCCATCTCCGCCCGCAGCTCGTCCACTTCATCCTGGGAGAACGCACAGAGGAGGAGCTCTCGGAAAAGGGTCCGACTGATATCTGGGGTCTACTAACATTTCAACTTTTTTGTTTTGTTTGTTTTTATCACACCACTGGTCACCCAAATCAGTAAAAAAAAATTACCATCACACTTGTATATTCTGGGATTTTGTTTGGAATTGCTCTTCCTTCTTGAAGGTCTAATCCAAAGTACATGTGAAAATCTTAACTAAAAAACTTAAAAACTGCTATTAAAAGATATACTGTGCAACAATATTTTTGTTGGGGCAGAAGATGAACTTTCCCTCAGTTTCACTTCTCACAGCTTTGTACGAGTTTTGGTGAAAAACAAATGCAGATACTAATATATCTGCTCATATCAGCACAATAGTATTTCATCAGGCTCTCTCTTCGTGGATTGCAGCTGAAGTACATTTTCACCTTATTGCATGTTTGGCTGTATCAATATTAGCAAAAGCAGGTATTAAACTATTATAAAGAAGATATAACAACATATTATGCCTTTGTACATCACAAATAATGAAAATACTCCCACATGCTTATACGCATGAGTACCGGTAAAGCTACTCCAAGTGCTTATGATGTAACATCACCAGGAGGCTGTAAGCATCTTATCTGTGGGATCGGAAGCGTTCATCTTTCCCATCTCTTATCAAGACAAACCAACCCAGCCTGGAAAAACCGCGGATGAGGTTTTATCAGAGCTTTAACAATATCGCTATAGGGGCTTGTTTGGTAACCTCTGGGGTATCTGTCGGCCTCCCATCCATGGGAAATCAGTTTGCTCAATAGATTTCCCCTGGGGTGGATATACCCAGGGCTTGACTGGCACCTGATGAAAAGACAACTAGAAAGGGTGAAGGGGGAGAGTGTGTCAATTAATGAAAAGTGAATCTATCCTCGTTAAGGAAGCGCAGACCCCACTGCTGTGAGAGGGAGGCCCTGGAGGAGCCACTCAGGGGCCGACAAATCAATGGCCAGGTTAAAAGCAGAGTGTGTGTGCAAGAGGCAGCCAGTCGTCCTGGCAGTGGGCACATTTACAGGGTACCGTTGCGCTTTTACGTATACCAAGCTAGCACACTCAGTAAGTCATCTCCTTATGGCTGTTATTAAGTGTGACACTCTTTAGTGTGTGCAGTGTCTGAAACTAATTACAAAATTAATAATGTCTATGCTCATAAGCTGCGGCTGCATGGTGGCGGGATGGAGGACATTAGAAACTGGTTCTGGGGGGGTCATCAAACTGTGTAGCTGCAGCACCACGGGGTGCAATCCACCTCATCACCTTTGTCACATGTCCTTCCCCCATACTTCCTGTCTGTCTCCACAGCATGCATGTAATCGAAAATGCAAAAACAATGGGAAATATTCTTGATAAAACAAGATAACGGGCGTGACAAAACGATAATCCTTCCATCAGTACCGGAGGTGGCAGTAGTTGAGGCTCCCAGGCAGTGCAGGTGGGGGGTTGGGGACTTTACCATATACATAGACCCAGCTGGCAAACTGACAGCCAGGCAGGAGGGCTTTTGAACCCCCCCCCCCCTCCACACACACACACACACACACACACACACACACACACGGGACATCTGACTGCTATCAAATCCTGTGGGACTGGGGCCATTACAGCGAGAGCCAGTAAAGCTGATTAACTCTCTTGTCTTTCCACCGAGCTGAGAGAGAGATGTGATCAAGTTAGGAAAATACCCAAAGTGACGTGCAAATGAATTCCTATCCTGTCTGAAGAAAAAAAAAAGATTGTTTGCCGCATTATCTATTTTCCTCCCCTCCCCGACTTATTGGGGTAGCCTAGTTAAAGAAGGGGGGAGGGGATCCTTACACATTTCAAATGTTCCAAATACAATCGGGTAAAATTCTGATCTCAAGTTAGCAATCAGAATATATCTATTTCTTTTTAAACTTAAACGAATCTTAAACTGCTCATGTAAACCAAACAATTATAATTGTAGAATAGTATAAATACATTCCTTGAATAGACAGAATGTGTACCTGACATGAGGCTGGTACTATTCACTATACTGTACACACAAAGAACTGTCATTGTAGAGGTTTATAATGGCTTAAAACGGCGAGTACTCCACACCACAAAAAGCTTAGTAGTGAGTGTACTCTCCTCTGGGTACAATCTGTTCACATCGTGTAACTCTCTCTGTCTCATATGAAGCAGACGGTGACGAAATGCTGAAACATTTCTTCAAAATGACTTGAGCAAGAGACACCGGGGAGACACCACCTTGGCGCCATCCGTTAAGACATAAAGAAGACATGATGGACGGATGTGGCGAGAGGAGAGGGGGACTTCACACATGGAGCCGACAGCCAGGCTTAGAGGGAAATGCATTTAGATCATGACAAGTTAGGCATTTAGATGATGCTGTTAATGGATGAGCAGGCGGGCAGGTCCCTCTTGCTCAAGGACACTTGGACAGACAGGGGACTGAACCGGGGACTGAACCGGGGACTGAACCGGGGACTTCCCAGTAACGGGACCTTGCCTCCCAGGGTGTCAGAAGCTGTTCTTATTATAGATGGATGGAAACCGTGCTGTTGCCTGTCTAAGTATAATGCTGAACATAACACAGCTTAAGCCCTCCAAAAAACACAAATCTGCACAAAGTGATTATATGAACGACATGTCACAGATAAATATACCAAATATAGGACAGCTTTGCAGGGGGAAAATCCCAGAAACGTCGGGTACCTTGAGGTAGTCGTTTTCAGAGCGCAGATCTTCAATTTCCCGTAATAGATCCTCCTCAATTAAACCCTTGGTGCCTTGCAGTTTGAATTGTGCGCTTGTTGAGGGGTTCTCCTGCTTGCCTTTCTCTCCGTGTGCGCCTGGAGCGGACTGAGCCTGAGACATGCTTCCCTTGGCGGTGAGAGCCTCCACTGTGCGCGGAGCAGCAGCAGCAGCAGCAGACGCTCCGGTCGCCTCCGCCCGCAGCGGATTATCGGATCCCACCTGATCCCGGTCACTGGAGCCGGTACCGGACTCAGCGTCGCTGCTGGCAGCCGGTACCAGCCTCTGCTCGTCCGACAGCGGCTCGGACGGGCAGTCTGATAAGTCTGAGCTGCTGTCTGTCTGACTGACCCTGCTGAGAGGGGCCCCGGTCGGGACCCGGATAGGGGACCCATGGCTGAGAGGCCCCGGGGAGCCAGAGGCTAATTTCCCCTTCTTGCCTTTGGCGAGGATCGGACTGCTGGTGCTGTCCGCTTTGCTGGCGATTTTGGGCTCGGCTGCTGCATGCTGGGGGACCTTGGTGGTCTTTTTCGAGACGGAGGACTTGGTGTGACTTTTCACCGCGGCTGGTTTGTCTTTCCCCCCGGTAATGTTGCGTCTGGAGCTGCGGTTTGGATGAGCCAGGGGCGCCGAGGCAGACTGCTGCTGCTGCTGCTGCTGCTTGTTGAGTTTGGGGGATTTGGGCACGATGGCAGGTGGCTTGGCGGAGCGGGAGTGCACATCCTTGAGGAAAGGTCTCGCCGGTGAAGGTGCTCGGTTCAATCTCTTCTTTTCCAACTGGTGGTTTTGCGGTTTGGTGTCGCTGCCAGAGCCATTGGAGCTCTCCATTATACACCGACACCGGCAGCAGGAGGAGGGCGATGGAGGAAACGATCAATCCACAACACCGCGGAAAATCTCTGACATGCGACAACAGAAATACAGCCAGGTTTCACTGCCTTGCCTCTCGGGTTGAGGATGCGCATCATGCGTTGTCCCGGCTGCTTTATTCCCCTCCGTCTGTATTCAGCAGGTTGTCATTGTAGTCCCCTCTGTCAGTAGCCTCCTCGGAGGAAACGGTGAAAAGGGATTACTGGGACTGATGGGATGAGAGACAGGTTGCATCTGCAGTCGGTGCTTGCAGGGCTTAAGTTGGACCAAACGGAGCCGGTCGCGATCGCATCAGCCCTCGCCTTCTCCCGCAGAACGGTTCTCCATTGCTCCGTTGTACCGGGGTATGTGTTGGGCCCCGCGTCTTGCACCCCTTCCCACTCCTATCTGTCATGTAAGATCTGCAATCGCTGCGGTCTGAGACTCGACGCCCGTGATTTCTGCTGGGCGCATGCGCTCCTGGCTCACAAGCACCCCAGCACACCCCTAGTTTCTCTGGGACCGGGTCAGACACGCCTTCGTGCGCATGCCCTAACGAGACACACACACACACACACACACACACACACACACACACACACACACACACACACTTGACACTTCATTATAGGCTACATTGAAGAAACAGAACAGCTTATCATTAAGAGGTACCAATATTTGCCCCCAGCTCTCCAAATCTCCAATCAATACTTCGACCCCAGACCCTCATTAGATGAAGGTTTTATCCCAGGTAGCCTCATCTATCTTACACCATCTCATTTTGCTAACTTCTAGCAGATGAAATATCAGTGAAATTGAGCTAATTATTTTTGCTTTTCCTGGAATCTTCTCCAGGACCCCTGGAGCTCCTTGGGTCTTTGGGCACCACGCGCAGTAAAACCAACACAGGTATCGGGTAATAAATATAGATATCTTTATTTGCACTTCATTAGTTCAAGAATGCCACAAGTTATAAATACCACAAATCTGCTTTAAACATGCCAAATGTTTTCAAAGACTTATAACAGGTTTAATACAAAGTACGGTCTTCCATCTTAAAAGGATGCATGTTAAAAGTGAATGCATTTTAAAATATATATTTAAAAGGTTGAGTAGTGTAAGGCTTGGCTATTAAACAAAGATCATAGGGTTAGTGCCAAATGCTGAGTCAGGGGTACATTTGAACGGTTTCATTCCAAAGACACAATATCCATTTTGGACAAAAAGAAAAATGCTACCTGATGTTCATTTCTCAATATTTCAAAACACAACTGATATCATCCAAAACCATAGACAATCTGTAAGCAAAGGTCTTTAGCTTGCCCATAACAACACTAGGCTATCGTGAGTTGTACTCTGATGTCAGCAATCATTTTGTGAGAGAAGTTGTCAAATTTTTACCATGGTGGATATCTCATTTTGGAATGAAACTGTTCCTCTGTTTAAATACCTAATGTGCCATTTAAACCCACATATCTCCAGAAACCTTGGCCTTTAAACACAAAGTCCACAAAACGACAAAACAAATCCATAGCAAATCAGCTTGAGTAAATACAAATCAGGTCCTTCGATGGGCTCCTCTTTCCTCGCCGACAGGCCTAGACTTCTACTACTAACTGAAGACGTCAGAACAAAACAACAACAATCATTGCGCTATATTGTTTATATTGCATTAACGGCACAACAAACTGTCAATCAATTGAGGATTACTGATACCGGTGAACGCTGCCTTGGGGGTTGAATAATACTTACTTACTTGACCCTTATCGGGATCCAGCATACTGCCTGAAATGTTCTATGTGCAGCATTATGTTTTGAACTTGCAAAAGTGGGTAGACCATGATATCAAGTCATTATTCTCTTTAGATGTCTGTTATACCTCTAGTTTAAGTATTAACATGCATAGCCCAGTATTTACGGAAAATGTGCAAGAAAGGGAACATCCCTACTGGTCCAAAATAAATCGCGGGCCATGAGCAAAACACAAAACGGCTAACCTCTAAGTTTGAAACTTCCCTTTCCAACGGGGTTTTCCATGAAGAGGTTACTTCATTAGTTTATTAGTTAAAAGATTCTTGGGAAATCAAGTCTGCATCAAAAGCCTGCCAAAATGACCAGATATGAGCCGATCACAATTTCCTGAGTCATTCAAATACTGAACATGCCTTCCTGCACTTCAAACCTTTCCCCTGGAGGGACACACACACACACATTTCTCTAAGTGGTATCTGAATTCAGAGGAAAATACAACGAAACAAAACACTTACAATATAAGTAAGGAAACCAAAAGCAAAGGCAAGAACCCTGTGTATGTGTGTGTGTGTGTATATTAGCTTCTTGCTGCCCCGATTCGCTCTGAAACACTAAATATCGCACATGGAGAATTCCCCCATATGAACAGAATGTGTGAAAACCGCAACCCAGCAAACCCCACAACACCCACCTGTACTTGCACTTCCATTCAACTGAGTCAGACGGTGTGGAAAGGGTTCAGAGTGGCCGCCACTGAGGCAACATTGACCTTTATTAGTGCTATACTACTACTAAGTAATGTACTTCCTTTTTACACTGCGTCACTACACAGTTCAGCATGTCAGCTCAACTAGCTACAACAGATTGTAGTGCAAAATATTACAATTTATACAAATGTAACATGAGCCAGTCCAGCCACTAATACTTTAAGGCAAATGGATACAAACTGATATGACAGCCGTCCCACAACTACTTCTTGTTGGCCAAGAAAATACAAGCGTTGAAATTTTGCACCTCATCAAATTAGAGTCCAGTCATTAGAGCAACACGCCTATGCCACTTATAACCATATTTACATCAATTCAATTACAAGACAACTATGTGCTTTTGTCCGCCCAAGTCAACCACTTGGAAATAATAGCTACTAGCAAGTATATAAAACTACTGTACCTAGACCCAGAATTCAAATGAAACTGAAGAGACGATGTGCGATATGATCATCCCTTTTCCACCAGCTAAAAGCTGTACAGATAAGAGACCGTCCGGGTAACTCAGACCATGTCAAGCTTTGTGTACAGTATATGTGACGACTACCGTTAAACGAAAAACAGGAAGACGACGAGTGTTACTACCCTCAGTAAGGGATCCGTGCCCCCCCCTCCTGCAGAATGTGCAGTGGCTACCAGGGGGCTCGCTACCTAGAAGGCACCTGCGGGGCACAGCTAGCCTAACGGTCCTGGGAATGAGGTAGTCTGGGTCACGTGTAGACAGACGGGTGGCAGGTAGCGGGGTGGTTCACCAGGTCTAAGAGTTAGTATAGGTCTTTTTTTTTTTTATGTGTCATAGTGTACAGCTACAAAATGGGAGAAGAAACAGGAGAGATATATTGGTTGGAGAGTCTATGCATCTTGCAGCAGTGATCAACTCCTTTAATTCCAGACTGCTGCGTTGTGCTGCCCCCTGGTGGCCAGATTGGTACTCTGCATGTGCAGGATGAGTGAAAGTGGGAAGGGGGGGGGGGGGGGGGGTATGGGGTCCACTCAGCCTCTCAGCAACAGCGCATGCGGGGAGGGGGCAACTCCGGAGGTACTTCCGGTTCAGGCTGCAGAGACAGGATACTGTTGGAAAGCTCCTTGTTGGGAATTTCCAGAGGCATCTGTTGTATCAGGAACAAAACAAGGGGTTAATACATTTCAGGCATTTAGCTGCTCGTATCCACAAAGATTTACTAGGAGTGCAACTGTTGAAAAGGCTTCAATTCCAACAACAACAACAACAGGAGAGAGTATGAAGGGGAAGAGCTACAAAAGGTTTCTGGTATTACTTGCATGAAAAATTAACAATTTTATGAAACTGCCTTTTCACACTAATAATTCCACTGGTGATTGTACAGAAAATATTCTAGTGGGGTAATACTGAATCAACGTCATTCACACTGATTGGCTGAAATATAATTACACTACTGAGCAGGTTGTTCTACAAGTCCTGACTGGAACAGTCGGCTTATTGTAGCTATGAATGCAGCTTCAAAGAAATGTGTACAGACAAAATATTGGAAAGGCCATTCTGACACACCAACCTTGCTAAGAATGTCATCCACAAGTTTGAGGAAGATCTCGTCCACGTTGAAGTTATCCTTGGCGCTAGCCTCGCAAAAGCGCATACCACTTATCCGAGAGGCAAACTATAACACAAAAAGTATTTTCTGTTAGTGTACATTTTTTTTGTTTTTGGGCTGTTATGTCATGTTTACATTCATTGCTATATTTTGTGACTAAGACTTTTTTTGAGAAGCTGGTCTGTTCTCAAAGCCCCAGGTTTCATACCCCATACTGCTTTTTTTTTTTTTATCTGCACAAACTAATAAAACCTAAAAATGTAGTATGATGGTGGATGGACACCGTTGTGCTGAACCCACCCTCTCAGCCTGCTGTCTGGAGATGATGCGATCGGTCTCACAGTCCAACTTGTTCCCTACCAGTAGGAGCTCTGCTTCCTCTGAGGCGTACTGACACCCAACAGACAGCGGAGAGGAGACACGTCAGGTAATCATCAAGGTATCATCATCACACTTTGAGTTTCTCAAGAGTCTAACCAGGTCAGTGCAATTCAATTCCGTTTATCATTTCACCATGAAAACTGATTCTGCACAACCACAATTACAGGGAACCAAAATTTACTTTTATGTAGTTAAACGTTTTTTCCTATAATGTTGAAAAATGTGAACATCCCTGAGAGTGATGTTACAGGATTGCATTTTACTTGGGAACTCTGTCTCAATAGTATGCCAGCAGTTTGGCAGTTTCAATTCACCTTGTCTATCATTTTCATCCATTTGGGAAGGTCCTCAAAGGTCTCCTGCTTAGTGATATCATACACTAGCACTATTCCCTTGGCGCCTCTGTAGTAGGCTGACGTGATGCTGTTGAACCTCTCCTGGCCAGCAGTGTCCCTGGATGGACAAAATTAAATCCATTACAATTAAGAAGACATCTGTATTCATTAGTATAGCCTCTAATGGTTTTGAGAACCAAAAGGCCAATTGAATGATTTGATCAGAGAGGTGTCTTTAAATCATTAAAGAGGACTTTGGTCTCTTTCCAAAAAGGATGAATTTTATTGAACATTAACAGTGGCAGGACCCGTTTATCTGACCTAATTGTCTGACCACAACAAATGAGATCATCAGAATCAGCTCTGCAACCAAACATAATCATTTTGTTGTTATTAAATCAGTAATGATGAAAACGTGTCACACAGATTTCCCAGTTTCTCTCTAGTTAGTATATACACTCATCATCTTCAAATGAATCACTCTTCATGTGGGCTAAATCTGAAATAAACTCATTTGGTATCAATCTAGCTACAAATTTGTTTGAAGAGTTTTGCTCCAAAACGGCACTTTTTAAAAATAATGTAATAATGCAAGTCATAACACTTTCCCAGACAGGGTCCTCTATATAAAATATAAAAAAGGTGAACTTCCGAGTCATAGCTTTCCCCCCCAAAATGAATATAAGGAAATCTTCATTTCTGCAAAGTCAAAGTAAATAAAAAAAATGCATGTGTTGGTGTTACGCTGCCTTATGATTCAGCTAATCATCTGAATCTGGGTCAGTAGCAGGACATGCAGTTTAAGCTACACGCACATTCCAGTGTACTGTACCTTCAGCCTTTCCCCCTGTGAGTCAGAGTCAGGCTTATGAGCAGCAGAGCAGACAGAGGCAGCGTCACATGGCAGGGGAGGGTTAGGACGGGGCAATGACGGACCCGAAGAGGGGTGCGGCTGGACAGCTTGATGTGAGCAGTTCAAATGAGAGACAAGACACATCAGGTGGTCGAGGCAGGAGAGAGGAGCAGGGATGAAATGGGACGTGGTGAGGAGTAGATGTGGAAGGATGGGGGGGGGGGGGGTTAGTGAACAGGACAAATGCGTTATTGAAATGGGTGATAGAGTTGCCCACATTTTAGCCCAGCATTGCCGCATGCAACCAACAGTCACACACTCAATCCACCCACATGCTTTACGAAGTATTAGTTGTGGCATGCAAGTCAGTTATTCAAAGCATGGACAACAACACTGGATGGTCTATTTCCAAAAGTGATGATC
Source organism: Hoplostethus mediterraneus (assembly GCA_034670385.1). Lineage (NCBI taxonomy): Eukaryota > Metazoa > Chordata > Actinopteri > Trachichthyiformes > Trachichthyidae > Hoplostethus > Hoplostethus mediterraneus. Next base: position 426,373 of record JAXDDW010000050.1, on the reverse strand, counting down.
CTCTCAAAATGTAATTTAGGTCCATTTAATTCAAGTCACAAGACTTCCTCACAAGTTCAGTCGGAACAGAACGCCGAGCCAAACCATCGCTACTACGGTGCCTCATACTCATACAACCAATAATACACCAATAATGAAAAAACTAAATGCTGCATCAGTAACTGAAAAACAAAAGATGCAAAATGTATGCATGCCAACACTAAGTGAACACTTTAGTGTATCTTCTCCTGAACTGAATGTGTGAAGGCCATGTGGTAGGACTCCGTTTGTCCTATTAATTTAACATTAATATTAGTGCAGATGAAAAAAAGGAAAGAAGAAGAGGAGGGGCTGGTATAATGGTTTTACTATACACTGTGGTAATGGCAGTAACGCTACCAAGTTTGATTCCCACTGGAGCCACTCATGGTACAGTAAGGCTCTTTGGATAAAAGGGTGTCTGGAATATTTGGTGGTGGTACTCCTTGTATGAGTTGGTAGTCTTCCGCCCACTCTCTTTCTCTATCTTATGTGTGTATGTGCATGCACATCCAATCGTCCAACCTCCCCTTTGATACATGAAAAACAAAAAACAGGGTGTCTGGAAGTTTCATCATCATAAAGACCTTTTTGATGCCCGTTAGAATGAAATATAAGAGCAATTAAAAGAGCAATATAAGAGCAATATAAAAGCTGTACATAGTCTGCACCATGCAAAGGATTGAAGGAGTCACCGTCTTCTGTCCAGTTCACTCACCAAATCTGCAGTCTGATCTTCTTCCCTCGCAGGTCAACGGTCTTGATTTTGAAGTCAACTCCTACAAGAGAAAACAGAGAGGACATGTGGGCAATGACAAATAACTGAATTTCCTATGTAATTTTATGTAGTAGTGATACTAGTATTGGTGCTACATCTGTCCCGGCTTTGATCCCGGTTATTGTTCCAGTGCAGGCTGCAGGAAATAGGCACACTTCTGAAAGCTGAAACCTTTAGCGATCAGATCTTCTATGATAACAAAGGAATTGAGAGATTTGAAAATAACATTTCCAGCCAGACCCTTCAGTGACTGCCAAGCTGTTCACTGACAGCACTTTCCCTCCATGCTTTCTGTGATCAAAGGAACTAATAAATACAATGTTAGTGACACCCAAAGTTCATTAAGTGAGCTCAAATATCCTGAGAGCTGTGTCACAGGAATGACAGGGCACAAAATGGAGGTCTGCCATAGCAGCTGCCTGTGTGTGACTATTTTGGGAATGGACACTATGGCAGGCTGCTGTGTTGATCATGGAGCAGTATGCCCTAGTCACAAGAACAGGACTCATGTAGCTGACAGCATCTATTGCCATGGCACAGGAATTTTTCACAAGCTATACACCTGTTTCACACTCTCACCCTCTCCAAATGAAGATGATTAACCAATTAAGTGGATCAATATCTGTCAGTTCTTCACCTAGGAATATGAATCACAGCTGATCAAAATGCTCATGGCACAGAATGGGTCTTGAACCTTTTTTTAAATAAACAAAACAGGCTAGCCAACTATAGTTACTTGACTGCTGCAGATCCATGCTATCAAAGTGATCGCAAGTCCCCAACTTCTTCTCTATGGCAGTCAAAATCACTAGCTAGTTGCTGAGACTCCTTAACAACCAGCAAGCCTAACCGTACCCCAAGGGGGAAATAATATTCCTGTGCTGTTGTTGTCCCTTCGCAACAACTTAAACATAAGCTGACGTTACTTCTACTAGCTAACATCCAGTTGTGTTAGCAAGAACAGGGTTGTTACCTTGGTTAGCTTGAGTTAGCTAGCTACATACATATTGTAGTTTACTTGTGTATTCTTTATTCAGGCTCATTACATGGTAAAGTAGAAGAGAACAGAATCTTTTTTTTAAATAATCTTTTTTATAACGCCAAGTCCATGGGACGATGTGCATGTTTCCTCCAGCAATTAGACAGAGCCTGGCTATTTGCTGTCAATAAAAAGTTGACAAAAACAAGTCCCGCAAACACCTCTCCTTACCTACGGTTGACTTGCACGCTTCACAGAAGATGTCGTCGGTAAATCTTTCCATGAGGCTGGTTTTACCGACACCACGGGAGCCGATAATAATGATTTGAAGTTTATAATCAGCGGGTCTAGGAGGCATCTTTCTGCGGCGAGACTGAGCCCCCAGAGCGGGGGACGCATTGGTAGAGCCCCCGCCACCGGCCCTCCGCGGTATATCATATCTCAGATCCATCAACAATTCCTCATTTGTAAAATAAAAAAATAAAAAAAGAAGAGAAAAACAAACAGTCTTGAATTGTTATGAAACCAGATCACGTCGTCTGTGCCAACTTTCTTTTGTCTCTGAAGAAGTTTGGGAAAGTTTCTCACTCGCCGACAGTTGTTGTTCTGCCATCAGAGACCGGAGCCCGTCATTACGTCACTCACCACACCATGCCACATTTCCGCTTCCGTCGCCATCGAGTAAAACTGACCTTTGCGGTTTAATAATACTAATAATCTGCAACTCTCCACTAAACAGTTAAACAATAAACTCATTGATTTACAGATATTTTAGAAAAACTAAGAGGCGCTGTTAAGCATCTCAAGCGAAATGTAAAGCTTCCTCTGTTCCAAAAGCAGTTTAAAACACTGAGACAAATTGCTTGTAGATTTTATAAAACGGCGGCAACACACCATTGTAGTCAAAGAACGGAAATTTTTAACAATTGAATTAGAAATATATACTCTCTGATCAGTATACTTCCCAAATAGCAATACTATTTAAATTAACTGTTATGTAAACTGTTATGTGTTTGCCAATTCATTAGTAGAAAAGAAATTAAAAATTGCTGGGTTCAGTGTGGTGTACCTGTACGAGGTAAGACAAATGGCTAAATACATTTGCATTATTTGAGAATAACTAAGAAAGTCAATGTTACAAAAATCTGTGTATAACAATTGTAGTGTGACAATGGACTACAAGTTCCATAATCTCAAAGATATGCGGGCAATTAAAACAGTTACTCGCTGATTTTGGGCCGCCAACATGTGAAAGAGAGAAACGTACATTAGGCAGCAGTGTGTTACAGTGTTTACAATTTTACCAATTGATGTCACTATTCACACTCGGGCATTATTTTTAATGGGAAAATATTGAATAAGTGTCTTCAAATTTAAAGCCTGAATGGAAACTCGGAAAAGTAGGCTATGTAAAAGTCGAGAGCGTAATACTACTTAAGAAACATTGGGAATAGCATGAGCTGATTAATAAGGTACAGCAAATGAAGAATCCACTTGTCAATCCAATACTATTGGGGTCCCAATGGGCTTAATATACCGAACAAGGAGGGTTTTTTTGTAGATGACACTGTTGTATTTGCTGATGTTTATTCGCGTTGCGGGTGTATTATGTCCTAAGAGGTTCCCGTAGCCTGCGACAGTGACGACGTTGCGGCCGAGGAAGGGATCGGGTTAATCCAGACATCGACGATAACAACAGCTAGCCATTTATCGCTGGCCAAACCCAACCAATTTCTACCCAAATCGACAGATCTATTACTGCGACGACAGCATGGCTGCACAGAAAATAAACGAAGCTCACGAACACATGGCTAAAGCCGAGAAATGGTACGACGAATCCGTTTGTTTTCTACCCAGGAAATACCAGATTGTTTACTACTAATGTTACCCGTAAAGGCCACTGTGGTGGGACCAGAGGTTGTACTAAAGAAATATACATTCTTGTGTTTGTCATATCAACTGTCATCGATATAGTACAGTAGCCATCAGCCAACCATTTTCATCCTGATGTACACATGTGAATATACTGAACACCAATGTCTTGTGTAATCTACAGTAGCTCCAGCTGTCTCTGTGTGCAGGCGGACGGTGTGTCCAACTGTCAAATCCTAATCTGCCAATCACCATTTATTGTTTTTGTAGCTTGAAAACAAGTTTTACAAAGTGGAAGCCAGATTTCGACAGCGCTGCATCAGAATACGCCAAAGCAGGTAAGATCAATATATTTGTAAGTGGGATCATGCCGGAACAGTCTTCACACGTCTAACTGATAACCAAATCGTCTTTTCTGTTCCTAGCTGTGTGTTTCAAGAATGCCAAGCAGTATGACCAAGCAAAGGATGCTTACCTGAAGGAAGCGGAATATCACACAGAAAATAAGACGTATCCTTTCCACAGCTTTGTCTCCATAATAACTGCATGACGTGACATTGTCGTTTAATTTCCTTAACTTGTCCCACAGACTCTTCCATGCTGCAAAGTAAGTGTTTTTCTCTGTAAAAGACTGTATTTAGTCAGTGACAAACATAAGGACCACTTTTTGTATTACCCTTTAGATAAAAAATGTCTTCTTTTTCAGGGCTATTGAGCAAGCAGGTATGATGATGAAGGTGAGTGCTGGAAATAATGTACACTTCATCAGCTGGCACATGGAGGTATTATGTCTGCAGTAGTGTAACTGTTCTATATTTGTCCTGCTACAGGAACAGAAGAAAATGCCAGAGGCCATCCAGTACATTGAGAAAGCCTGTATGATGTATATGGAGAATGGGACTCCTGATACTGCTGCCATGGCTCTGGACAGGGCTGGAAAGTGAGTACATTACATTTTACAGCCTGTTTCAAAAGTAGGTATATATTATTCTAGAAGTATACTTTGTAGGAGTAATACATGTTTAATAATTTCAATTAAATGTTATTTTTTTATGATTTTATTATCATTTAATTAATTTGTTAAAATTACTAAATACGTTGGTATTACTCAAATTATACAACTTTGTTTTTTCGTTATTATTATTATTATTATTATTATTATTATTATTACAATTGTGCACTGGAAAGAATATTTAGCAATGCACAGCTCTAAGCCAGAAAGACAGATTTACCTTCACTCTAAACGTTTAGATCTTAACATCTTTTTTTCTCTAGGTTGATAGAGCCTATAAACTTGGATAAAGCGGTGGACTTGTATCAGAAGGCAGCTGGTGTGTTTGAGGTAAGATCAAGCTACCAACAAAGATTTGACTACTGAAAGTTTTAACTGTTAATTAATAATGAATTTGTGTTTTCTGCCTGTAGAATGAGGACCGCCTCCGCCAGTCAGCTGAACTGCTGGGCAAAGCCTCCAGACTTCTGGTCCGGTTAAGAAGGTAAAAAGACAAGAGTAGACGGATGGGTAATGAACAGCATTCACCAGCCCAGTGCTGGTGAATTGGCTGGTGGCTTTTACCAATACATAGGATATTATATTACTCTCCCTTGTGCTATTTGGGGTGAGTGCTTATGTAGCAAGTTAGCTTGGATGTTGGAGGAAATGCAGGTATTAAGTGGGCACCTCCAATTACAGACATTTCATTGAATTAGACCCGTGACACCTCTAGAAGGCTCAAAAGTAAGCTCTGTTGTCACATATCCAAAGGCGATAGAACTAATGAACTTGTTAATTTCATTGCCACTTGGTAGGTGTTTCTGAATGGAAGATCCATTGCATCCAGTTTGTCATGTCAACATGCTTAATTCTCACACTCGTCTCATCTTTATAACCAGGTTGGATGAAGCAGCAGTCGCTCTTCAGAAAGAGAAGAACATGTACAAAGAGATTGAGAACTATCCCATGTGCTTCAAGGTAGGTTGGCTGTTGGGTTAGTTGTGCTATACATCAACAGTATGGTGTGTTTGCATCATTGGTTCAACTGGTCATCCTCTGTTTCTCCATCTTTCCTGTCACTCCACGACTGCATACTGTCTATTTCTACACGACTTTGTTGAGAACTCAGTTCTGATTGGCCAATGAACGCATTCTGAGGTCTGAATAACAGCCTGCTGTTTCACATCTAGTCATATCACACGCAGTCACAAAGTCTGGTAGCTGGCACCACATGGTGCCAACAACACGTTCCTCCGTGGTTACCACAGACAAACACTCAGCTAACCAAGGTTGGAACGTTGGAACGTTGGAACGTTCCACCACATGGAACATTTTTCCAATATTACTTTTAATTTATTTGGAGAGCACAAGACATTTGATTGCCGTTTAGAGGCTGAACGTCAGTCCTACTGGATTTGTTTACATTTCTATGATTACTGGTCTGCTACAGTGTAGGCACGGATGCTGCTACAGATGTTTCTATGGTTACCGTTCTGCTACAGTGTAGCCATGAATGCTGCTACAGATGTTTCTATGGTTACCGTTCTGCTACAGTGTAGCCTTGGATGCTGCTACCGACATTTCTATGGTTACAGTTCTGCTGAATTTTTTTTTTCAGGTGGAAGCGTGTAAATTACTCAAAATGACAATAAACATAGATATAAAAAAGAATTTCACATGGTACATTAACCCCATGTCGGGCAGCATGAGGAGGGAGGCCGACCTTCAACCAGACGACACGGGTTCAAATCCCCATATTAGCAGGCTTCTGCCCCACTCAACTGTCCTTGAGCAAGGCACTGAATCCCTACTAGCTCCATGGGTGCTGTTCTGTAGCCGACCTATAGAGAATAAAATATTACATTATTTATATGCATATGAATCTTATGTATTGATCTGTGCTTTTCATTCTCTAGAAAACAACTGCCCAAGTGCTGATTCATCTTCACAGAGCGGACTTTGTAGCAGCTGATAAATGTGTCAGAGAGAGTTACAGGTATGGCACTAGAATAGTATGCATACTTAAATCCTTTGGTCTACTGGTTAGAGAGACCGTCCTGTAACTGGAAGACCAGACCCCTTGACCCCAAGTCTCCATCTTGTGTACGTTTCCTTGAGCAAGGCACTGATTCTCTACTAGCTTCAAAAGTGCTGCTCTGTGCTTAACTTTGCACCCTGACCCTCCTGTGGACGGCGGCAGGCGTCATGGCAAATTTCCTCCTTCGGGGTCCAAAGATGATCACAAAACAGATTATCATTGCAGGATGGATGGATGGTTTCTCCTGTGACTTAGTTTACCATTGGCATTATTTGTAGTTTCTGACACAACACTATTGCCACTTGTTCTGAGGATCATTAGATGAAGCACTGTTTGTTTCTTCCAGCCTCCCAGGCTACAGTGGAAGTGAAGATAGCGTTGCCATGGAGACACTCCTGCAGGGGTACGATGAGCAGGATGAGGACCAGGTGTATCGCATATGCAACTCACCTTTACTGAAGTACATGGACAATGATGTGAGTGCCGCTGCCCAGAACAAACACATCACAAATCCCACAGAATCACACGTAACCATGGCGACCAGCAGCATCAGTTGTCATTTTGGCTTCAATCTGATTGTGTACTTAGCCATCACAGAAATGTTGGGTGGCCTATTGAGAGCCTATAGTGTTTTTGTTATTATAATAACTTTACATTGTCTTGTGTTATTTCTGCTCTGGTGAGAGCAGTGTAATGGGGCCGGTAGTGTAAATCCTCCTTTTTATAGTAAATCATGACTCATATTAAATCCTCACTGCCTTACAGTACGCCAAGCTGGCCATCTCCCTGAGGGTACCTGGAGGAGGAGGCAAGAAAAAGAAGGCGGCTGCCGCTCCACAAGGTGGCGCTAGTGGTGCGTCTGCTCCTGCCGACGAGGAGGATGATTATGAAGGAGGATTGTGTTAGCCTGTATAGTCAGAGCGGTGCTGACTCTGCCTGTCTCCTACTCCCCTACACTATCTCAGTGTACAAGTAGGTAAAAACCTTTACATACCAGTTCAATACTGAAGCTCACAGAAGTGGCCCCCCCTGATCTTTAAATTCAAAACCCCAAGTTACAGTCTGTGTTGCAGAAAAGAGTTGACCACTGCCCACTGCATTACATTTCAACAGGCTTTTCATTTGTGTACAGGTTTTGAGGTGGATCCTCAACGTACTAAAAACAATCATCCTTCAATGTTCAGAAATGTATGAATGCGTCTTGTTGGTAAATGTTCTGTTGTCTCATGGCTGTGCTTTGTAAATTTTGCTGTATTGTTTGTGGGTAAACTTCAGATTCTAAAACGGCTATAGCCACATAGAAATAAGACAAATAAATATTTGAAATATGAATATTATGAGTCGATTGACGTATAGATGTTTATTTGTACAGAAATAATTTATTCAGTATTTATGGCTCTGGCCTGTTGAAGATGTTCCTGCAGCAATATGCAAGTCCGTTGTCTCTTGATGCATGTGTATGGAATACTGAAAAAAGTCAAATTGAATCTAAGAATCTGAATGGTGAAAATAATGACAATATATTCATTAGCACTTAAGGTGCTATATAACCGAGCTTGCAGCCAGTTGTAGACCGTTTTGATTTTTTTGACCTCAGGGTGTCTGTTATCTTGCACCTTACGAAATGGTTGTGTGGCTGCGTCGTATTTTCCAGTTTCCACAGATATAACCCCCCTCAAATTATGTGACTAAAAGAAAAAGAGGCACTATGCAGTTGTTTTCAGTGCATTTTCCCTTCATTTCCTTGCTTTCTTTGTTTCAGTAACAGTTGCTGCAAATGTTCCTTTAGTGTTAGTTCGGTACAAGTCATTTAGCTTGTTACTCGGCTACCGGACAAGGTCACTTCATGCCAAATAAAACGATACAGTGATACACTACACCAGTAAGGAAATGGCTAAAGGTAATAAAGGGATGTTTACTTTTTTTTTTTTTTGTGCTGTTGCCCACTTGTACATTCCTCAAAAGCATAATCTCCATATCAATAAACATTTCCTTTGCATTTCCTGGTCTTCCGTACACATTCTTACATTAAGGAGAGAAGGAGAACGTCTTGAGCATATTAGTAACACTGAGAGCGATTGGTTTGTATCGAACTGGAGGACATGCAATGACTGTGAAGCTTCTTAAGACCTTACTTACTTTTGATGAGGCTACTGTTCATCTAAAGCTGTCTCCCTGTTAAGCGATGTCTTTAGTCCACTTCTTTTGTTATGCTCCTCCTCCCCATGCTCCTCTGTGATGTACCCGTGCATTAGCAAGACCAGCGCTGCACTTGAGTGTACATACATGTTGCCATTGCTGAAAATAAAAATGCTGAACCGTTCATCTTGTGGATCATTCAGTGTGAAGTTGGCCTATTGTCCCTGAAAGTGTCTTAAAAGCATAGAATGTGTGATGTTCAAGCATTACAATCAGAAAGGCAATAACCCACGTTGTAATGTATCATTTGATCTGTTGTAATGGAGGCGTGGCCTGGCGGGCAGAGACCAGAAGGTCCCAGTCAGTCAACAGCCAGTGTTGTGTCCGTCAACATCATTTGTCCTGTCGAAGTGTCTCTCATCAAGACACTGAACCTCCACCTGCTCACTCACTGTCAGTGGATAAGAGCGTCACCTAAATGCTGACATTGTATTTGTCATGAAAACAAGGACAAGTCCTCTTCCACAATGAAACAGCAACTAAATACAAAACCTGACACCTTTCCAGATGTTTTATTTGCAGACGTCTGGACCTCTATCATACCACATTGCCTTAACATACAGGTACAGTTTCACATTTCATTCCACCCCAACCCCTCCCCTAAAATGGTACGTACATGTAATGAAAATGACTCATGACAATAATGAAGTTTTCTTTCATGCTACAATGTCCTCTAATGCATAGTTTGGACCAAAGGGCTTCATTTTTTGTCTCCTCTTTCTTTCTCATCCTGTTGACAATTGGACGAGTGGCTGCAGGTGCAACAGAGTTGACGGGTTTGAGTGTTAAAAATGGCCAGAGGTTCGCAAGTGATGTGCAACAGTCTACCACTTAGTGCACATGATACCCTGATTGAAAAACAGCCCTCCCCTGGGCTGGACTCCGGCCAACCTGGAGACGATGCAGAATATGATTATCAATTATTCCCATTCGCTGTGGGGAAAATTGTCCAAAGTGTTTTCTCTACTTTCCACACTTTGTCCACCTGTGCAGTAAACAAACCAGGTATATAGTCCACATCTTCGAACACTACCCACATTACATTTCATGCCATTTAAATAGTTTCTTTCTACCATTTCATATTGTTTTAGATCCATCAAAGTCTACATATTGTCAGTGTCTGTGTAACCTCTTCATGATGAAAACAGCTCTTCCTGAGAAAGACATGTAGTTGGTAACTGAGAGTTTCAGTTTCTCATACAAACAAAATAAGGCAAGTAAATAATGCATTTCGCGTAGTGTCTCGTAACCTCCGGCATGTTGTCTACCGCGTCTCGGCCTGAATCTGCCTCTTCCTTTCCAATCCGCGTCCTTGGAAGCAGCCGGCCTCGGAGGACGAGAGCTCAATATTGCACAACCCCGCAATAGTTCCACTTGGAGAAGGTTGAAGATACGAGTTTGTGTGCTCACGTGTTCATTATTGTGCACGTATCCATTGGTGGGAAGCCCTTAGTTAACACTGTACCACTGCCGTCAGAGCTGATAACTAGTAAAAAAAACGCCGAGTTAGTCCTCTGCTGCAGGTTTGCAGGGGCAGTAGCTGCTGCTCACACTAACAGAGCGACGTAGCGACTGCACACCGCCACCACCCAGCGTGACTGGATGAGGGGCCCCCCCCCCCCCGTCTGAAAGCTCTGACTCGGTTTTGATTAGTCTCACAAGTAGTTGCGCAGTGGTCGGGGCGCTTCACTGAGATTTCTCGCGGGTCCACTTGATCATGGTCTCCGGCGAGCGGTAGAGGAAGATGAGCTTGGCGTACATGTCTTCCTCCAGGTCCAGCTCCCCCGTCTCTCGGACCAGGAAGATGTCGGTGCACAGCTTGAGGATGCGGTCCACGTTGGGCAGCTCCTCGAACATGATGGTGTGGGAGATGCCGCTGAAGAACTCGCGGACAAACTTGCCGATGACGAGCACCACCGAGGCGTACAGGCCCATGATCCTAGACAGGGTGGAGAGAAATGGAATTAAGACAATGTGCAGACTTATTTTGCACATTCCAGGAGTTTGTTTTGTCATGAAGTGTTATTTACTTTGCTGCTGTACCCAGTTTCCCTCAACCTGCCTCATCTACTTCTACTTCAAGTTAGTGATCTCCTACATTTCCCAGAATGTCGAGAGAGCAACAGCGATGCATAGTAAGAGCTGCACCCCTTACTCAAAACGTCTTATGACTGCATTGCATTCTGGTCTATTGAGGCTACTGTCAGTGGAGAAATGAATGTCTCTGCCTCTTCTACAATGGATTTCTCCCTGCTTGATTGTTAAACATTGGTGCAAAATAGTGAGCCTAGAAAGAAACCCTTCCTCTGTGACTCACTTTAGACATCAAAACCTGACATTTACCATTCATGTTTGAGATAGTTGATCATTTCTCTGTTATTAAACTAAGGGCATGTCTCAAACGTCATGTCACGGCATCTACGTGTGGCAAGTTATCCATTAAATAAGAAAAAATACTCCACCATAATACAAACAACAAAATGGGCCCAGAAAGGCAATAGCTGTCTTAACAGTCTTAAAGTGTTTAAGAGTGGATTCCTACTTTAAGGAGCCAAAATGATGTAACGTTATGAAAGGCAATATCAAAGCAGCAAAAAATACATGATTTGCCTGTTCAAAACTTTGCATCTGAACCAGATCATTACATATAGATGCAATCAGAGCCAGAGTGTGTTGACCCATCAAGTCACCGGCAGTGTGAACGCAGAGTAACGCCTCACCCCCACGTATCAAAATGTCTTTCCACCCCAGTGTTTTTCAATGTCAGTCCGACGTACCCGTATCCAGCCAGAAAGCCCAGGCTGGGCGGGCTGACTTGGTCACTGAACACATAGAGGTCCAGGCCCGATTCACTGGGTTTCCTGGGATTCGTCTTCTTTATCTGGCCCCCTTCTGTCTGGTTAACGATCCACCACTCCTGGACCTCCCCCGAGCTAGCGTGGCGGCGTTCCAAGGAAAGGTTTACGTTCATCAACACGTCTGCGACTAAAAATGAAGGATGTGAAGGATAAAAGCTTGGTAATACGTCTAGATAATGACACACTTCTACTGGAAGGGTTTCATTCCAAAACACTACATATCCATTTTGGAAAAAAATGTTTGTGATATTTTCAAAACATAGACGATTCTATCCTTAAAAAACATTTAACTATTTGGTTAAGTGAAGGTCTAAAGATGCCTCATAACTTTAATAGTAAACCATAATGTGCTTTACATTCATGCAGGACATTCTTTTATCATTTTTTTTCCAATTGGTTTCAATTTAATTCAATTCTTCATTCTTAAATTTCCTTTACTGTCACCAAGTCATGCAACAGCTATGCAACAGTTAGTCAGTGTATTCCATACAGTAACGAGGAGGATGTTGGAAAATAAAAGCCTTTAACAAGTGATGAATGCTTCACCTTTATAAAGGTGGTCAGCAGGCTTGGCATCCGAGGAACTGGGGGCTCGGAGGTAACGCGGGAAAATATCTGTCAGGATCCTGCAGAGGACCAGAGCACAGCAGGCTGTTACTGAGGAACAACATCACTACATTACTCTGCTTAATCACTTTTTCCCGTTTTTTGTTACGTTCTGCTGCAGAATAACAGTGGAAAAGGAAAACATGTTGCGTACATTTTACAGACCTCAGACTCATGCTTTGGTGTCTACATTAAATAGCGTCCTCTTTGTTGGCAGTGCAGAACTTCTGTCCCAGTTTGTCTCCATTTGTCACAGTTTCTATTGTCCTGCTTAATTATAGGTATAAATATAGGTCATTTTTTCCACTGTAAAAATATCCATCCATTGCGTTCTACTCAGGGGCTCGAAAATTAGTTTGAGCTAGTTTTTAACTAGCAACTCATCCAATGGCATTTCTTCTGTTACCAAGGTACGGTATAGTGCAGATCTTGGGAAGTTCATATCCCAAAATGGTAGGGAAAATTTTTTTTCTAAAGCTTGTAAAGAAATGTAAAGTCCCTCATCAAATAAATGCTGAAAGAAGTACAGATTCTGTACAGTCCCATGGCAGTCCTGTGGCAAATGGCATATAGTTTGGGGAGTTGTGTGAAAATTTGCAGCTAAAATGCAAAGATTCATAGTTGAAGTTAAGTTTTCACAACATTTACTTTCTTTTATTAACAGAACAGAACACACATCATTTGTAGACAATGATGTGTGTTCACAGCTACTGTAATCCATGATGACGTTATAGAGGAGTGAAGTGTCTCATCCTTCACCGACAGACCTGAATTTACCTCTCGATGACCACGGCGCGGCGGCGAAAGCGCCATCAGAGGATAACCAGCCAGTGTACTCACACTCCTGTCCTGTTCCCATTTAAGAGCTCAATCAGCTGCTCCTTCGTGTCGTCATCTAGATGCGTCACCCTTTTTCCTGCCGCCGTTTCAGCCTTAGCACCAAGAGAGATGTTCCTGATTGGATCATGACCAGAGAAAGAAAACAGTGTAATTGAGATTAGGACTTTCCACCCAAACTACAAAAACGTAAGACCATTCAGCCTCTCAGGGAGGGGCTGACATGTTTGAGTCATTTCCAACAAGGAATGCTAACAATCCTAGCAAGCCACTATAGGGAAACCAGGCAGGCATTGGATTTATTTCTCACATAGCAGTAAAGTTGACAGAGTCATATTTCCTAACAGCATAATAGCACTGGTTTTGAGGTGCAGTCATTTTTCCTTTGTTTTTTAATTTAAAAAAAAAGTTCTTCCTGGAGGCGGATGCCCCCAGACCCCCCTACATGATACGGTTTTGCGCTTCCTACCACCACAGTTGACAACAGGACAAATTCAGACACGATACATAAATACAACTACATTATGTGTAGTGAGGAAAGGTGGGATGCAGTGGGATGCAGCAGAAACCTTTCCTCCCAATATGAGAACTTTCTAGTGAGGAAAAATATCCAACTCTTCTTTCTGTAGCAAAATTGTAATCACTTTATCCAGCAGGTGCAACATTAATGCAGGGACATATTAACAACTAACATTGTAACCAGGGATGTAATGGAGGGTAAACCCACCTAAACTCAGTTAACATCTTTTCAGGCTGACAGAAATCTGTATGATGTAGATTCATAGTATCCGTCACAGAAAGTAGAATCAAATGGATGTAAGTTATAAGAAGTTAGGGGCATTTGTATATTGCACAATATTCTTTTTATTCTATTGTTATTATTGTTATTTTCTTATTTCTTATAGCTTTTCATATATTTTAGCGTGAATTTCTCTATTTTATATTGTATTCCTGACCTTTGCCTCTACAGTACTTGCTTTTATTCTTGTTTTGTTCTTATTCTTCTATGTTTATTGTTATGCACCAATCACCAAGACAAATTCCTTGTATGTGAAAACATATTTGGCAATAAACCTGTTTCTGATTTGATGGAGGAAAAGCATAGATTAATGTTTTAGACATTTTATGATTTTATGATGTACCTTTGAATGGACCAGGCCACTGTGATGGGGAACTCCTCCGTGGAGTTCAGCATGTCTTTCAGGTTGTTTCTGCTGGGGGGGCTGATGGTCCACAGGGAGTTGGAGCTGCCCTTCAGCTCAGCGATGACCAGGTCCTCTGGCGTGTAACTCGCCAGCCACTGCAGCGCTTCCTAGCCGAGGCACAAATAGCATAGAAGCATTCTTATTGTGTTTATTCTGTGTATTTTGTTTATATCCATTTGTTTTTCCTTGTTCTCACTGAGGGTCAAAGGGTGGGGTGTTGTTTTTTGTGTTTTTTAAAAAATTTTCATTAATTATTTTCATGTTTTTGTGGGTGTTTGTGAAGCCCTGTGAGACTGTAACGGTGATTTAGGGTCACATAAATAAACTTGTCGTGTACTTGGGAGTTTGTGTTGAAATTTGATGCACATGTACATGTAGTGTATCAGATAAATGATCTGCTATGTATTTTATCTGTACTAATCCTTTCCTTTTCAATGTAGTATAATATACAGTATTCTCTAGTCATGTACATTACATCACCTCATGCAGCTGGGCTTTCATCAGTTTGTCTCCAAAGTATACAACAACTGACATCTTTAAGATTTAAGTGCACTTACATCGTCACCAAAATAATCTTTCAAAAGGGTGTTGAACTGCTCTGCATTCACGTTCTGCAGCTGTTTTTGCTGAGCGCTCATAGTGAAGATGGGCTGGGGGAAAAAAAAAATCAGAGTCTTTACTTAAAAAGGCCGAAATACATATTTTGCACAAATTTCACAATTCACACAAGTACTACAATGTACATCCATGTTCTTGTTTCTGCAAACTGAGGTTCCTGCAATGCGCTAGCTGTCAGAAACGTTAAACTCACTCACACTTCATTGGCTCCCAGTAACACAAATTGACTACAAAGTCCTACAAAGTGACTATACCAGTGTTGCTATCAACTAAAGCTGCCAAAGCTGCAACACGAGAACAATTCTTTGGCTTCGAATGTATCCTGTACTTGTAGTATGTGTATATTTAGTCTACTGTCTACTACATGCGAGGCCATGCTGCATTTTGTCCTCTATCATGTCCTTTAACGTGGATGGTGAATTAAAGCGATTCACCTGGAAGCCGGCCAGGGTGATTGTGAAGGAGACGTCCTGCGGTGGGTTGACCACTCCAGCTACAGACTTGACCAGGGACATGAAGAGCAGCGGGAACCAGACGATACAGATCAGCAGCATCACAATCATCCCTCCCATCCCGTACTTCACCACTTTCTTCTTCTTCTGGCCTCGCGGCTGCGGGTACCTCTGTGGACGGATGAGGAAAAAGAGCAATTTGGATGTGCTGCCAAAAACGTGGGAACATAGTCGGGGAATAGTTTATTGTTTTCACACCATTGTGCACTGCCAGCCTTTACTTCTCCTGTCCTGGTGCATAAAATTCACATTATCTAAGTATAGTTTCAGGAAGACCGGCCTTCTTGTTGTTCGATACAGATACAAGATGTCATAGGATTGCATTTTTCTTGATCTTGATCTTCAAAAGTCATTAAACTCAAAAATCAGCCTGGGGCATTTTAGAAAAAAGTCTACTTTTGCATAGTAATATAAGTAAATTGCCACAGAATTAAAAAAGGACAGGTTTTGGTCCTGAAAGTGAAACGGTCTTTACTTTACTTTAGATACTTTACTGATGCCCGGGGGGAAATTCTGGGGTTGCAGCAGCATAACAGTATCACAAGAATGTACAAAACAATAATGATCAAGACCTTCTCAGACTCTCTCCAACATTTGAGGACAAAGATGTGAGCGTAGATGTCCTCCACACAGATCCAGCTGGACAGAGACAGCGAGGTGTCGGTCCAGACCCAGTCCATCACGGCTCTCAGCTCCGTCAGGAACGGCACCAGGCGGAACCTGGATTACAACACTCGTTAAAATAGGAGGCTTCGGGAAAACAGCATGGCATACGGTGTGGCTGCAACTGTAGAAGTGGGGTAGTGAGTATTTACTAGTGCACTGGACCAAGTAAGGAAGTACTCATGAACAGAACTAGTATAGTATACCGTTGGTATGGATTATTTTAGAATGAAATAATTCTATAATTCTATAATAACATTCTGCCCGATCCAGATGGACACGTTTCCCCTGTTGTTACTTGGGAAAGGGAAGGACACAGGGAGTAACTCACCCTTGGAACAGGAAGAGGTTGACGTAATTGTAGCTCTTGGTGAGGAAGTTTCCCAGGACGCGAGTGGGATAACCGCAGCGGATCTGATAGGCCGACAGGCCAAAGTAGATGCACTTGACAAAGTACCACATCTGAGCAACTGTGTTCTCGTTGAAACGCCTAGTGGGAGAGAGGCACAAAGAGGCAAAAGAATATTGTTTAACAAGAATGTCAATTATAAATAAAGTAATGCCTTTAAAGATATTTGCATTTGCATTTTTGCCTATTTGATAGTAGAGAGGTACCAGAATGATTGGGGGAGACAGAGGGGGGGGGGGGGTGTTAGGAATAGTTTCTTGGTCGTGGCGATGAATGCAAGAAGAAAGCAGCAACAAACTACGTCCAAAGATACAATGAGAATTTAATACAGTTTAGCGCTAAAAGGGAGAACACTCGGGCAGCATCTCTGCCTGTGAAGATATTCTGAAGAACATTACAATGATATAGTTCATTTATACAGTTTGACCATGTGATAATTAGCATTGTCCCTTACATCCCCCCTCAACCTTTTGTCTGTTATGTGTGCTAATTGAGTACTGTGGGCGTAGCTCTGTCCCCTACCTCCTCTAGACCTGGGAACACCGTCTCCTGTGCTAATTTCCAATTGATCAATGGCAACCAAAAGGGCCTGTATTGTGTTGTATAAGAGGCCTCAGACGGCCTTAGTATATTGTAATTTAGTGTCTGGCCAGAGCAAGACAATCTTACCTTGGCCAAATATACAATTCCCAACATTCCCTACTTTTTGACTTGAGGATAAATGTTACAATTTATCCTCACATTACAAGAATTGTGGTATTCCGAGGTATAGAGTCTTCATGTTGAGCCAAAAGACCTCCCGGACCTTGGCTGTCAGGGAGGCAAAAAGACTCAACTGAAGATGTTAACAACAGTGACCATCCTTGAAAAACAAAAACCCCTTGCTTAGAGGAAATAAAATCAAAGTTGGTAAACAATGAATAGAACATAAAATTCTGACGATACTTTAGAATCTTCATGTTGGGCCAAAAGACCTCCCGGACCTTGTCTGTCAGGGAGGCAAAAAGACTCAACTGAAGTTGTTTAGTGACCATTCTTGAAAAACTCAACCCCTGTTATAGAGGAAACAAAATCAAGGCAAGTCACACATGAAAATAGTATGTGGTGAAAATACAATGACACATTACAATCACAATGTTGATTGTGGGTCAATTTTAAATCTACTATCCATAATAATACTTTAGTTATTATTCATAAACTGGTGTGCAGTGGTGTACTGGCTAGTCATCATACATTTCAACATAACCTAATCCACGTCTTTATGTTTGCATCATATAAAATAACCTTAGTTACACCGTCTGTCTGTGTGTTAGCTGTAGCTAAACATGACAATTTTCACATGTTCTGTTCCAGACCCGTCCATGACTTCTCATGGTGACCTGGTCATGCAGATGCGTATCTCAGTTGTTTCAAACATTAATATTCTAGTATTACATTATATAGTCTCGTAGATGTCACCCTCAGACTAGTGTAGGTTGTCCCAAATAATACATAATATTCTGGTTTAAACATTACTGGTCAGCACATGGGCAAGGAAGTGCACATGGTGCTTTGAATTATCAGTGAGGTCCATGGTCCACTGCTGTGGTGTACAGTTCTTAGTCTTTGTGTGCTCTTCTATGCGTGTTCACGAGTTTCCGGGATCCTGGAGTCATCCTTGGCTCGGTAGGCCTGGCTGGTGTCCTTTCAGGTGCATCTGTGTCTTTCAGATGTACTCAAACTGGAATTCCCGTTACTCAAGCTGCATTACTGGTGACGAGGAGCACTGTGTGCAGTCCGGACCATGTTGGGCTGAAGAAAACTGGATGTTGTCTTCTTTCACCAGTACCTGGTCTCTTGGCTGTACCTATGGAGACTCATCAGATGTTGCTGTACCTAGACATGCTCAGATAACTTTGGAGACAGATTGCATTAACAACTGGCATTACTTCACTACTTGATGACATGTAGCTCTCCTCTTCCTAGGCTCGGAGCCTCAGGAAGCCTTATGTGCCACACAATGACCTAAATGACATTGTTAGTTGTTAGTTGTTAGTTTGTTAGTTTGTTAGTTTGTTAGTTGTCAGTTGTTAGGATTAGTGTGCCTAGACATCACAACTCTCAGCAATTTCGTCATCCCTCTGGAATAGAGCACATACATTTAATCAGTCCAAATTTTAAAAACTTCTGTTTGCTCTGTCCACACAACCACTGGTAGTTGTATGATCATCTGGCATCGGTTTTCCATCCGGCACTAGTCCATTACTTGGAGCTGCTTCCACCTTTGGACATTTTATACATTTACTTGGAATATACTGTGTATTTAGACAATATTCAATTAATTTCCAAACGGGGCATATCAAATCCACATTTGACAATTCTTCTTGTAATACTTGTCTGGTGCTGGCATCTGTTCCACTGGTCGTTATGGCCCATGTGGTCACCGTACCAATCCCTGGCAAATATTTCAAACTACCATCACAGTCCGTTATCACATTCCCATTTTTAGTTCTCTGATCTCTGCAGCGTCCTTTCCATTCTTTGGATCCAACTACAGGAACAACGATTCTGCTTCCTACCAAATACTCCGATTCTGGAATATTCGGTTCAACTCTGTGTATTTTCTGAGGATTCTTATAGTAACATATGAAACTTAAACGTTCATCATCTTTCTGATGCCTCCAGGGGTCATCCCTTGGTCTAGTGTCATTCCACTGCCACTTGTGTTCTGTGTCGTCACATACATTAGTGTCATACTTGCGTGGGTCCTCGGGTCGGTGCATAGATGCATGAATGCATGTATACGTGGTCAACACTGCATATATCCATTGAGACGTGGCCATCATTTCCTTGTTGTGAAGGTTGTTGACTGGATCTCAGTAAGCCTGGTAGACCTCCAGTCTTTGCGTCCAGTTATCCGCAGTTGATTTCAGAGTCGCGGTCTGATGTCCTTTCTGCTGTTTTGCTGGATCTGTGTATTCTTACCCGGCTCAGATGTACCCACACAGGAATTCCCGTCAATCGAGCAGCAGTACTTGTACACAGGAGTACTGTATGTGGTCCAGACCACGTCCTGTTGAGGAACTGCTTGCGGTGTTCCTTCACCAACACCTGGTCTCCTGGCTGCACCAGTGGGGAATCATCTGTGGTACCTGGATTTGGCTGTGTTCGGATATCTTGGGAGATAGATTGCGTTAACAATTGGCAGTACTTTACTAATTGCTCCCCCATTACGTGTAGCTCTCCTCCTCCTAGACACAGAGCCCCAGGGACTCTCATGGCCCGTCCCGTTAACATTTCAAAGGGAGACAAAGACAGGTCATTGTTAGGATTAGCTCGCATGGACACCAGAACACTTGGCAGCTGCATCACCCAATCTTTTCCTGGAATGGAGAACAGACGTTTAGTTAGTTTATTTTTTAAACTTCTATTTGCTCGTTCCACAAACCCACTGGACTCTGGATGATAAGCACAATGGAATTTTTGCTTAATTCCCAAAGCTTTGCATACAGTTTTCATGATTTTTCCAGTGAAATGTGTGCCTTGGTCACTGTCTATGAAACACGGTAGTCCATATCTTGGAATAATCTCATTCACCAAGATTAGTGCTGTGCTTACCGCATCAGCCCTTCTTACAGGAAAAACCTCAACCCATCGTGTGAAATGGTCCACCATGACCATTGCATATTCTTTTCCTCTGCATTTGGGTAATGGCCCAATATAATCTATCTGTATTTGCTGAAAAGGCGAAGTTGGTCTAGGTTGGTGTCTCATCTTAACTTTAAGAGTCTGACCCGTGTTACATTGTGCACAAGTTGCACATCGCCGTACGTGGTCTAAAATCTGCGCTCTCAACCGTGGGTGCCACCAATGATGGGACATGGTTTGAAACATACGATTAGCTCCATCATGTGCTACTGCATGGTACACTCTGATCACACTTCCCATCAGTCGTGGTGGCAATACAAACTGTAAGCCACCTGGAGCCCTCCAGGAGTTGTCTTCATGTACTTTAGCCCCTTTGTCTAACCAATTCCATTTTTCCTTCTGTGTTTCTGCATGTTGAATGGCAATGAGTTCTGAGCAATTCGGTATATTAATGTGTGTGTCTGTCTGTTTCTCTTGTACTGTAGCAATCATTTCCTTTTTACTGAATTCTATAGCTGCCTTTTTGGCTAGTTCATCAGCAAATCTGTTACCCACACTATGCTGGTCTGTTTTCTTAGTATGAGCTTTAACTTTTAACACTGCGACTTCTTTCGGGAGTTTAATAGCCTCATGTAGTTCATGCACTATCCCCCCATTTTGAATAGGGGTTCCTGCGCTAGTCAGGAAACCCCTAAACGCCCAAATACTGAGATAATCATGCACAACCCCAAATGCATAACGTGAATCTGTATAGATATTTACAACGTCATCCTTTGCAGCTTTGCATGCTGCAATGAGAGCACATATTTCTGCAACTTGAGCAGACCCACATGCCCCGCCCACGGCCACTGTTCTGCCATCAGCTTTGCAAACAGCCCACCCTGTTTGTCTTACACCATCCACATAAAACGATGCCCCATCAGTATACAAATCTGTTGCTCCTGGAATTGCTACTTCTTTAGCCACTGATGCTAACGTATTATCTAACACCTGGGGACACTCGTGGGGCTCACCCTCTCCTGGGATGGGTAATAAAGTAGCTGGATTCAAGTTGGATGATTTAGTTAAATGAACACTTGGCATTAGAAGAGATGTTTCCCAGCGTGTCCACCTGGACATGTGCACGGCAGCTGATTTCCCAGCTGATAGTATAGCAAAAACTGAATGTGGGACAACAATTTCCACATCCTGTGTTCCTATCAATGGAATAGCACTTTTCAATGCTCTTGATGCTCCTTCTACTGCTTGTAGACACTGTGGCATAGCTAAAGCTACTGGGTCTAGTTTCTGAGCAAAGTAAGCAGTAGGTCTAAGTTTATCTCCATGTGGTTGTGTCAACACTGCTGACATGTGTCCGTCCTGGACATGAGTGTACAATGTAAATGGGAGTGTCGGATTAGGTAGGCCTAATGCCGGGGCTGAACTTAGCATTTGTTTTAGCTTGGTAAATGCTTCTTCACAATCATTGTCCCATTCAATCAGGTCATGGGCTCGCTGTGCTCCTTTCAGTAATCTTGTAATGGGTAGTGCAATCTTTGAAAAGTTAGGAATGTGTTGTCTACTGAAATTGAACAACCCTAGTACCCGTCGAATCCCCCTTACATTCACTGGTCGTTGACACATGCGGATTGCTTGTGTCCGGTCTTCACACAATTGCTTACTTCCTTTCTTCACAGTGAAACCTAGATACTTGACCTCCTCTTGACATATCTGAGCCTTAGCTGGATTGCATAAGATCCCATTCTTAGCTAGATGACTCAAAATGATTTCAAGGTCTGCCCTGTGTGTTGTTTCATCTGCAGAGGATATAAGGAGATCATCAACATACTGTATGATGTTTGACTGTATCGTGGGTAATTTACTCAGGACATTTCCCAATGCTTGATGGAACAAAGTTGGACTATTATGAAACCCCTGGGACAGTCGTGTGAACGTATATTGTTGAGATCTTCCTTCTCCTTCGTCTACTGTGAATGCTAACCAAAACCTTGATGCTGGATCAACTGGTACACTGTAGAACCCATTTTTCACATCCAAACATGAGAAAACACTATGTTTTGGTGGAACGTCAGATAGAACAGTGTTTGGATCCGCTACAATGGGAGTAAGTTTGTCTGCCCCTTGATTCACTCCTCGATAGTCGATAATCATTCTGGCATCACCTCCCGGCTTCGGTACTGGAAACAATGGTGAATTGCATATTGACTGACATTTCTCAACCACTCCTTGATCTTCTAGCGCCTTGATAGTTTCCCGAACTGCCTGTCTGAACTGTGGTTTAATCGGGTATGGCTTTGCTGGCTGCGGGGGGGTTCCTGTAATTTTTACAGGCTCCATGTCTATAAGCCCACAATCATGTTTTCCCTGGCTCCAAGCTTCTGTAGGACCAGGAAGACTTACACTTTCATTGTGAGTTATAGTAGCAACAGCAATTCTAGGCGGGTGTGACATTTCAATGGGGATTGAAGTAACTGTGAAATCCTTTGTTATCTGTAAACTAGGGGATTCTCCCGACAAGTCTATAGTGCTCTGTAGTTCCCTCAAAATATCAATTCCTATAATGCTCCCTTCTGCTTGTTTGTGTGCATAATAGAACGAACACATCCAATACTGATCCTTTGTCTCTACCATAACTGGCTTCGTCTTATATGCTTTAATCATAGCTCCACCCAATCCCGTTAACATGATATGTTTATTTGTCAGTGGTAAACCTGGAATATCAGTAATGGACACAGACGCTCCAGTATCTATGAGAATCTTAGACGATTTGCCCCCATTGATTCTAGCCTTAAGATATGGACGTTTGTTAGAGCTTGCACCAGACGCTATAGGGGCCGAAACTTCCTATTCGGTTGACATATTTTGGAGTAGTCGAACTAACTCATCCTTGCTTAGTGCATGTAATCTTTCTGATCTATCTCTTGGCTCCTGTGACTGTGTGGGTTTTGGTTTACGCCGTGGGCACTGCTTTGCCCAATGTCCTATTTCTTTACATATATTACATGCATCCTTAATCCTTTCACCACCTCCACCCTTTTTCCAACATTTTGCTATAACATGCCCCTGCTTCCCACAATTGCTACATGCCTCTGAGCTCTGATAGGCACTGACTGCCGCTATCCCTTGATCTTGCCTCCTGAATCTCTTGACACCTTGGGCGCTGCTATCATCCGTATTACCTATACGGTGTGCCCAAGTCATCATTTCTGCATGTTTCTGGGGTTGGTAGCCTGAGCTATTAACTGCAGATCTATATTTTTGGTGTGCTCCCATTATGGCTGCTGTTATAAATGCTGGATCATCTCGTGTTCCAGTCGACTTTCCATACCTCCGATAGAGCTGAAATTTGGTTTCAATGTAACTCTCAAAGTTTTCTTTAGGCTTCTGTGTTCTTCCTATGAACAGCTGATACAAATTCTCACCTGTCCCTATGGCTTCAGACACTTTATTCCTAAAGATATCAATGGCTTTCTCTGCTTCCTCTGTACTGTTGAATTCCTTCACAGCCCATGCATCCCTGTTATACTCATCTAAGATGGAATTCCAAGCTGTTGCTGGACATTTTGCTTTAGTTAAAATGAACACATCATAAGGATGGAGATTACTAACTACGCAATATTCTGCTAGCTTTTCCCAAAAATCAAGATTCGGGTCCATCAATTTCATG
The DNA here is from genome assembly GCA_034670385.1 of Hoplostethus mediterraneus. NCBI lineage: Eukaryota > Metazoa > Chordata > Actinopteri > Trachichthyiformes > Trachichthyidae > Hoplostethus > Hoplostethus mediterraneus. The sequence continues at coordinate 402,493 of JAXDDW010000050.1, read as the reverse complement.
TCTGGCAATTCCTTTAAAATGTTTCTCAGATCTGCTCCAGACAGAGGGGAGTGTTGGAGTTGTATTCTAGATCTAGGTTCATTCTCTCCAGTTAGACCTGTGGGTACATTCACTAGTTTCACTGGGGCCATTACCGCTGTTTTGCTAAGCTCACATGTAGTGGAAGGGGCGAATGGCTCTGATTCTGGTCCTGCAACAACCTGATCTGGCTTCTGCTCTGTATGGAGATGTGGGACTGTTCCCTTGTCTGGACTATTGTATGGGGGTGGTGGGTTACAACACTCTTTCCTCATCTCTGTGTCTATAGCAGCCACACACACAGTCGCTTCTGATTTGCATGCCAACTCAGTCTGTAATTGGTCAATCTTTTGTTTTAAAGCATCACACTTACGTGTTTTCCGTTCTGCCTCCAGAATCATTAACATGTATGCAAACTTGCCCTTATATTTTTTCTTCGTAACATTATTCCACCATTGAGACCATTCCCCTGGACTCCCACTCTGATTCCACCCATATTTGGTGGCTTTTGATTGAATTACATCAAGACTGTTGGTAGCATACATTCTCAATTCGTCACTAAGATATTCACCTTTCTTAAGCTGTTTAAACACTGTTGCCTTATACGGCTTAGACTCTCCCATATTGGTAGGCTCTGTTTAATGCTTTATCTTAGTTTAGCTGTTCTTTTGTCTACACCAACCGTTTATGTAATCTGTCTATAGCTTCTCTAAATCTATCCCTTTTGTATCTACCCTAAGTCTTTCTTACTAAGTACAATAAGTATTATCCACTACTGTAGCATACGGATTGGATGTCTCCTATATGTTTATATAACTATAATATATGACTATATATATAGAGAGAAACTATCGGGCCCACACAACACTAAGACATAAGCAATAACCTTGGTAATAAACTAGTCACTAACGTATTTGCCAGAACAAAACTTAAGTGTACTATTCAGAACTGTGGTTACTTACTTAACACAAAAACACGAACCACCAACACATTATACAGGTTTGGAAACATAGAATATATCACACTGCCGGTACAATCACACCAACATGGACTTTGCAGAACAATCTTCTCAATCACACCAGAGCTCTCATTCACACAACCACGTGGTTTCTTCAAAAACCTCCACACAGATTTTTGAACTAAATTCTTCTAGTTTAACAAGAACTAGAACACCTTTAAACCGAAAACTCGAGGCCTGTACTTCTACGTCTACAGAACCTTTAAACCGAAAACTTGAGGCCTGTACTTCTACGTCTACAGAACCTTTAAACCGAAAAACTCGAGGCCTGTACTTCTACGTCTACAGAACCTTTAAACCGAAAACTCGAGGCCTGTACTTCTACGTCTACAGAACCTTTAAACTCACGATCCTCTATGACGTGCACTCATGTGTTGCGCTGTGTTCTCACACTCAATCACACCAAGAATTCATTCAATTCTTGATTTGTTCTTTATCAATTTACTGATGTGGTCACAACCAGGACAGCTTAACCCTGTTACTGAGGCGATAGTGCTTTCTATTTCATTACTCATCAACTGAACAATGAAATATATAATATGAAAGTCACTCACCTCAGTTTAGGTTCCCAAGTCCGGAAGATTTTGCACATCCTGCCGACAACGCCATATGTTAGGAATAGTTTCTTGGTCGTGGCGATGAATGCAAGAAGAAAGCAGCAACAAACTACGTCCAAAGATACAATGAGAATTTAATACAGTTTAGCGCTAAAAGGGAGAACACTCGGGCAGCATCTCTGCCTGTGAAGATATTCTGAAGAACATTACAATGATATAGTTCATTTATACAGTTTGACCATGTGATAATTAGCATTGTCCCTTACATCCCCCCTCAACCTTTTGTCTGTTATGTGTGCTAATTGAGTACTGTGGGCGTAGCTCTGTCCCCTACCTCCTCTAGACCTGGGAACACCGTCTCCTGTGCTAATTTCCAATTGATCAATGGCAACCAAAAGGGCCTGTATTGTGTTGTATAAGAGGCCTCAGACGGCCTTAGTATATTGTAATTTAGTGTCTGGCCAGAGCAAGACAATCTTACCTTGGCCAAATATACAATTCCCAACAGGGGACATTGTGGGTACTTACTATATAAGCCTTAGCCAGCTGGGCCACATTCACCACCTCAAAGCTTAGAAATTTAAGGTCACTTAATGTCACTGCCTTTAATACTAAATATATGTAACAGAAAGACATAAAATTGAGTTCCTACTTCTCTGTGACTACTGGCAGGATGAAGAACATCCAGAAGTGGATGCCGAAGACCAGGATGACCTGGAAGATGACCTTGCCCATTACGGTCTTTCTGAGGTAGAGGGCCCGGTCCACCACCATGGTCCCAAACTGGATCAGCACCATGACCAGGAAGGGTCCTGGCACCTGATCCTCCGACAGAGACGAAGTGATGTCTGCTGCAGAGTTTTTCTAGAGGAGAGGATAATGTAATCAGTAATGTGGTACAAATTAGATTTTGTTTCCTGATTCAGATGAAGGGATTCATGGAGGAAGCTGATCTGATTCCTTCATGATAGTATTCATTTTCTAATCTGATCTTAAAACCTACGCCAAACGCCCAGAACCCAAACACGATGATGATGAAGTCGACGGTGTCGGCGAGGAACATCAACACGTAGACGTCTGTTACAGCGCTGTACTCTGGATGGATCAGGTTATAGAAGAACTGGCGTATGGGCAGGTAGATCTCCATGATACTACAGAGACAAATAGTTCAGAAAAACAATTAATAAATAAACAACTTTGTTATTATGGCATAAGACATGAAAATAGTCTATTAGTCCAATAGTAAGTATTGCTAATCACATTCCTTGACTCCAAGACTGTTCCACGACATAAAGCACAATTTCCATGACCAATATTTGAGTTTATGTTCCAAATGTCAAATTTCTTTATGTTGAATGTGTGATGTGGAATGTCCCAGGTCTTATTTATAACCTAGGACCAATACTATCAGGACTTTCTTAATTTGGGTTTTTATTCCTCAAAGGGAAGTGAAGGGAAGGGAAGTCACATTCAACATCTCACTGGTTGGAAATAAAGGATTAGCAACACATTTCCATGGTGTGTCCAAAACTATTTGCATTTTCCATAACTTTTTCAGATCTGGAAAACACTTTTTTTTAATTTCCAGGTTTTCCATGACAGTAGGAACCCTGTGAATTAAAAAAACCAACTTTATTCATCCTGGGTAAGTTTGCTAGCATGCTTTCCAGCAACGCCCACACTTTCACACCCCAGAGCCTCCCAGTACAACCACAGTCATCTACTGCTGGTCAATGAGCAGCTCAACTGCAGCAGATGGGATTTAAGAAAAAAACCAAAACCCAAATATGGGACATCATACCGCTTGATGGCAAACACCTTTCCTTTGATGAGCTGCTCTCTTAGCTTCTCCATGATCAGCTGTTTGCGGGTCTTCTGCTCGACACTGGCCTCGCTGCCGTCCCTCCGGCTGCTGTTGCGGGAAGTGGTGCTTCCTGTGGAGACCATTTACATTTCTAGTCGCGAATGAACCATGACGAGGCATGGCACTGGCAATGCCTCAGATCCTCAAGCGAGGACATCCAGAGATCTAGGCTGAAGACCAAAAGTGATCGGGTCTTTGCTATCTAAGCCCTGAGGCTTTTGAACACCCTGCCTCAGGAGATTAGGTTGGCAAAATCAGCATCAGCAGCATCATCTTTTAAATCTGGTGATTTGAAGCTGTTATTCATATCTAGAAGGGACTCACCATTAACCATCATAAAAACAACGCCACCAGGATATAGAGAAAAGCAAAGGACCTTTACCTCTCTTGGACCTTGCAGAAGAAAGGGCAGAATGGTGAGAAATGTGCGACCCTCCGCTGGAGCTCTTGCGGCGCTGGTAGGTCTGCTGTTGGGGGTAGTGCACCTGAACGTGCGCTGAGTCTATAGAGGTCCCAAAGGTCATGGACTTCAAGGTGTTGGTGGAGCCTCTCCTCTCACGGGTCAGCGAGGGGGCGGGTTCCTTCTCCATCTCACTGTCCTCCTTGTCTTGTCGCTCATCCTCGGACTCGGCCCGTTGACGGAGCTCTTTCTTTTCTTTAAGGTCGTCCTCGTCCCACAGACCATGGCACTGCAAATGGAATGGTGTAGTAAAAATGAACGTAGGAAAACTGACAGGAACAAAAAGAAGGAGAAACACTAGAGAGAGAGGTCTTGATCGTTAGACTGCAGTGGCCTTTTGTTAAAGTCAGTGTCATCCACTGCCAAGATAATGGAGGTTCCTCCCTGACCAAAATTGCTTAAATGCAATGAAATTACATTTTCTTTGCACATTTTCTTTTTTCATTTAATTGTTTGATAATGCTTTTATGTAAATGAATTGTTCATTTAAAGTTCCCCTATGAATGCTGTTTCAGAGGCTTTTCCACCCTGACAAGACTTAATTTCTCGGGGAAACAGTGAATACATGTAATTGGCATGGAAATGGTCAAATTTAGAGATATTGAATATCAGCACAAAATATCGACTATCAGCACCAAAAATATCGGTACCAGTCTTCAAAAACCCATATCTGTCGAACCTAGATAATCACGACTACCATCTCTGGGAACAGCTACTAGTATTTTATGTGTATGACCAACTGTGTTTAGGTACCTTCAGGATGGATCTGTGGAAGAAGAGGGCCAGTAACTGCATTAGGTCATAGAGGACATAACCATCCTTCTTCTCCACACCAATGATGTTGGGAGGGTGATAGGGTTTATTCTTGTCCATACTGTTCTTGTTGAAGGGGAAGAAGCCGAACTGGAAGAAGTACTTGATGACGATGGTGACCTGGAGGGAAAAAAAACATGGATTATTGAAAGATCAAGTGGATGCGTAGCGCGTCTAATCATGAACTCTTCTCATATCCAGCGGTACCTCAGTGTAGACGATGGCGGTCATCCAGAAGCGTTTGCTGGGCCGAGGCACAGACAGCATGGCCCAGAGGAAGATGGTGATGGGAAGAACCAGGGTGACACAGGAGGCTGACACCATGTGATTGATGATGATGACCAGGTAGCACACCATCTCCGAGTGGGCCACCAGCATGTTGTACAGGGCGTAGCTGAGCTGGAGGATGAGAGGCTGGCCTCGGTAGAAGTTCTCCGACTTCTCCAGCTCCTCGTCGTAAAACATCCTGGGGAGAGGGAGGAGTTGAGGGACTGTCACTATGTTGAGTTTTCCCTTTTCTGGCTGTTTATTTTTATACAGGTTTTATTTCAATTTCAGTTTAGTTTTAGTTAGTTTTCAGTATAGGTTTGGTAGTTTTAGTGATGTTTTTATTTATTTATTTATTTTACAAACATTTATTTATTTATTTTAAGTTTCAGTTCTAGTTTTTTATGTTTTTGGTAGGGGTGGTATTTTTTAAAGGTATAATAATATAGATGTTCAGAACAGGTTTTTGTATATGTTTGCAGCATTCAATACATCCTCAACAGCCAGTTGGGATGTTGGACCACTTGTTTTCATGCTGAACAAATGAAATGCACCAGCAGACTCAACAATCTGAATTCAGACCTTTTAGCTCAAAATAACCCAAACCCAAGCATGACTTGTGCAAATGGCAAATGGCCACACAGGAGGTGCATGAGTCGGGCTACAGGATAGCGCCATCTTGGGGTATAGTTAGTGTTCAGTAATAGCCCAAAATTCTCAATACAACATTCATTCTCTTGCTAAACATTTCACAAATATTTTTTTAAACTTTAGTTTTACAAGTAGACATTATTATATCAGTTTATGACAATGATTTGTAACACCTAGTTTTCGTCTTTACTTAGTTTTAGTTTACTGTAATAACCTTGCTCTGCACCACTGAGACAGGTTCCTGTACGAAAAACCAAATTCTCGTTCTGTTTACTCCTGATTCCCATGAAGCTCCACGCTGAACCGATTGCTGTTGTTTGTGGACTGACCTGTTGATCAGCAGTTCGCTGGCGGTCAGCTCGGTGGTCATAGAGGGCAGCAGAAGGTCCGACCTGCTGTCTGAGCGGCTGTCTGAAGTCATGACCATCATCCTCTTTCTATCCATGTCACTCTCATCATCGCTAATTTCCAGACGGTCAAAGCTGACCGCCTTGCTGTAGCTAGGAGGCACATCAGCGTCAGATGTTTTGGAGGCATCTGTATCGGGGGTGTAGAGCAGCCCTGCCCGCCCCTCCGACTGCATGTAGTCCTGCTGTCCTCCCTCGTCCCCGCTGTCAGTGGTAAAGTCCTTCTCCTGGGCGTAGGGGCCGGCCTCTGCCTCCTCCACCCTGAGGGAGGGGCCCTCATCTGGGCCAAAGGACTCCCAGGAACCCCCTGGTCTGTCCTGGTCCTTTGGTGGTTCCTCCTGCCCCTCCTCCCCGGGTTCTCCGTCCCCCCAGGGGCCACCCGCGGCCCCCTGACTCTCCTCCGGCTGTTCAGGTCCCCAGGGCCCGTGCTGCTCCCCTTGATCCTGCTCGTCCTCCACTTCCTCTATGGTGTCTGTGGTTCCCTGTCTGGAGTACAGCATGATGCACTGGGTGGTTTCACTGCAGGGACAACAACAGTTCGAGTTAATACATCAGATGGTGGATTTTCCTCTAAATTCAAAATCTTTTGAAATAAAACGATTCTTATACTCAGTCTTCAACTAAAACTGCTGTATCATTATTTATTACTATATTTTGAATTGCCCACAACCCTGAGCAACAGAGAGGACACTGCAGGTCACTGACCGGCTCTGACACACAGTATGAAATCGCAATGACATTGTACACATCAATGCCATTGACAGGTGACATGGGAGTGTATATGGGGTGATGTAGAAGCCGGGCACCTGGACACAAGGCTGCTGCCGCTGTCCGCTGAGGAATTGGACACATCCAGGCCGTACATCTTGCGCAGCTTGGGCCGGGCGCGCTCGCTGGTTTTGGGAATACACTCAGGCATGCCATCAAGGTCGTCCAGGGTGGATTGGCGAGAAAACAGCATGGTGGCCTCAGTACAGGCACTGATAGGTGAAGAGATTGATAGATGGAATGATCAGTGATGAGAGGGTGGGATCCATGTTAGGTAACATGGCATGGAAATGGGGATGGACCATAATAACAACATAGGTCAATTCATAACAAGAGAGACCCTCTTTCACATGGCCATGAAAAACATAAGCTGCAGCAAACATGAAGCTGATATGACTTCTGTAGTCCTGTAGAGCTGTAGAGCAATTTATGGGCTTTTGATTGCCACTGGGCACACCTATGATGAGAATGCATGTACTCACGGTACTACTATGAGGCAGTTTGGATAAAAGTATCCACCAAATGGCAAATATTAGTCATACTAATAATTAGAGGCCTGTCATGGACAGTTGAGGGGCACACCACCAATTTGGGGGGGGTGTGATCTCCCATGCTGCCTTGCTGATGACATCTTCCGGCTCAGCGTACCTTGATATGCTGTCTCTGGAGGCCATGGAGTCCTGGCTCTCCATGCGGTAGCCTCCTCGCCTCCTGCGGACCCGCTGGGAGCCTGAGACCGACTCATCCTCGCTGAGCTGATCCAGACTGGACTGCCTGGACATGTTTTGCCTCATGGCCTTCTGGTAGTAGACATGGATGTTCTCTCTGGACGGGACGTTGCCCTGGAAGAAGGAGTCACTTATTCATTCTCCTTATGACTCTTAGTTTAGCTTATAAATGATAAAACACACAGCTGCAGATTTACACAGGGACAGGGTCAATTCACTTTCATTTAATGCATTTCATATTTAAACTTGATAAGATAAGATGAATCTCTATTAGTCCCTGTGGAGAAATTTGGCTGTTGCAGCAGTAAAAAAGTAAAAAGTTTCAGCAGGGAAAAAGACAAAGAGAATATCAGCACAAAAATAAATAAAAAATAAGCATTAAAAACTGTAGAAATATTATAAACAATAAAGCAATACAATAGCTGACCTTTTCAACCGTTTTTGGATGAAGTATGGGAAAGAGTTACAGATGTTACTAGTCTCATGGTTGCTAAATTGAAATGTGCTATAGATATAAATATAAATATTATAAAAATACAGAATATCAGTGTGAAACGTTCCAGTATGAAATGGTGGAATGATTTCATTAGTATAATAATGAGGAATATGTCAAAACTGAAGAAGCAGTTATGGGAATTTACAAAAGATAATAAAGGCTTCATTGATTTACAGCAAAGCATTTCCTGTGTTCAGATTGTGAGAACCACTTGTTGAACTGATTGAAATGAAAGTGAATTGACCTCAACCCTGCTCTCCAAATGAGGCTACACTCGTCAAAAGGTGAACGGAGACGTGCACGGCACCTTTTTGACCTCCCGCGTCAGCATGCAGCGCTCGATGCGCAGAACAGTGGAGATGTCGATGTGCTCCCTGCACATGTCGTTCATCCACTTGGTGAAGCTGTCCACCGTGGTCTGGAACAGCACCCAGGTAAACTTGACGATGTTGAACACCCGCTTGATGATGTTGTCTGTTGGAGGCCATGGAAAACCAAAGTGTTTGGTTTATTTGTCTGTAGTATTGATTTCAAAACACAATCACATAAATGGAAGAATATTTAAAGCTGCACTCGGCAACTTGGCACGCTGGCGGCTCCAAATGGCAGCAAGAGGTAACTGTTTGAAAAATGTGAACTTCAAGACCCAGAAGTCATGGAATGTGATGTCAGTAAACTACACACAGCATGTTACCAGCTTTATTTTTATTTAATATTAAAACTCTTAAACCCTTGAACTCTTACGACCCCTCACCCAGCCTTCCACAACTCCTTGCCTGCAGCCAAAGAAAGAAAAAGACATGGATGGATCTATATGGAATGCAGTTCCTTCATCCTCACAATGTTCCTGATTCAGTGTTCCTATATATGTCTCGTGTTTAGAAAGAAAAAGAAAAAGCCCTACAGCACAGGATCAGGTTTTTTGTGCTTTTCAAGTTCTCTTAAAAAGATGTGAAACCAACCTGGACCTGCAGGTTTCTTGTTCTCCTCTCCTTCCTCTTGGCCATCTGACAGCTCCCCCACCTCTATGGCCACATGAGCTATAGAAGTACAATAATATGACTGCAATTGAGAGAATGTAAAATTCATTCTTTTTATTTATTTTTTTTGGTATTTTGCCTTTATCAGTCAGTAGAGAGAGACAGGAAAGATCAGGTGAAATGACGACATAGGTCCTGGGGGTACAGTATATTTTAGTCTCAGGAAGACACTTACCATCTTTCTTGCTTTTCCTGTGCTTAGACCCCTTTGTGTACTTTTTCCAGAATTTGCGTTTCTCTTTGCTTCGTTCCTTCAGGGCAGTTTTGGGGTTTGTGATCCAGGCATGGTAAAGAAACTGGAGAACAGAGGGTATCGGTTCACCACTTTTATCATCGAAAGGACGTAAAGCAGAAGAGTCAGCGAGGCAAATGAGACACGAGCAACAGCAAGCCAACAGGATTACACAACCTTGCAAACTCATACACAAAAAAAGAGACCTTCCAGCAGAGACAGGGCTCAAAGAACAATGTTTCTGCTCTGTTGACCGTTATAATTGGCAATTCCTCTGATTAAATTGCCTTTTATTTCTCTCTCTAGAACAACGGAGCAGCAAACCACACAAAAAAGGTCAAAACAGAGAGAAAATATTTACACACTTCAATGCAAATTTAGGCTCCAGGACATGCAGGCTATTTCACGCTAACCGGTCAGACAACAACATGCGAAAAGAGCCACAGTCACCGCATTTCCATTCCACATCAAATTTGATATTTATGTCACATTGGTGTTCTGTAGGCAGATGGCACGAAAACCACCAGGGCTATAGGGTGGTTATAGTAAATATGCACCTAGTCATAGTACTGCAAGATCAACTACCTACCACATGCAACATGTTAAGATCTCTAGGTGCCAAAAGAGGACATGAGATGGAAAGGCAGTTGCTGTTGCATGAGTCGTGTCCACACGGAAAGCAAGCTGTGTTAGATCTGGTGGTCAAATACCTTGCCTGCCTTGACTACATACTGCAGCACAGTTTTAGGCAGTTTAATGATAGATTTGGGCAAAGCCAAAACAGCAGAGACAAACTTTCCAATAGCCCGCTACAGAGAGGGGACAACGTGGGAGGGGATTAGTAGTAGAAACACATTTCCAATGTTATGAACATAACAGGTGAATTGTTAGCAGACAGTGAACAAAGATCGAGATACAGGTGAATATTGGTTATTTCATACTCATCAATAATAGAGAAAAGCAGAAACATGTCATTCTGTAATTGAATCATTGTGAAGAAGACTTAGAGACTCCTTTCACCCTGACACTGAGAGAAACGCGAAGCGGCCCTGGAAGTCACCTGAAACGCCGACTTCTTTGGTGGCTCCTCGTCTTTTTTCTCCTCATCCTCCTCCTCTTCCTCGCTGTCAGTTTCAAACAAGTAATAGTCTCCACTTCTAACCACTGAGGAGCAGAGGGTGAAGCATAGTTACAGTCGGTGAAACAGAGGGTCAGGTCAGTCATTGTTTTCACACTGCTTTGTTAAAAACGAGGCTTGCTCAAGGGTGCCTTACCTGTCAGGAGGCAGGGAATGTGTTGAAAACTCATTCACTTACCACTAAACCTTATTTTTTTTATTCACTACATTTTATTTCATCTATGACACGAAACATATTTTGTGTAATAATTCATGTCGTAGATGCACTGTTAAAAACATCACACCCATGAGAGGATGAAACAGAACATGAAAACACACAATGAATCACAAGAAATGTTAGCATGACTGATATAATCCTAAAGATGAGGAGAGATACTTTCAATAGAAGGCACAATGAAGAAGGTTTATCAAAACTGTGCAGACAGACAGTAGCTTTTATGCTAGCCGCCTTTAAGCTAAGTGACAGAGCAATAGTAATTCCAGTGTTAGGAGAAGCAATGAGATAGACAAGGCTGACTTATGTCCTTGAACAGAAGAGCTACAATGGAGGGGCGAGGGAGGATGCTGGGAAATATGGAGATGGGGTATCAAATGACAAAGAGATAAAATGAGAAATGATTTGAAAAATGTCAAAAAGATCAAGACATGAGTTCAACCCAAACAGGTAACTGTAATGCTGCTATTTTTGTCATTAATATACCATGAAGATTGTTGTTATTTCAGATTTGACCACAGGTTCAATTTTCCTCGACTGAGGAAGAACGGTTTACTTTTTGTTTAGCCGATACCTGTTGGGTGATCATGTCTACGAGCAAAGAATGAACGAATCCTTCACCCTTTATTCCAGTACTGAGAAAAAGGGGAGGTGACTTCATGTCTTTGCGTTAAAATCTTTCACAACGGAGTGATTCTCTACTGTGGGCTCTTTAGGAAAGGCCAATGGTGGACAGGCATTCAAATACAAACCTCCAGACATCAGTCGTTTTCCTTTTATTCGTGACAACAACATGTCTATTTGAGGTAACCCCAGTTTGTACCAATATTGACGCACTTCTAGAGACCTTTTTCAAACTGAAGTGCCTCTCCTTACATGGGAAACAATTAAGCTGCAGGTAAGGAGGGCCCTCAAATAGAGACAGAAAAGGACTAAGGTCTGGATGGAACAGGGTGTTGGTTCCTTCAGAGCCCAGGGGCAGTATGGGAATCCTCACAGTTCTGGTCAAGGACACAAGGGCCAATCAGAGTGGAGGAAGGAGAGGAGGGAGGGGTCAACCTACTGGAAGCATGGTCAACCCACGGCCTCCACCACTGCTTTTTTTTGGTCTTGGCTTTCGTTCGCTCCGCTCCTAAAATTTCACAAATAGATCAATACAACATTTCATGAACAGATCAATGCTTCTGTGCACTTCAAGGCAAAATATTTCCTCTCTGAAGAAGTTGCTCTTTTAGAAAAATAATGAAAAGACATTATTACACAACATTACTGTATTATTAGGCTTAGAGCTCCTAGGATGAAATGTATTCTCACCCACCTTCCATGAGCTCTACCAACACACATTTTCACTCTTAACTTAAAGCAACTTTTTCAACTGCACAATCTCCCACAGTGCGAGAGAGGCGCTGGGCAGCCTTCATCATACCGTCATCGTCATCCTCCTCCTCGGGCTGGATGAGGTTCTGTCCATCCCCCGACTCCTGGGCCATGCTCATCATCTTCTCCTTGCCCCTCTTAAACTTCTGCTGCCTCAACTTAATGCGCTCCATCCTGATTAGATCAGAGAAGATGGTGGAGAGACGCGACGTATCGACACAGGAGGCCTCAATTGCTGACGGCCTAACAGACTGACCACGCACATCGCACGGCTTCGTTTGGAAATCGCGGGTACGTTGCGTAGCGGCGGAGTGCTCATTAGAGCGGGTAAGTGCGGTGTATTATCAGAACCTGTGAGTAACTCCTGAGGTAACTGTAAGTGGCGGAAATACATTAACATCATGTAGCACCGCGGCTTCCAGGAAAGAGGTAGAGATTGAGCCAGGAGTTGGTTTTCATCTGGAATAGGTGGTCATGATGGGGAGGCAACAAATTACACCTAATCAGACCTAATTGTCAAACATTACTCAAAGCCCTGACACGGCTTTATCCCTGTATGTATACGATGTGTCAGTGGAATAACAGCCACCACCACCGGACAAATGAACACGTCAAATATAAAAATCATAAAATACAAAAATGTAAACAAATGCAGTGATTCCAAAACTGCAATTTTTGGAGGAATTCAAAAGTATGAGTGGTTGTGAAGATATTTTTTTTTCTCTTATTCATTAAAAGAAAATCATAACCAAATCTCATACAGTGTCACTGGCCAACAACAAGTTAAAAGGCTGGATTGAGCCCCTAATTTGGTCCTGGAGGAAGTGATCTTGCTTCATCTAACCCAGAGCAAACTAAAGTCAGTCTTAAAGGGATATTTTATTCTAGGACGATGCTAAACCCAACAAACCATCCCCCCGGTGTTTTACACAAAAGTCACAACTTTACGCAAATTGCGGTAGGATTAATATTTGGAGTCTCACTGTCTCTTCAGCTGCTCCATGGATTTGTGTTCCTCCTCCAATCGGGCTTTCACCGCCTTCACTATGGTGGCCTGGAATAGCTCCGCCCCTCTGGACACACACACACACACACACACACACACACACACACCCATCAGCAACCAATGAAATGCTCATCAATAGATCCGAGTCCCATAGTATATTTCATGAACATGAAATGACAAATTCATTGATACTGTGTGAAGAAATACAATGATCTACAATCTTACATCAACATCATGGAATTCACCATTACATGATATCAACCGTTCATGATGTTTTCCACAGCACCGTTGTATTCCTTGGCCATCAAAACAACATGTAGACATATTTTTTTCAATCCTATAATGGTCAGTTCAGCAGATATGGCAGAAAAGCCAGCAACTGGAACCACCTTGGAACCATTTTGGCAACAGCTCTTCTTCCAGTTTTGACCTGAATGATTTGATTCACCTGGATGAATGCTTGGTTTTGAGTGGACACTTAGAAAGGAAGGACACTTATGAAAGGAAGGGTTCTCTACAGAGCAACCTTTTAGAGCGCTTCAATGGCTTATTACATATTACACACAGTGTCAATGGGGTTATATTTCACAGCAAATTTTCCAGTGACAATTATTTTGAGTGTTGATTGGAGAGTTGTTTGTCCACTCATAGAGGTGACCTGCTCTGGGTCAAGTGTTAAAATAACTCTGATACGTGTGGGCTTATATAAAGTTATAATTGCTATATAAAGCATAGTGTTGATTTGTGCACCACTGCAGCAGGTCCTGCAGCTTCATGCCCTAGGTATCAAACCTGCGACCTTCTGGTTGGACGGGCCACCAAGTCAGCAGGCCGCCCAAGTGCTCCCTCCCTGGGAAGGTGAGTTTCAGGCTCAGCGGTGTACCTGGATGCTAGGATCTGTGAGGCGCGGATATCAGCCACCACATGGAGGAAGTAGTAGCTCATGAAGACCCGTCTCTGGAGAAGCAGGAAGACGAAGCAGATACTGTCCCAGATGATGCCTGCCTCATCGCTGGGCAGCGCACAACGCTTGTCAGCAGCTAGAATAGATACACACCACAATATAAATAATGAAATAAATGATGTAAGCAGCAGATAAGTTTCAGCTGTAATCAAAAGCTACACAAGGAAGTAAACCAGCACTTATCTTACCCAAGTGGTTCTGGTCGGTGTTGACATTGTAGTCCTTGATGGTGCAGGCCAGACTAAACAACTGGATTAACCAGCAATGGTTCACGAGCAGAGAGTTGATGTAGCCACAAGCAAGAATCTGGGAACACAACAAGCAATAATTCACACAGATTTTATATGAATTTATGAAAATTAAATCTAACGACGAACTACTGACAAAATATAAAATGATAAATAAAAACTATTTTCAGGACAATATCAATTCTTGTACTAGAATACTCACAGACAAAATGTTCTTCATAGTGATTACAAAGATGTTGTAGGCGATCAGGAAGTCCCAGTAGTGGAGGATCTTTTTGATTGGCTTAAGCAACAGCTCGCCCCCGAAAAGCAGGAAGTAGAAGCAGGCCACCAGGTAGCCCATGCAGAAGACGCTGATGCGTGTGGTTCCCGTGATGAAGATGATGGTGAGGACAAACCAGAAGAGGTAGCTGAACATAATGACCTTTAGCATGTCCAGGTAGGACCTAGAGGGGAAAGGTGACAGCGCTAGGAGGTCAAAGCCACGCCCCTCAATGTTGGAACATGGTAAATTTACTTTTCACACATTTCATATTTCGGGTCTGCGATCACTTTATACCAAAGGAAACCAAAGGGACGAGAGAGGCAACAGATCTAACATTGTTGAGTCCAGCTTTGTTTTTGGAGACAGTTTGTATTTTCGTTTCAAATTCATAATTTCCTGTGGGCGGAGAAGAGTACACACCTGACACCTGAGTTTCATTTGGGCAACATGGGGGCTGAATTAGTGGGGATGGGATGCTCTTCTCTGTTGCAGCCCTACTTTGTCATTTAGGCTGATATGACGTGGGTATTTAAATACAAAATCTTGCCTAGTGTAGCTTTAAAGGGTAATTCCGGGATTTTTCACTCGTTGTAGGAAGAGGACGGTTGTTTACATGATCCTCTTCTTGCAACGAGTGAATCCTCTTGCTTTCATACACAACCTTTGTCAGAGTTGAGAGTTCAGAGTTGTTGTTAAAAAAGGTCTATTTCTGGTTAAAAACGGTCTATTTCTGTAGCGATCCTTTCAGTAATGTTGTCAGACGTACTTTGACCGCCTGGACATGCCCTGGATTACATTGGAGCCTTGAGCCGCCGTTACGCGACTGCCGGTTGAGCCGATCTACCGGAGCAACTCCGAAACTTTTGGAATCTACTTAAAGGTATGATAAGCGATTTTGTGGACATAGAGGCCAGGTTGAAAAATTACCCTTTAAAGTCTATTTTTATAAAGGAAAGATGGGAGACTGTGGGAATGAAACAAAGGACATGAGTTTTGGTTTCAGACCCATAATGTCACAAGCACACATGTGGCCCAGCCAGCTGAGTCCCCCCAGGAAGCCCCAAACCCCTGGGCCTCTGACCACCTGAGGACCAGCATCCCTTCTCATGGGTTACTAAGAAAGATACACGCTGACCACATGGTGAAAGTCCAAACAACTTTACAGTTCATACTGTTGCTTCGTAGGCACAATCCATCCATCAATCACACTTAGTGTATCACTTAGTGTCAGGACACCGGTAAGAGTCTGATCAATGCATGGGAACAAGGGCTGAAACCCGACCCCTGTCATTCAGCCCAGGTACACTACTATATGTTCTGTGTATGATGCTAAAAGCATGTGTATGGATCTTACTTCATCATAAAAGGAGCATCGCTAGCACTCGCGCCCATTAATGTGATAGGCACAGTGAAAACATAGGAAGCAACATGCATTAATTTGATGGACCAAGGGAAAACATAGGACCACAACAACAGCAACACTGTTAAGGAAGGAGCTCTGATGAAGTGGGTCTAGGTAGGACGCTGTGTTGATGGGCCGGAATAGCTGAGTGAGTGTCCTTCTTCATCAGGGGGAGAAAATACCTTTTCCATACTTAAAAGCTATTTATTGAGTTAGAGTACAGGGCAAAAGCGTCTGTGTCGCGGAGTGACGGACAGAGTGTTTTTGTCGATTATGGATTCCTTCCCCGCCCCGTATCCGTAATTCGATCCTGGAGGGAAACGATGGAATAAGTGCAGAGCTGCCGCGGCATGGACAGACAGGGTGTGCAGCTCGCTCTCTCTCTCTCTCTCTCTACTAGGGCTTGTTGATGGACATAGAGTGCGTTAATAAAAGACTTGTCCACTTTGCGCATCAAAACAGTGGAATGTGAAGAGCACATAATCAATGGCTCTCGCTCTCTCGCTCTAACCCAACCTCGGTCTATTCCCCTCTCTCTCTCTCTCCCGAAAACCTCTCTCCGCTCTCTTTGTGTGCAAGGATGGTATCCAGCTCTAGGTTCATATGTCAAAAAATGATCCTAGCCAAACTTCTGTACATACATGAGGTGGGTGTTCACCAGCTATGAAAGCTAACGTGAGCTACTGTCATCTGTTTTTTTAACCTTTATTTATCTACGGAAGGCTTTCTGCACCGCCCTGCTACAGATGTCTACAGTTACACCGGGAGCAGCCAAGCACAACAACAGCCTTATCTAGGCCACTGAGCAGCTCTACTGGAGGGACTGGGCTTGAAGCGCCATGCTCAAGGGCACCTCAGCGGCAGTTGTTGAGATTGGGAAAAACGTTACTCATTCACTCCCAGATTTACCCAGGCAGTGTAGTGTTTGGCTACCACTACCCTCACAGAGTTTGGGCAACATAGAGTGACTCTATGGGGCCTGAGTTAGTGGGGATGGGATGCTCTTCTCAGTTGCAGCCCTACTTTGTCATTAAGGCTGATATGACGTGGGTATCTTTAAATAAAAAATCTTGCCTCGTGTAGCTTTAAAGTCTATTTTTATAAAGGAAAGATGGGACGTCTACGTTCACACCACAGGCCTCCGTGCTCAATTCCAAGTTGCTCGTGAGATACCAGATTTTTTTGGATGACTGTTCATAACGATTCTAGGATGCAACCCGTATCTGATACCAAATATGAACTGACGGCGATGTCAGAAAGACACACATACACAGAGTAACGATAGCGAAAGACGTCACATCTGTTTTCTGTGGCTTCTCCTTGTTTCTAACACATTTGGGTTACGGTGTCGGCCTCACAATTCAGACGTTTCCTCAAATACCAATCAGCTTTTTCACTTTCTTTCATTTTTTGCTGTCCTCCGTGCTAACGATGGTTCCATCAAGTTGCTGTGGTGCCAAAATTATGACAAGTGGCTCAGGTGAATGATTTACTTATTGCGGACAAATTCCGATATGAGTGTTGGATGGAAATCACATGCCTTGGCGGCTGATTTTGTACCACATCACACCAAAATTGAAATTTTCACACTGATTAAAAAAATATCAGATCTGTATCACATGTGAGAATAAAAATGAAGAAGAACGCTTTCAGCTGCAGTGTGGAAAGTAGCTCGATGCGAGTGGAGGCTCCTCTACCTGCAGTGGATGAAGTCGGGGACGGGGTTGTGGACGCTGAAGGAGGCTGCGTCCAGATCTCGACAGATCTCAACATTGTCTCCAGCCATGAGGCGGACCGCCGCCTTGTTCTCCTCATCAAAGATCTGCCTCTGGAGAGACGCACACAGCAGTAGCATGAAGTCATCTAGGAGAGAGGAGAGGAGAGGAGTGGAGAGGAGGACTAGATTAGGACTTAGCACTCCATCAACTGACAACAAAGATTTATTAGTAAGTGTGTGTTGTTGTTATTAGAAGAAATCACAGAGCCAAGTAAAAGAGTTGAAACTCAAACTGATACGTACAGATGAGAAACAACGGATTGGGCTTGGTGTGGAAATCTGGAACATAGAGCCACTTGACCACATTAGAGTCTGTAGTCGAGCTGGGGAACCTCCAGGGATAGTCTGAAATGAATACAGGCACCGTTATCACCATCGCCAAGAAACATACTGTGTCAAGTCAAGTTTATTTATAGAGAGATCTTTTAACATCTGGCTTAGTGCTTCACAACAACTGATATAACAAGGACTTGTGGGTGTACACCAGTGGGTGGAGAGGGTATAGTTTGAATCACTATTGCATTTTATCAATAATAGAGAGTTGCAAAATACTTATATATATATGAACATGTCACAGATTATTACTTTAGGCAGGTTTGAGACTGCTGCATCTTCAGTCTGGACTTGAATACTGAGACTAATTCCTTGGCTGATCCAGAGGGATGAGGCGCTTGGTGCTTAACTCGTCTAAACTTTCTGACACTCATTGTATTGTATCTATGTGTGTTAACTACAACATACTATCACGCATACCTTTACAGGCTGCAGGTGGGATCCCGATGCAGATAAAGTACTGGAAAGTCAGCATGCAGGCCAGGAAGCAGCAGTACTTGGGCCAGATCTCGGCGATGGCTTTCCTCCTGCGCCTGTACATGACCGCTATCAGGCCAAAGGCATGAAGCATGGCATAGAAGTCCATACGCTGCCCGATGACGTTGACCACCATCAGGAAGCATGTCTGGGGGGGGGGGGGGGGGGCGCAGAAACAAGGGAGAGAAACTGTGAGGGAGGCATTACTCATTTCAGTTTCTACACATACGATGACGTGACTGAATGTGGATCACGCACATGACGAAGTAGTGCTTTCCTTGTTTTCTCCTTTTTCCTCTGAACCTACCTCCAGCCCAAACTTGTAAAAGAAGTAGTTGACGAAGTACTTGATGAAGTTGACAATGCCGTTGTCCAGATGCTGGCGTGTAGTGTCATGGAAGATAATCCTGGCAGCAGGAGGCGACAGTTTGTTCCTCAGCCTGAAGTACTCCTGATGGCGGTAGATGGTCACCTCAAATCCTAGGATCGCCAGCATCAGCAGGTTGTTCTGCACAGGTGGAGCATTTTCACAGATTAGAAGTAAAATTGCAGCAAGAGAGATTATTGTTTTTTGCAAAATACATTAGTCAATATTGCTATTTATTGATTGTGAATGATGATGAATGAAGCTGATGAATGTTTCTTCTCCTTACCCTGAGGTAATCCAGCAGGGGATCGAACTTCTTGAGCCCCACCCAGTTGGCTGGATCCACAGGCGCCTTATACAGCAGAGACTCCTTCATCTCCTCTGACTGTTTATCTGTGTAGTTCATTGGCTGGGAAAAGAAACGGAAACCTGCTTACTGGCTCAGACAATCTGCCTAAATGCTTACTTTCTCAAAAATATATGCTTAGTATATCAAAGATATCTAGCATAAAATACAAATTCTTGTTTGTGCATGCTTTGTATTATGTGATGAATGCCTTTAGACAGGTCTAAATAAAAGATAAGTAAAATAAATACACCAATTACAGTATGTAGTGTATACAAGTTGGGTTGAGAAGCGTTTACTGGTTGTATTCACCATAGAACAGGTCATGGAATAGGACGGTGGGTCTATAGACTTCAGCTGATACAACATTTTACAGATGATGATCACACATGTCCAGACGGTGCAAACACTGGAGGCCAGGGCCCGGAACTGGCTGTAGGGCAGAGCGAAGGCCCAGGACGCCACGAACACATAGTTAAACAGAGACACCTGCACGGGGATACAACACAGACGATAAAGACAATAAAACGGACCTGATAAATACTTTTTTCCCACTGTCATTTTCTCCTCTCATTCATTTGTATTGTCCGAATGCAACCCTTTGGAAAACATCTCCAACAGGAAATCTGATGGCTTCCTCCTTGAGTGTATTCAAAAGAGATAGTTGTGAAAAGTAGGTGCACAAACGTTTTGATTTCATTGGTAAAATGCACTTAGAAATGTAAAGTCCACCATCCACAAACATGCAGATCCTGATATACAAGGTAAACATGCTGCTTCTTACAAGGGTATTTATTGGGTTCTTATTAGCTGCAAGGGCTGAACACCTCTGTAGGAGCCTGGCTCTGTGTGTGCGTTCATTTGTGTGTTTTTGCAGTGCGCAGTACTTCGGGCTCTGGAGACCTAAACAGTGCATATGGTAAGTCCCCTGCATAAGGGAAGTACACTGTGCACTCGTACACTAGGCAGTACGGTAGAAGTCACACAAGCATGAGCAGCTCTAGGTTGGTGCGCGGTGCGTTCACATACCAGGACGTGGCTCTGTGATTTTCTAACTGTAATAGCGAGGTCCACACGTGAATTCAAAATTTTGTTCAGTGATTTTTAAAGTCAGCGTAGTTTCACTCACTCCAGTCATGCAGACCCCTCCACCTGTGCACTTAGTAAGCACTAGCGGAGAACGGCAGTCACGCAGTAGGGTGAATGGTGGACTTGGACATGGATTTTTCAGTTTCTGAGATGTTCAAGGTGGATTTTAGCAGCAAAATCCAACTTTTCAGTGTCTATTTTTCACATATATGTGTTTTGTGTGTATTCAAGGTGAAAGCCGTTCAGGAAGCGGGTCATGTTTGGACTCAGGTCTCGAGCTAATGTACCTCTTCGACAGAGACCATGATGATGTAGCAGCACACAATCTTGATGATGTGGATCTCCAGCAGCCACCAGATGAAGAGCTGCAGCTTGTGGAAATACTCCAGGAACTTGAGGAAGAGTACAGTCAGACGGTCCACCACCAGGTGCCATTTATTTTTCAGATCTGAGGAAGAAACACCAAAACTCAGTATGTTTAAATGCAACACAGCAACAGACCAAATCTATCATTACCGTATGATGTGCTCTGTTGAGACACTGTTGTCCTGTTACTGGCTTTTTGTTTATGTTTTCATTCTTTGGCTTGAAGACCCTGTTCACTCAAACTGACCAGTAGTTTTACATTCTCACAAAGCATATATAAACCCCAGTCAAAGCTTGGCAGTGTACTTTTATACAAAGGCTACATTATCTATAGGTTAACAGTGGCTTCATTACTTGGATAAGAGAGAGAGAGATCATACTGGGAGGTGGTGTATGGTAAAGTATGTGTAAAGACGCTCATGGTGTAATGGGTCAAAATGGGCACTCGAACTACGTATGCTGTCAGAACTGCAAACTAGAGACAAATGCTGCTAAAGCTAAAAATCTGCAATACAGACAATTTTACAACACACTTTTTGATAATTAATGGGCTGGCTGGTGAAGGTGGAGACAGTAGATACTTGGGCACATTCCTGGCCAACAGACGTATGCAGCATGTCTTCAGACTGAAGAGCTTTGGGCTGAGTGAGAATTTTTTAAAAACGTCTCTACACCCATGATTGAAAGTGTATGGTCTCTCCACATAACAGCTCACTATGTTCATTTTAGCTGTAAACACAGGGGTAACCTAGGGAGGGGAGTAAACATGGCCAACCAAGGAGTGTTACGACTTAGCTGGGAGACTTTGGAATACTTGGGACTTGTTGTGAGTCTGACATGGGAGACTGGGAGTGACTACTACCCTCTAGATCAGGGATGGGCAGCCATGTGCCATGACACTACAAAAGCCTCAATATCCATTGGGAGAATGACTCACGTCTATACACTGCTATAATTTATAGTACAGAGCCGTTTGAAAGAGACAGTGAAGGGAATTCATAGCAACAACAATAGCGATGAGAAACAAAGAGAATAGAGAAGCTAAAGTCGCGTCCACACGGCATGTTCAAAAACACTTTGAACATCTGCTTTGCTTTTATCCGTGCAGACTACGCTCACCATCTGCTTCTTCAGCGCCTTTAGTGGCTTTACCTCAGTGTTGAGGCAGGAACTTGACCAAAAGAGGGGAAAGGAGGGCGGGGCTAGCAAGTTGCACATTGTAGCTTTAAATCCCCCACTGCTAACCCTACTAACCCGTAGTGTTAACGTCGCTGTACCTGAGCTCTGTTCGGTGCTGGGCTCCGGCTCAGTCCCCACACTGTGGCGGCTCTCCTCTGTGCTGGACTGCCGCGGGTCGGAGAAGCTCCTGGGCTTGATCCCGTCAGTATCATCCATCACCACCACCAGGGCTTGCTCCTTCTCCTTCTCCTCCAGGCTCTCTTTCTCCTCCTCCTCCCGGGGCAGCGCTCCGTCCACCGAGCAGGAGCTGAGCAAGGTGAGGTCTGCCAGGCTGTCGTCCTGGTGCACCAGTCTGGCAACGTTTGACAAATGAATACACATAAAAACACACCACATACACACAGACTCACACACACATTTGTATTACTATACTTGTGTGGACCTGATTGCATTCATTTGCTAACCCCTAACCCTTACCGTAAAGCTCACCACTAGATGCCTAAACCTAACCCATATATACAGTATGTGTGTATATATGGGTTTTAGGTGTATATATGTATCTGGGCAATTGTATGCGTTTATATATATTTTCTCCTCTCATGACCAACCTCTTAAATATGTTGTCTTATAAAAGATGGTCACAAAAAAACAGTTTTACAGAAAAAGTGCTCCAAAATCTGACCAAATCATCTACTCTACTAAAGGTGGTGCCTGTGGTGTAAGTATGACATTACTATCATGATATAATGTCCCACATACACGTGGTATGGTGGCGGGACATAATAGTCTTAACCTTAACCTTAACCTTAACTACACCTAATCCTAATTCTAACCTTAACCCTAAACCCAAGCCATAACCGAAACCAAAAGTAGCAACCAGCAAAATGTCCTCACTTCAGAAGATATTACTCATTTTTCTATCCTTGTGAGGACATTTGGTCCCCATAAGTATAGAAATGCAAGAACACACCCACACACACACACACACACACACACACACACACACACACACACACACACGCACACACACACACACACACACACACACACACACACAGTCCAGCTGAGGAGGCTCAGGAGGCTCCAAAGCAAATGTTAGGATGGGAATCGTCAGCCCTCTGTCCACTAACAGAACAGCAGAGTGAATATAGTTCATGAAGCATTGAGATCAATAAGCAGTGCACATTCCATCTGCATTCTTTAAAAGACTATACGGCACATTTTGCCGTCTGAGGGAGCGGATAAATGGTAATAGGCGAAAGGGAGGCATTAACCCTTTAAATTCCTCTCAGGCAATGGAGCGAGGTCAGAGCTTGGGTTTGGCTTGCATGAACCGGCTGCATGTCAAAGCAAGCATTTCACTACCTGGTGGTCAGACTTACTTGCTCGGTTGAGTGGGAATGTTTTGCTTGATGCTGCTCAGAACAATAAAGTTACACAGAAGCCAAGATGAACAGTGAGGAGAGACACTGACACAGACAGATTGAAACTGACAATCACTTATAGAATATCCATGGAGTGAGCTTTTGCTAAAATGCATGAAAACCTATGAAAAGTCTAGTGTAGGTTTAGGGAGGGGAGTTTTCAGGGAGGGGAGGGGAGGGGGGGGGGTTCTGGAGTACAATGCAGTAAGGGGGGTACGTATCAGTGGAGAGACACTGGATATTCCTTGCAAATTCAAACATGCTTGAGAAAAAGGATTATCCCTTACAAAGGTGGACTGTTTGTGAAGCTATCAGAGACCAGAAGAGGGATTTTATTCTGAAAGGGTTGGGCTGGGTTAGGTGAGAGGGCGAAAGATCCAGAGACCTAATGGAGAACCCAACAGGACGAGGCTACAGGCAAAACGATAACAAAAAAATCAAAACCTGACAAAGAAAAAAAACATTGGTGTCAGTATAAATCACTGCAAGATTTCAGAAGGTCGTCAAGGTGCCATCATTGGCAAACACGGGGTAACAAGGACGGATCAGTATGGGGAATGTACATATGGCAACAGGAAGAGGAAGTTCAGAGTCAGAGGTAGACTGGGATGGTGATGGATGCCACAGTAAGCGAGCAGATACCCACCTATTCATGATCACATAGACGCGACCATTGACTTTAGCATGGCTGTGAGAGGAGGGAAAGGGGGGGGGCGGCAGAGGAGAGATGGCAGCGGGTTACAGAGGGAAGCAGAGCAGAGACGGGGTAAGCAAGCAGCACTAAGGCCACAGGAAAACAATGGAAAATCCACAATAACACAACAATAAAGACCACAGACTGCAGAAATGTGAATATTACAACAAAGAGCAGCACGACAAAACACACGATGATAGATGCATGAGACAACGTTGATAGAAATGAGCGTTTCACAGGGTGTGTGAGTTTGACTATCCAGGAAAACCAAGAGTGCAAAGTGTGTGATGTAATCTTGAATCTTGCCGCCTCTTTCTGTCATCCGAGCCAACACAATCAAGCAGAAACGTCCATGTGCAAACATTTTGCCGAGTGTTTAGACGGTTTAAAACTCTGGAGCGTTTACTCTTTTAGTTTGGTTTGTTTGGGCAGGTGAGCGCAACGCCATTTCAGCTCAAATATCTGCACCGAGCGGACCTCTCTGTCCTCTTTCTTTAGGAGTAATACCACATAATCCGAACTACCAAAAATGCAATATTTTATGGGACGGATGTTGACATCTGATAGCCAGCAGTTCCTCATGCTTGGAAAGCCTAGCATAACAAAATGAAGCGAGGGCGAACCGCAGTCTGGACTGATGCTCGTATTCAGATGTTTCTTCATGTGTTTTTAACTGGTATGAACACCAGAGCAGACAAGTCCATTGTGTTAGATAAAGTCTTTGAGTCTGTGACTTTCTGTTCCCTTATAATTGGGCAGTACAAAAATACAAAAATGCAACAAAGTAGATTTTTCCGCTGTGGTTTGGACCCAAGAAAACAATCGGTAAGTGTGATCACAGTCTTCGACTTTCTGTATTACGCTTGATAACAAGACGTTTTTCAAAAGAAAAGTTCAGAAGACTAAACTAAACCAACCCTCCCAAACCCTCAACCCTTTGAGGCGAAACCACCACTTGTAGGTCTCACCTGTAGATAGTGCTGTCCTCCTTGGCTGCCACGGCCTGGAGGTCGGTGAGCTGGAGGAAGCGGTCGTGGAAGTAGTGGAGGTGGAGGATACACACCAGCAGGAAGGAAGTGGGGATGAAAATCCTGCTGAACAGCTTGGCGACGTTGAAGCGCTCCAGGCCCAGGTCCTTCAGGCTGGATAAACGGAGGGATGGGGAGGAAACAGAAAGCGGTGGGACTTGAGCCACTATGCTTAAAGTACATTTGAGGTTATAAATGAAGTATCGTAGCATGAATAATACAGGGTTCACAACCTAAGACAAAATTCCACGAGTTTCCATGAGTACAGCAGAGCATATCCATGATCCTTTCATGTTGGTAGTGGGTTTTTGACTGAGAAAAGCCTAAAAGTTAAATGAACATATAGATAGTGTGATAGCCAAGCCCACTCTGATAATTTAATTTCCATAAACTGTTGGGGACTGAACACTTTGGGCTTTGGTTTCAGGGAACTCGCGGTGTTCACCCTCCGTACACAGAGGGCCCACAGTTCTGCACTGGCGCCTATGAGCCGATCGAGACCAGATAGTTAGGGTTGAGGACGGTAAGATGCCAGAGGTGTTTTGACTGGAAATTCATGGTCAAATTCCTGAGGCGTTTTGACTGGCAATTTACAGCTTAGGTGCCCTCAAGGCTGAACGATTTCCAATTCACATCCAATGCGAATGGGAGTTTATCAGAGACTTCATCAGCAGGCTAGGAATATCACAAGGATGTTTACACAGTGTTATTGACAGCATCTTCTTCACGACCTGGGTGTTGTCACTGTATTCTCTCCTTCAAGATCCAGCAGCTCTTCTTCAATGAATTTCGTAAACTTCAGTTGTCATCTGGTCTGCTTCTTGACCAAAACACCAGACCTGGGTACGCCAACATAAAGTAGACCATTTGTAAAACTCCCTGACCAGAGAACTTAATTGGCGGTAGGGTGTCCTCAGGGTTAGAGAGACCGTCCTTCAACCAGATGATTATGGTTCAAGACCCATGTTGGAAACCATCCGCACTGCTGTGGATGCAAAGCAAAGCAACGCCTACCAGCTCAAAGGGTGCTGTTCAGTAGCTGACCCTGACCTCTGACCTCCTTCTGGAGGGGGCAAGCGAAAGGAGAATTTCCCTTGTGGGGATCAACAAAGACTCACATCATTATTATTATTATTAGTTTCCCCCGTCTGGAGTAGATCTCTCCAAATTCCATGCAGTTCATGCAGTTTCACACTTTCACACCTGGCAGCTGTCCAGTACAACCACAGTCTTCTACTGTGAGCCTCTGAGCTCTAATGGAGCCAATATATCTGTTAAATGCCCCGCTCAAGGGCAGCTCTACGGTTGCTGCTGACGGAGGGGAGAGTGTTACCGATTCACTTTCCCTGCCCAGAGTTTTCCAAGGCTGTCTGGGAACTGAGACCAGTGCTTCTCTGACCTTTAGTCCGGTAGCTCACCTCTCCTCGTCCATGCCAGTGCTGTTGGACCAGAAGCCCAGTGATTTATCAAACTGGAAGGTGTAGACCAGGGTGAGGACCAGCATGGTGTACATCACCACTGACATCCAGAAGTACTTCAGGATCCTCCGCCACCACTCATAGTGCACCTGGACGAGAACAAGAGCTGATCATCTCTGCACTGCCACTGAGATGGCACAAAATTGTTACACAGGTTATATATTTTCTGATACTAACAGGCTGTAATTATTTTAGTATTTTAACCGGCTGTATTAAATTACCCCAGTGCATCAAGGACATTTGGATCTAGGGTGAGGTTTCTGTTTTACTGTAGTTGTGGATATGAAACAGCATTATGGATTATGAGCCACTACACAAACTTTATGACACTGTTAAAATGGCAGAACCTTTTGTCTTTGGGAAATTGAATTTGGAAACATTCTCCTCATTCAACTTCTCAGCATTTGTACATATGCAGGGTTGGGTGGGTTACTTTAAAGACTGTATTTCATTACAGTTACTAGTTACCTAGTAACTGGGCATCAGAGTAACTTTCCATCAACCAGGTCAAAGTAAATCAAGCAACTGGGCTACCTAGCTAGCTATTTTTTTGATTGATCCATGGTGTGGAAATTCAACTTTTTCGGAGGTCAGACCGACTTTTTTTCCTTTTTCTCTGGTAAACTATAGTATATTTCTAGTGTAATATAAAATTGTTATCAGTAATGTATTCCAAGGGACTACCTGAACTCAGTAATGTATTCTGATTACCTCCAGTTACTTTCACATTACTTTGCCATATATGAGGTATAAAGGTACAGTTGAGAAAAAGTAAAAAATTCAGGAGATGTTTCAGGTTTGTAGACAAACACAAATATTCTTCTCTCTATCTGAATGACCTTCTCAGTGCCTCACTTTCACTTAATACTATACTACTATAATACTAAAAGTATTCCCAGAAGTAATCCTCTACTTTTAATTTTTTAGTTAATGTACCAGAATTTTGTTACTTCTTATTTAAGATACATGACGTCATTACATGTCTGTAAATTACATGCTTGTGCTTGTGTGTGCTCGTCTATGTGTGCATGCACTCACACAACACAACATTACCTGGTAGAGCGCCACACAGAAGAGGAACATCATCATGTAGATGATCTTGTACATGACGATGCGTCCCTCGAAGCTGACGAAGAAGAACATGCCGCCACAGATGTAGATCCAATACTTGACCAGCAGAGCCATGATCATGTTGCCAAGTACCTGCATGACCTCCTGCTCCCCTCCCTCCTCGGTGTCCTCTTCCTCTATAAACAAGGTAACACACCAGGGCATCAGAGTGACATTCCATCAACCAGGTCAAAGTCAATCAAGCAGCTGGGCTACCTAGCTAGCTATTTTTTTGATTGATCAAAAAAATTGGTGTGGAGGTCAGACCGACTTTTCTTCCTTTTTCTCTGGTAAACTATAGTATATTTCTAGTGTAATCTAACTCGAAGAGTACTAGAAGAGTATATCCCTCCTAACCAGGGCAGGAAACTCTAATCTTTTCTATCCACCAGCTACAGTGGCTGGTGGATGCCAAAATTCACCTGTCACTTTCACTATTTCACCAGCCAGATTGAGTTTTAGAAAGAAATCAACCTGAAAATATTAGTAAAAATGGTTAGTATTTGTCAATGTGGCAATAGAGTAGACAAATATACCAGCCAGAGTAATATATTTCCAGTATTTGGCTGGTGGCTGGTGTTTTTCCCCATGCTGCTCCTATTCTTTATACTCATAATAAACTATAGAGTATTTCGAGTGTAATCTAACATTTAGAGTATATGGCTCCTGACCCTTCTTCTTGTGCTCCTCCACACAAACATCTGACAGAGCGGTGTCCTCTTCCCTCAGTTTCTCCTGTCTCTCCGTCAGCGTCTGTCTCAGCAGCAGCCAGAAGCTCAGAAGACACAGGATCTAGACACACAAGGAGAGGTGTTTGGACAAACACATGATCAGGTGATAAAAAGACAACAGGCCTAATAAATCTCATTTGTTTGCATTTGTTTGTACCTGCTTGGAGTACTGGATGGGTGGCGTTTACGACATCAGGAGAATTCATATATATATATATCGTCAGGTAAACAAACGTGTTCTAAATTGACTTTCTTAAACTTTCCTGGGATTGTCTAAACTTTCTGGCGCTCATTGATGAAAAACCCACTCATCTGGCACTTGACTGAATGAAAATAAACCATGGAAATGATTTGCAGATTTGCAAATACTGCTTGACCCAGAGAATAACGCCTTCATCCTCGGAGGGGGATGAATAAATGCACTGTTTCCTTAAACGTACTGTAAAGTGTGGTGATACAAAACATGTTAGAACCACTGCAATGAGTTCTTAGTTGTTATGAAAGCCAGAGTCTGTGGTAACCTACTGACATATAAACTCTCATTCCAGACGCAATGAGGTCAAGTTCAGTAGCTGCCAACATGAAAGGCTTCGAACCGTTCCAAAACATGTCAAAACATTGCAAACTTGACCTTCTCCTTCAGAAGCACATTGCAAGACTGCCCCCTCTTAGTCAATTAGTCAACGAATCGAGAGATAGACTTTGACAAAGACTTATTTAAACATACTGCATGAGTTACGTCTTGAAAACTCAAAGCACATCTCTGGCATGAGAACAATACTCACAAATATGTATTGGTGTTCTCGGATCAAAGGTGTTCACTTGATCTAAATGGTCAGTTTGCATGACTGCATGGATTTGTAGGGGATAATAATGAACAATAATGTGTGAGAAGCCGTTTTGAAGATTTGTCATTTTACTTGCTAAGGCAAGTAAATCCTTTGACTGTTAATCTAATGTCTTCCGTCGGGGATAGCCATCGCGCATTGTTGATTATTTTCCAGAAACAAATTGGCTCCACATAAACGCCTTGACGTACCTTGGTGCCCAGCTCTCTGAAAGGGAACGTCCTTCTTGAGGAAGAATCCCGAGACGGGGCCCAGGATCTCAAAACTCCAGATGTACTGCAGGACCAGCAGCAGGTTACCGTACGCCACCATGAAGGGAGAAGTCAGCATGGCGTAACGCCGCCGGTCCCTCACCATCCACAGCAGACAGGACCAGATCAGGAAGACAAACGTCAGCCAGCTGACGTAAGTGATGCTCCACGCCTGAAGAGAGTGGATTTGATGTTTAAGTCTGGCCAAGAACTGATCAGGCAACAAGGAAGCAACACTTTACAGTATTCTAGTTTACTAGCCTGTGCATCAACTTATGGAAGGTTGGCTAAAAGTCGGTGTAGTCTTTTAAGTGCCTTGCATCTCACTGGAAGTTGTTTCTCATTCACTTTCCCCAAAGATTTTCCAAGCCAGTCTGGGGATTTGGACCAGTGACCTTTTCATTATAATGCTGCGTTCATGTCATGTAAGATTTACCGTAAAAATAAGCTGCCAACTGGGAAAAAACGACCATGTCAACCTCCTTGTGGTAATAAGTAGGACATGGTGGTTTTTTTGTGTAGGCTCTGATGTCTCCAACTTCAGACAGTCAGGAATTGCGGAACAAATTGTTGTCAACAAAGGCAGAAAACATGGCAGCGATGTCGGCGGTTCAAGGTAATACAAATACAAATAACCAGTTATATTCACACTAATACAATCAACTCTACTTACAAAATGCAATCACTTTCTGCTGCAGTTCCTTTATGGTTCACAAAAAAACATTTTGAATGCATGTGGTAAACACTTGAATGCTTACAAGTTGTTCTTTTTCCAATATGTCATGAACGCAGCATCAGCCTGCTTATCAAACCTCTAGGTTATAGGCTATGCTGGCCATTACTCACCATCATGGCTATGAGAGCACAGATGTAGCTCTGTTTCATGACGAAGCGGAAGACGGTGACCACAGCGCTGATGCGTCCCTTCTTCTCCTCCCCCTCCTCCTCTCCTCCCTCCTGCTGCTCCTCTCCTCCCTCCGCCGCCGTCTCCTCCGGGGGCAAACACACTTCATACACACATTCGTCCTTCTTCTCTGGTTGGACACAGAAACACACTTCATTGTTAAAGCACTCATAGTGGTCTCACCTGCGTTGCGGTGTAATGCCATGAATCCTGGCTGGTGGTTGTAGCTGGTGTGTGGTTACAAGTGCTTACAAGTGCTTAGAATCCAGTAACTAACTACTGTGCACAAAGTAGAGATTATTAGCAAGTTAAAAGTTACAAATGAGGTATTTTACACCAGGAATTTGTCTGTGACACTGGTGCAGATTCCTTGATTCCTTACAGTTTAATTCTACGTACACAATTAAAAATAGATCAAATACAACAACAAAAAATCTAAAGATAACAATAAAAATAGAACATGGTGTAGACACATTTCATTAATCTTCAATATGTCCCTTTTGTTCTTATCTATAACCTAATTTCTCATTGGGATCATTTAAGCTTCATCCTATCCTCCAATATGAACATTTTCAAACAAGCCTTGCGAGTTAATCATTGGTTTACAAGGCAAAGTAGGAGTGAAAGCTTTTTGAAACGCTTTCCGAGAGGTTTAGAAATTTGAAATTGGGATGACGTCACCAAAATTGGCATTACGAGGTCTCCACATGACAGCAGTGCTACAACGCTACAATATGTGCTGTGATTATTTTGATGCTAACTCAGGGAATTAATTGTTAGCAGTTTAAATCATTTTGTGTTTTCACGTCTCAGTGGTAATCCAAAAAGGTGTGTGGCTCACCTGCAATGTCACTGGACTGGTCCATTTTATACTGCGGGGTGGAGTAGAGGTCCCGAGGTCCATTCTCAGGTGAGATGAAGTCAAAGGACGTCCCATTTGAGGTTAGCATAGCCTGTAGTTCATTGAGTATAGATATTGAGTATAATGCCAATAACTGATGAAACATGTACATCACACGACTGTATAGCATTCTGCCCTACAAAGGCAAACAGAAGTACCTTTTTTAAAGAGGGTCAAAAAATGATTTATGGAATAGGAAAACTTATTTCTACTATACAAATTAATTGTTTTTATTATTATTTTCACCTCTGCACCTGCACGCTTGTGACAGGACGTAAAGGCTCACGAGTAGCACCAAAATCCTCTGGTGTATGTGGTAGATTTCACTGAACATGCTAACATGTTAGCGTACAGTACATAGCATTATCTAACGTAAAAGACCTTTTAGTAATCCAGAGTTGACGTTTTTTTTTTTTCTGCCAAACCTCTTCTCAGGTAAAGGGTAAGTTGACCAACGGGCCAATTTCCCAAAAAGTAAATCATACTACAAGGGTGCAGCATGAAAGAAACTTTATACTTTATACTATATACTTTTTATAGCAAGAATGAAAGGTGAAGAGATGAGATAAGACATGAGACAATTTTTATGTGACACAAATCCAGAACAGCCCTCACCTCAGTTGTACTGAAGCCATCCTGGGTGGAGAGAAGCTGGGAGGAGAAAAGAGCATACAAGGCAAGGTGTGTTATTGATGAGCCGGTGGAGTCAAAGGCCTCGCTGTTCTTTATAGTTCCTGATAAGCAGCAACAAAGCCGAACAGCACTATTCTGTAAACCGAGCCCATCACTCATCTGTGTCTGTCTGCACGCCCTAAAAGCTTTTAAACCTCAAGAGGTGGCCAGTGGAGACAGACTACGGACCTTGTTATGGGAACAAGGTCAGAGTGTGTGTGTGTGTGTGTGTGTGTGTGTGTGTGTACAGCCCCAGTTGAAATCTGTCCAGGGATGAGGCTATCTCTGTTATGGAGGTGAAAGCTGGGGCAAAACAAGATCCCGAGGCAAGCTTGTGACAACAATCAACAACAGCTCAGGTTTAAAATCGTGATAACAAACAGCCTGGGTTCCTACGCAGTTTACCAATTCCAGGACTTTTCCAGGATTTATTTCATACCCCTCCAGTTTTTGTTCAAATGTTATTTTCTGTTGAATACCTCACCTGAATGTCCCTGGTCTTGCTTAAGCTAGCAACACAGCTATCACTCATCTTTGTTATTTGGGTTAATAGCAGGCAACACTTGAAGTGAAACACTTGAGTAGGAACAAAACTCCAGGACATTTTAAAAGCTGTTTGGATATGTAACATTTTCCATATTTTTCCCCAGGCTCTAGAAAACACTTCCTATTTCCTATTTTCTTCCCATGACCCATGAAACCCAGTGTTTTCAGAAAAGGAGCTACATGGCACTGCTGATCTATCTGCTTTGACCTATCCAAGAATCAATCCTTTGTTAGTAATGTGTGTATTAACTCTGACGTACGTTTTTCTCATCTGTGCCCTGGCGTGCTTTCCACCAGAACTGCCTCTTCTTGTCGGCTGAGTTATTTGTTCCGTTTCCGACCAACTCCTCGTCCTCCTCGTTGAACTCGCCGTCCTCTTCATCCTGAAAAAACAAAGATAGAGAGTTCGGGTGATAGATATCTTCCCCGTTGTCTTGGTCCTCTATTGTGTAACATAGATGATACTCTCAAGATGCACTTTGAATCAGCTTGCCTACAAAATAGTGTTTCAATGGGAGTAGAGTGACCTTTAAAACAGTGAATGAGGTCATCTGAAAACACCAGCATTTATTACTGTTTCTGGTGCTTGGGGCGATAATAAATGGAGTAAAAAATGATTGATTAAAACATTTATTGCACACATTTTCTGGCATTGGTGGTATTTTATTTTGGTATTTTTACTGTACTGTTGCGTCACTGCTGAATGAATACAGAGGAAGCACTAAAATAATCTGGAAGTAATGATCGTCTCCAGCATGTCCTGATGGGTAAATGCCCCCTATCTGCTTGGTCAAGTCCAACATAGAGCGCCATCTTCACTATCGATCAAACCTGCCAGCTGCAGATTTACGTCGTATTTGTCGTAATCAATCACTATTATTATCATTAACGTCTTCTAAAGTGTAAAGAACGATGAAAAAAAACACACACACACACACACTTGCGCACACAGATCGATAATGCATACAGCCCCAAAGGTTTACAGGGAAATATTGACGCCTCTATAAAAACACTAATCTATAACTCCATTACAGGAGAGGAGAGCTGAGCTGTGGGGTCCGATGTAAAGGAAGAACACCATGGTGAAGGAATGATGCAGGGCGTCCCTTGAGCCAATCAGCAACAAGTAACACACCTTTAATTATAATAACTTGTTACAATCAGCTGTGGATTATATGTGAAGGCGGAGAGAGCAATATCGATCACGGCGTGGAGAAATGGCTATCTCTGCCTCTCCTCCGATGGATCTCCCTGTAGTGGAACAAGCCCTTGCTCTTCTGAGGGACCGACACCAAACGTTTTTCTGTTGATGTTTTAGATAGATGAACATTTCTCCTCCTATCAAACTCCATTGTAACTGTGCTGGAAATATCTCGACGTCATATCATCTACCAATTTGGCCAATACACCACCAAGCTAGAAGGCACTTGGAGATCACACACCTCTGCCAATGTGCCAACAATGCTCCAACCCAAAGATATCACCAAGTCTCTGTTGCTTGTAGTTTCATGGTTATGGTTTAAAATAATAATCATTTAAAAGCAGAAAAAAAACTATATTGAATGGGAAATACAAGGGACAGCATCAATACCAGTTTTTTTTAAGTGTTGTCTTAACACTTAAAAAAAACTGTTAAGGCCAAGTCAAGATCATGACCAGATCCAGTAATTGGCAGGATATACAAAATATTATGTACAGTATTCCAATCAATTGCATTCCAATCATACTATTTCCAGTCACCCAATATACTGTATGGAGTCAATATGGCAAAGCTATTTATATTTTTTAAATTAATGTGTCAGTTCTGAGCAATAAATATATCTCGGCTCATGTGCTTTCCATTCATTGTATTTGTATCCACAGTCCTCACCGACTGGTCGATGGGCTCCTGTAGCCAGAGACGGATGAGCGTAGCCAGGGTGTAATAGAGTACCAGCAGCATGATGGGATTGACAAAGTGGTGCCACTTTAGCTTTGGGTTCACAATGAGCTTCCATGTGTGGGAGCAGTCGCTCTGAACGATGGAGGAGATGCCAAATAAACTGCAGAGGGAGACACACAGGAATGTGAGGTCAAGAGAGTGGAGCATGCTTACAGGTAACAATGAAAATACAACAATAAGTACTTCAACGTCAATTTAAAACCTCATATGTTACATTAGGTCTACGGTCCAGGACAGGCCAGTCAATCTTTTTGGACATAAACAAATCTCTCCTGAAGCTGGAAAATGGAAGGGTTAGGGTTTCAATTCCCACTGGGGCCAGCCATCGTAAAAATGTATGCACAGGCAGTATAGTAAGGAGTTTTGAGTATAAGTGTGCATCAAATGGCATATGTTAGGTACAATCAGATCTACCCAAATGATTTTTCTGGGTTAGTAATGTTGTCAGTTCTGAACCAGAAAATATACCTTTATTCTCAGAAAATACCCTGGATTCTCTCCTGCACTCCTTCACCATATTTCCTAGTTTATGGAGCTGCTACAGACTTTATATCTGATCATATCACAAATTTGAATCTTAGTTCTCTGAAATCTTGAGTTCTTTACGTTCACAAATTGATTGGATAACACATATTTGAGTGGTCTTCCCCTTAAAAGATGGTGGCACCTTTAAAAGGAAGCAAAAGTGCACAGCTGTATGCGTGTAAATCCTTCATGAAACAGGTTCTTGTGCACTGATTAGGTTTTTCGGGCCAAAGTTTTCTCATTGGAAAGGATTGGCCCAAAGTCATCCGTCAGAGGATTTTCACTGAGCGAAGTGCATTGTGTAATTTAGCGCCAGAGGCCTCGGGTTCTTCATCTCTAAAACTAATTATCGATTGGAGAAACAAATCCAGGATGGATGAGGTGATGTAAACGTTACACAAGCATGGAGGAACTGCAGAGTCACACTGTCTGTGCTGGGTGGCCTCTCTATACACTATTAGACCAGTCACATAGTTTTGCTAAATAATTCATAGTGTTTGTTTGAACCCCACCCATATCAGCCCCAGCTGAGGTGTAAATCGCAAAGATGTATTGTATTGTATTGTTTATTGTATTGTCCTATGCAGCAAATTTCATCTTGCAAGTACTATTTGACCCAGGTTTGCGCATCATACGGTTATTATAGACTGCTGTGACTACTTTTGAAGGAAAAAGGAAAAACCCACCCACGGATACTGTTATACGTCATCAATCGGTGATGTTCAATGCATTCCAGGAGTAAAAACTTTCCCTCAACCTGCCTCGTCTACTTCTACTTCAGTAAGAGATTTCCTACATTTCCCAGAATGACTTTTGGCAACCCCCCAGAAAATTGGCCTAAACCTGTTCTATTCAGCTGTGGGTTACAGGTGGAGAGAGCGATAGCAATAGCGGTAGCAACAGCATAGAACAGCATAAACATGAAAAATTGAGAGTCCACTCAAAATGTCTTGTGGCTGCATTGCATTGTGGTCCATTGAGTCTACCGTCAGTGGAGAAACTGGTATTTATGCCTCTTCTACAATGGATTTCTCCCTGTATGATTGTTGAACATCGGTACAAAATGGCGGATCTAGACAGAAGCCCCTACTCTTTAATTATAAGGGACTGAAAAACCTGATTTACCATTGATGTTTTTCAGTTTCTACTCTTATGAATTTAGAAAATGTGGTGTAACACTGGCTCACAGGATGTCAGGTGATGATCTCTTTTCCCCTCAGCAGAACAAAGAGGGTCATTCACTGTACAGGAATTGTACTGACGTATACCAATGACAAGCATGCGGATTTAGAAGCCTCCAGAGTCTTTCTATGCCATGTGGAAGAGTCAACACCCCCTCACGCCCCATCCACTTCACTTCCTGAACGGTTTCTTTCCTGCAGCTGGGGAAGGCCTGCTGGTCACATGACTGGGGACTTCCATTGTAAGGCGGGGAGGCAGGAAGTGGAGTGGAAGCCAGGCCTCTCAACAGTCTCACTCAACGCCGGCCCCACAGCAAGGCCGAGTCACTGTCAACAACCACAATTAGGGCAGCCACTGAACCAGCCTATTGTCCAATAGGGGCTTCACGTATTTATGGCCCTAAGAGTTTCCCTCTGACCGGCCCAGGGTGTGCAGAGTCGGAAACAAGGGATAGCAGGGGAGGACATGCTACTTTTATCAGCAAATTGGGCTGAGGCTTTCATGCAGCGGCAGACAGAAATACCCCAGTGCTGTGGAAAGTCAACATGAACGCATGACAAGAAAGCAGGCCTATTCATCTAAAGAGACAAACAGGTATCTTGGATGTTACCCCTACTGCTATTTACAGTATGTACAGTTTGAACAAACTCTTATTGAAGGTGAAAATGGCGTGATCATTCTGATGGTCTCCTTCAAATGGGAAACTTGTCGATACAACGCCATAATCTGCGAGGCCAGGAGGAGGGTGGAAGGACACAAGGTCTATCCAAGGCAGCCTTGGCTATACATAGCCGTAATAGCATTGGTCCCGACTCCTGACACACTGCAGCACAGCTTTCAAATGGGAAGCTATAAAATCAATAGGTCCCAGCAACACCGTGGGCACTGAGACAACGGCTAGGGTGACATTGGTGGGGTTTAAAAGACACCATCAGTATTAATCCTTCTAGTGGGTGATGTGCTAAAATATGGAGAAACTGAAAAGTAGGCATCCAAAATATTGCAACTGCTAAGTAGCAGTTCCATATCTAAATTCCATATCTCCATTATTTTAGCTTTTTGCAAATCACTTTGTCTTTGGTTAAGAAAAGCACATCCAGCCTCTATTTGCGATGTAACATAATTTATGTTTGCTCTGTATCTCCTGTTGTGGCAGGAAATAACTGTTTTGTTAACCGTGTAGGGGGCATCCTCGCTTTGTAACTGCTAAACAGCATTCTTTGCATTCCACGGTGTCAGTCAAACCCAACGGGGCTTAGTGACCTGGGGTGGTTTCTGCAGCCGGGTCTGTGTGCATTACAACTCTGACCAACGCGTGCTGGCAAGATGTGCAACGATGCGGCTTGACTTTAACCACTGTGTTTTACCGCCACGGCCACAAACAGCTGAGTATCTCCTCTCTCATGCATAATATAACAACATCGGTTGGAGTGAAGAGCTGATATGTGAGTAGGAGTTTGATATATCTACTCTCCAGCTGGCTTTGCCTTTTCCTCTTCTTGTTTGTAACAACACTAAATATTTACTGCCATTTACACAAACTTGTTGTGATTTGTGACTTCCTGTGGTCAGAATTATATTTGGGCAACCGGTGGATCTACAGCATAGACAGGAGACAGGAAGGAATGCTCTTCACTTTTGCAGTTTATTACTGAATACCTCTAAAAGATGTAGTCATTGCTCTATGTGTATCTGACCTGATGTAGCCGTCGTCTGGCGGGATGAACTCCTGGAAGAACTGGAACTGGTAGAGGTAGAGGATGATGAGGTGGCCGGCGCTGAAGATGGTCATCAGGACACACATGCAGCTGAAGATGAGCGTGTTGAAGGTCTGGCAGAAGGACCACCAGGTGCACAGGAACAGGAAGACAAAGAAGTAGACGGCCGAGGTCAACGAGGGCAGCATGATGCCTGTGAACAGTGGATAGAGAGAGATGATTGTGGGTCAAACAGGACGGGTAAATCATTGTCACTGTTTGTTTTAATCTAGATAGATGTATCAGTTGGGTGGAGCTTACCGCATCCCAACAATTCAGACGGTGTCAGGTAAGTTAGCAGTCAGATGGAAGTATATTGACTTGACTTTGAAATACTTTCCTGTAATTGTCTAAACCTTGTGGCACTCTTTGTGTTGTTCCCTGTGGAAAACTCCACCCACCTGGTTCCCCAAGCTGTCTAAAATAAACACTAAGAAGTATTTGCAAGTACTATTTAAGCCAGGTATGTTAGCTATACAGCACACGGACATGCTCTAAGGCTATAAGGCTCAGATGGAAGTACAAGAAGTTAAAAAAAAATGAGTACATAAGGAAATCATGAGCAGCCATTGATCAGGCAGGCCCGTCAAAATGGCAACCACCTACAATGGTGATCAGGTATGTTAGTTAGACAGGACAGGAACAGTTAGAAAGAGGAATGCTATAAGGTGGAGGTGCCTCCCACTGGTGCAGCTACGCAGTAGACACAGCACCACATGGACCAGCCACTGACCTGTCAGACCCAGCAAGATGGTGACCACCACCTTTCCAGCAGTGGTGATCAAGTTCCCTATGATCTCTTTCACTTTGGACGCCACCCCAGCCACATGCCGCAGGATCTTCATCTTGGTGCTCTCCTTCACCTCCTCCTCCTCCTCTTCCTCCTCCTCATCTAGCTCCTCGTCCTCCTCGGCCTCGTACCCTGCTTCAGAGTCCTCCTCCAGCAGGACGTCGTCGTCCAGGCTCAGCTTCTCCTCTTCCCCCTTGGACACACACATTTCAGTATTGAACGATGAACGGTGCTGCAGTTTTAAGACCAGAGCTCTCCATGGTCCTGAAACAGGTCTCTACAGGTGGCATCAGTACAACAAACCCTGTGAACCGTCCAGTATTACAACATGCACGTCATGTACGTCCACTGAAGACTGAAGACTACAGTCTCAATAAAGTGAAAACACCATCACAAGCGGGCCATCCACAGGGAGTAGCAGGTGGCACAGAGCCTATTTTGAATCAAATAACAATTTAAACTAAAATACATCAGCGATGGAAATAAAGGCTGAATACAGGGCAGGCTCTGGATGGTTTTCCTTGTGTTTATCGGTAATGGAGAGGCGTGCCATCTGTGCCAGCGTACCAGCCACAGTCGAAGTGAAAGTGAATGTGGATTTAATTAACACTGAGTCATAAAGAAAGAAAAAGGACGTGCCAAGGGATGGGGGCCGTTTTCCAAGTCATCAACACTCATCGGGAACTTTATTCATCCTCCTGTTCTACTCTACCCACTTCATGAAGCATGGGAGTCTCTCCTTCGCTTGTCGACAGGGGAAGGAGAGACTGGACAGACAGAAGACATTTGTCCACTCTCCAGTCACTTTGGCAGATACCAACCAAGTATTCTTTGCAGGTTGTTTTCTGTTCTACAAGTTAATAATGTAATAGTGAGAGTGACTGGTGAACTTTGGCATCAACCAGGCCAATTTAGCTGGTGGAAGTTAGAAATACACTATAGTTTACACCAGAGAAAAGGAAGGAAAGGCTAGGCTGGTCTGCAGGTGACCTCCGTGTGTAGGGGGCGAAAAGTTGAATTTCCACACAATGGATGAATCACAAATGACGACTGATGAAAACAGTTTCAACAATATTATAGGATGAAATAAGATTACATTCAATACCATGGCATCTTCTCAGACGTGATTTAAAGGATTAAATATTGACAAATGAAACCGCCACAAATGAAACCCACTTGTTCCTCCGGTTCGAAGTCAGAGTTGTACTGGGCCATGTCCTCAGGCGGCCTCTTCTGGACCAGACTGCGACACAGCAGCCAGATGGCCAGGCCAGCCATGAACATGCCGATGTCAGGGATGAACACACGGATGCCGTTCCCCGCATCTGCACCAATCACGCTGGGGACAAACGGACAAAAGGTATTGCTGAGGAAAAGCAGACAGCGTTGCAGCTGGTTTCCTGAATATATCCAAACTAGGGATGGATCCGACTGGCTTTCAAGATTGTGCCCTTCACAGCCTAGGGTCATAATCAGATGATGGAAAGTGGGACAGAGGACAACAAGCTGTCTGTGGACGACATCATCTAATGTGAAACAGTTTTCTCAAAAATACACGGACTAAGCAGGCTGATTTTTATTACCGTCTGCATTCAGGCAGCTTGGATTAAAAGTCAAAGTTACGAGGAGAGTTGTATAATTACTTCCACAAACTTTCGGCATAGTTGCTTGCGTCAGAAAACACATACCTGTTCGACCGAATGCATGGGAATGCGGTTTTTGTTCCGTTACTCGGCTGTTCTTTTAATGTGTGTTGTACGCTCCGGCTTTTATATGGAGTTCCACCCACTTTAATGAAATCGGGCCTGCCTGGTTTAAATCTGTTGCCATTAACAACAAGCTATGAGAAAATGCTGCATTTTTGTTCAACTGGAACAACAAAACATGTTAACTCCCTTGAAAATCGCATCATTTTGTTATGATCTTTATTTAGTATTGATGATAAAAAAGCATACACAAGCCTCTCTCTCATTCAGATACATAAAATAAGTGAAATAGATTAAAAGTGATTGTTACAATTTGCTGTAACCTGTTTGACGTGCCAGATGTGGGAGGTTGAGTGCCCACTGACAATTTATCTGACATGTCCTGATGTGGTAAACCACCCATTTAAAGCTGTGAGCAGGTTATAAGAAATGCTACAAATTAAAATTGTGATTTATAATTATATATAACTATATAAAAAGGTTTTGTGGTTATATTGTGCCAGCGCCAAACAGGTTGTTTGCATTTGCTATTTGATTAGTGTGCTCACCTGTAATTAAATACGATTTAAGAGAATGAGATTTGCTATAACAGGAAGCTAAACAGTAGTGGGTGACAGTTGCCATGACAGCTGCAGCAATAACAGATCTCAAATGTTTCAAGCCGATGCGTTTGTGCTGCTTAAGGACAAACTTTATTACGTGTCATGATTGGACGTACGATTAAAGCAAATAAAAATTGTCCTTGAAATGGCTAACAGGTTTCAAAACCTTTAAAACACATTTTTACTATCCAAACCAATTTCTATTTCAGTTTTTACAGCAATTGCACTGCATCCTGTCTTTGGCCACATTCTTTATATTTCATGCTGAGCTCTTTTCATGCTGAGTGTAATTAAACTGTTTACAAAAAAACAAAAACGCGCTGGCAATTTTGCGACACAGGTTGCAGAGAAAAGGTTGCACAAACGTTTGGATGCGGTTGTAAAGGACTGGCCGCTTTCAAAGAGCGGCAACACAGAACCCATCTCAGTTTGGCCATGAGTGGATATAAAAGCTCGTAAAAGTTAACAGGTTGAAAACCAAGTGCTAACCAACACAATGGAAAACAGAGATAAAAAGTCAGCCCTCTGGCTCCTAGTTCAATCTAATCAAGGGCGTCTGTTTCCATATGATGGATGCTTTATTGTTGTGAAGCTTCGTTCGTCATATTCTCACGTGGATGAAAGAGATGGAAACCCTCGGTGCCAGGCGAGGTCAAGCCAGAAACTTGTGTGACTCCTACTTTCCCCTGCTTATCACAGGAGAGTGTTACAATAACGTTAGGACCTGTCTTCACTTCATCAGGCCAGAAGGAGTTATTACACACACAGCCCCAGTCCAACACTCAGAGCCGGCCCCATTAAGCCATATAAGCAGTTGCTTAAGGGGGCCCCCTGGAAAATATTTTTTGAATGAACACGAGACAATAAAAATTGAACTTCCTAAAGAAAAACTGACAACATTTCATGCCATTTTTGCCCACAAATAGTGACAAAACAAAAAGCTCAGAGACGAAATGGACAATTTACTGTCTCCTACGAAACAAGCACTGCAGGATTCTGTGGTAAAAAAAAAAATCACATTTTGCGGGATAAGTATCTTCACAAGCTATTCTTCGACAGTTTGCCAGCACTTAGGGGGTAATAGACAAATACTGTATTTACTGTAGTCTATTTAAAGATGGTGTTGCTGCTAACAGGTCCCACTTTAGTCTTTACATGCTTATTTCTACATGATGTGTGCTTAAACTAATATAATACACAAGTTGGTTCAGTGCCATGTGAAGTGGCAACACGTTACAATGAGGGGGGCCCCCCAAACCAAATCCTGCCTAGGGCCCCCAAAAGTCTAGGGCCGGCCCTGCCAACACTATAAATACACAGACGACAGAATATGTTCAGAACCACACAAATATTTGGGATTCATTTAGGGTTCAAAAAGGGTCAACACACAGAGAGCACCTCGCCTTGACAGGATACACACCAGCTGCGGATTCTCCTTAGACCCCTATACTGTATATCAGATATATCAGATGGGCAGAGGGAGAAAGCAGACGTAGCTGTAGGGATGTATGTATGTGCTCCTCAACACAAACACATAACCGCGGGGGGGATAAACTGTTTACGGCTCATCTTCCGTCACTTACAGTATACCATCCGCTCTGGAACGGCTCTGGAATACTGGAAAAAGGACGCGGCCCTGAGTTTGGACATTCCCGTACTGGAAACCACACTTAATACGATCACGGGGGAGGCGGGCAGACAGACGCGGCAGCAAAGGGCTTTGAAAAATATTGGCCTGTCGACTGATTGTCAGGCGTAATCAGGTTTAGCGTTCATCAAGGAAACCGCAGCAGGGACAGGTCAGGAGCGTTCACAAACCTTGTCAGGTGACTGGCGAGCGTGGTGTTTAGTGTTGCTGTGCTAAATTTAGGACACCGTGAAGGCTATGCAACGTACTTGTAAAGATGATGGAAGGATCCTGTTCTTCTATCATCTATAGGAGAACTTTATATAGTGTTGCAGCTTTAAAGGCTTTTACTGTTGATTCTTGTGCCCTTTAAGAGTGTAACGCTATCACCACGTGGGTCGTCATATTGCTGACCTTCTCTTTCGTCAGTCGCTGGGTCCTATCACTTGTCAGAAGCGAGGATGGATTGATCCACTGGGAAAAGGCTTAATGCTCAATTACACAAAATCCAAAGTTACATATTTTCTGCTGCATGATCATCAGGGGAGATCAGGATACTTCAGGAGCATCCTTTTTTTTTTTACACATATACATCATTATCAGTTTTACATATTGGTGTACTGAAAGAGACTGCTGTGGTGTTGAGGGACGGACACCATGCCATCAGTGTCTTACCTCTCGAAGCCAATTTGCCTTATGGATTTCTCCCACATGGAACCTGGATAAAAACACAAGAAAACACAATGCGTCATAATCCTGGCATAACACATGACACTTCTTATTTGATTTTATTGGAATATTGTAAAACACAGTTGTTGGCAAGGACTTGAGTCACCTACCTGTCATTTAAAAAGTTTATTTTTTTAATTAGTTCCATCTATCATTTTGTAAAAGTAGGCATGTTTTTTTCAAATAGTAGATATTTCATTTTAGGACACAACTCTTCAGATACGTGCAGTGTGGGGATTACCTAAATGTAAAAAACAAAAAAATCACATGAGCTTTGTTTCCACAGCTTGGACTGGTTGAAGTGTTCCTGAACGTCACTCCAGAGACATTTCCAGTTATTCAACTCACAAGTTGAAAACAATCGCCAAAGGCAAATCCGCCTTTGTTCCTTTGCCAAGGGAAACATGACATCAGTTTGTGACTTGAGAATCTTGACTCAATGACAAATCAATAAGGCAGGGTGTTTCCTCAGTTTATTAGGAAAGTAATTAGGTGTTGAATTGCTGTACTGCCGGTCGAAAGAGCGTGCTAAAGAGAGTGAAGATGTTGAGACTCCTCTGACAGCGCTTAAGCAGACGGGTATAACTCAACACAGACATCAGACAAGGTGTTTGATCCGGCGGTCTTTATCAGCAGTACCAGTGCAGGAGGTTGTAAAGCTTAAAAACAATTCTTGTCAAAACAGTATAAAATGACCTCTTATACCTCTTATGACGGTTATATATCAATACTGGGGGGGGGGGGATCATTCAGTTCATCATTCAAGATCCCTAAAATATAGAGGGTCCAGTCTGTAAAAGTTCTTTTTTTTGTTTTAAAAACTTTTAAAACCACAATCAATCTTTTTGTAAGACTAGGTATCCCTTTTTTTCAAATACTGGATATCTTGGAACAAAAAGCTTCATGTGCAAATGGAAGACAATGCACTTATATACACAGCAGACAATATCCTGTGAAAACATCATTTCTGGCTACCTGAAGGAAATTCTCATATATGACGCACCCACCAGACTTCCAATAAGAAGTGAGTCACGTTATCAGGCACATTGTCATAAACAGGAAACAGCCTCTGAATTCCAATCAAGGTGGATCAAAGCAATAATGGACTCGCAGTACAAACCCCTGTGTTACAGTATTAATCATCAGTGGGAAAAATAGTAGCAGCAGTAGCCTGGCTACTGACCAATTTTATGAAATCATAAATAGTAGGGGGGGGGCTGTCACCT
This sequence comes from Hoplostethus mediterraneus, assembly GCA_034670385.1. Lineage (NCBI taxonomy): Eukaryota > Metazoa > Chordata > Actinopteri > Trachichthyiformes > Trachichthyidae > Hoplostethus > Hoplostethus mediterraneus. Next base: position 357,953 of record JAXDDW010000050.1, on the reverse strand, counting down.
TCCCTTCCCTGAGCAAAACACTGAGCCCCTACCAGTTCCAGGGGTGATGTGGGTGAGAAAACTTACTGATCACTACTAAAATACTATATATAACAAACTATATACACTAAGTATAACAGAATATCTGTGATGGGAGGAGTGACCTACCCACTCCCCCCACCGATTCTTTTTTGCCAGTACACAATACCTGATTTAACTATCCCTCTTGATGTTTTGAGGCAGCGCCTATGTAGAAACCTTTGATGTTAGAGGAATGGAGTGAGTCAGGTTGTGTACTGGCAAAAAAGGAGGTGGTTAAAGGGGCGATAAGTATGATTTTTACTGCCCCATAGCACAAAATGACATCACATATCTGCTGCAGGTGGTTTTGGGCGCAGTCCCAGGGACTCGTTTAGGAGGGGGATGTTGTTGCATTTCCTGCTAACCGCCAATAGCGAGAAATGTCATGGATTACTTAACGTCCTCAAATGACCATGAGCTATTTCAGGAATGCCCAAGTCCAAACACCTGTAACACCTAACTTCATCCAGCCCAAACTGAACCCAACAGGTGCAGGAGGAAAACCCACCCTGCGTATGACACCATGCGCTTGGAATGGCAGAGGTGAAGTCAGGGCAGGTCCTACCCCATACGATGTGAAAGGAACATTGTGCAGCGCGGCACGGGTCTTACTGTGGCGTGGAATGAGTTACTTCGACAAAGTGGAGGAGGCGAGGCGAGCCAGGCACCAAAAATACCTGTCCTCAGATTTTATGTGAACGTCGTTAAACGCCCTTTGTACTTGCTGGGCCGTTAACCTCTCAGCAGCACTCTTCGCGCTTTGATTGTTTCTCTTCTATCTCTGGGGCCCTTTGCCAGCTGCCCTTTTCCACGGAGACAAGTGATTTTCAGCAGCAACACTTCAGCACGTCATAACTATTATCTGACAGTCTGCGCGCTGAGGGAGAATTTGGTGAATGCGTCCCATTTGGAGAACAGTGGAGGGGGATATGTGTAGGGGTGTGGAGGGTGATAAAGGTCAGTGCAAAGGAATGACTTCTAAGGGACTGAGGACTGTTAGTTATCCCTCAGGAACTGGTCACAAAGTGGCCAGTCTGCAGGCCGTTTGGTGCTTATGAGCTGGAGAAATGTCCATTGCCCATCAGACATGGGTTTGCAAATCCTTTTTATGGTTTGTTTTAAGCTACTTAGTGGCCAGATGGGTGGGGTTTGCAACACAATGAGCGCCAAAAAATCAGTTCAGACAATCGCAGGAAAGTATCTGAAAGTCAATTTAGTCTACTCTGCCACTGACGACTTACTTGACACTATCCGAAATGTTCTGTTGTCATGGACACTCCCCGTCTGGCACTCCGCGAAGATTAATTCAAACGTTTACAAACTCGCAAATGCAATTCGACCCAACCTGAGTCAGCACAGAGGAATGGCAGATGACTCCAAAGGAAGTCGGGCCCTGGCTCATCTGGTGACCAGTCGCTGACCTGCTCCAGCGACTGGAGATGTTAGCTTCTTGGAAGGGTTTTCCCATTCATACTCAACTCAGTTTACTGCTCTAATGGCTTATTTGGCTCCAGCGTACTGAGACACAGAGGAAATGGTATAAAGTTATCTGAGGGGGCGATAACCGCCTCAGTGCGAAGGAGGACTTCTTGTTTATACTCTGTTGCCAAAAGGAAAAGGGTGTCAAGGGGCTGAATATCAGATCGGGAAACCTGAGATAAGGCGTTTATTCAGAGAGTATAGGCTTTATACCGAGGGGAACGGGGTAATGTTGGACTTCCTGTTCCATACATAGCGCCCAAAATAAAAATAACTCCAAATAGGAAGACATTAACTCAGGAAGTGGAAATGCCAACAATTCAATCCTAACAATTTACAGTATACAGATCATCACAAGTGGGTCACAAATAAGATGTTTGTTTTGATGTAATGGTATTACCCAAACATGGTAGCTTTGTTAAGAAAAGTGCCGTACAAATGTGTCTGTCAGTTCCTATTTTACAACACTGACACAAGTTACTGTGTCTTGTCTGTTTGGCTCAATACGAAGCGTTTCATCACGGGTGTGTGATGTGATGTTTCTTCACCCTGTGCCTCATTGAGTGTCTAATGACAGCCAGGATCCACCGGCTGTTCACTGTAAAACCATCGTGAGCAGCCAGGTGCTCATACGAGGATTTCACTGTTAAATGTTGCAGATAATTACAAAGGGTGTTTTTCATAACTGCCACTCTAACTCTGCTTTATGATAGGAAGTCTGACAGAAAAAAATGGCGACAAGAAAGATAGCGGATGGCACTCTAATGAAAATAGAGACTTTCAAAGCTCAGCTTATTTTGCAGCGGATTTATTTAAAAGGAGAATCAAATTTCTTTTTCAATGTATTTGTTATTGGGTGTTTCTTGATTTACAAAACTGTAAATGCCAATAACAGTACTATATTTTGCCAAATAAATTAATAAATACATACATCAATAAAAATAAATAAAATAAAATAAAATAAAATAAAATAAAATAAAATAAAATAAAATAAAATAAAAATCTATTTCAGTTTTCGGTGTGACTTGTCAATTAGATGGATTGCACGGCCTATTTATACCACGGTTTGATGCATCACAAACTGCAGCCCTTAGTAAAGATTTGCTCGAGTGAATATTTAGTCTGTCCCCTCTGAGAAGTACTGTTCGGTTTAGCCTGAGGTGATAAGGTCCGTTCTGCCTTTTGACTACAGTTGGCTGTGCCTCATGGTGGAAAATTGGTTTCACTACCATTTGAAAGTACAAGTCATTAGAACACAAGGTCAGGGTCTGTCCCGTCTAGACAAACTCAAATTTTACAGTTTGATACTGAGTTTCATGAGAAGTCCAAGCCCAACTATTAACACCTCCACAACACTCAGTCAGTAGCTTACATTGTTTTCTTAGCAGGCAGCAAGAATTTTCTTTTTTCTCGGCTCCCATATGGCGCAAAGAAGCTAATTAAATAGAGGAATGTGTTGGGTTCATAAATCTACCCAATGTGACAAAATGCAATAAGAGTGAGGATATTTCTATAGCTTTTGAGTTATTATTAGGGCATATTTTACCTCAATGTATTGCTGTACTCCTGCGAATGGCGCATGTCTTCACTTAGTTTTTTGGATGGAAACTTCCCCTCAGGCTGTGAAAACGCTACAGCTTTCTGGTGATATACAACCCCGGCCCCTCCAATACCTCAGGTCAGAGTTTAAGCACAGAACAGCCTGTATGTGATGGATGGGGCACACGTGCATGCAGTCTGTCGCAAACACATGGTTGATTAGGCCGACCGAGTGGAGATCTCACTGTTTTTGATCTTACATGAACGCTGCGAGCATGTGAATTGATCTGGGGGGGAAAAAAAAGGTTTCTGAGTCGGTGAGAAAAACATTATTTGAGGCGACTTACTGTATGAGCGCCTTTCAACTCAGCATGGCGCTAACACTGCCAGGTTTAAGGATTTGATTCCCACTGGGACCACCCATACAGAAAATGTATGCATTCATGGTACTGTGGATGAAAGTGTCCCACCAACTTGGCATATGATCGTTGAAATCCTGTATGTTTACATGGAAAAACAACCATGAGAATAGCATGTCATGATTGTGCCTTTCTCAAGACATGCAGGTTGTTTCTTGTTTCTCCTGACTCTCTCTCTTTAACAGTGATATCTTTATTTATGTCTCTGCAAAGTGCTTTACAGAGACATAGGGTAGGTAGAGGTAATAAAGCCAGGAAAAAGTTTTTAAAAAAGGTAGAAAACCAATTTGACTGAAGCCGATAGATGTCAGACTGAAAGCTGCAGAGAGAGGTGAGGCTGACAGATCACAGCTACTGGGCGAAATTTGATCTGGTGTCTGATGTTCTCAATTATTCAGTGAAATGAGTCAAAAAATCCTCACACCGTTCTGGGGAAGACTCGATATAAGTATGTCATCTTTCTGATATTCTGACAGAAGATTTTTAAGGGTGCCCAAATTGATTTGAAGCTTGTTTTCTCTGTTGTTGGATCGTTTCTGGGATATTGCGCAGCTCACCTGTGATTTTTCTATTTATAACATGGTCAAACCGCTATTAAAACCCCCACTACCAGTACAGCCTTGACCAGAAAGGCAACAGTCTACTCACAGTTGAAGCCGGGGTCGATGGAGTTCCTGGCCAGCAGGCTGCTGACGGTGATCTGATAGATGATCTGCAGCAGCAGGAAGGTCATACTGGTGAAACACAGGGACTGGAGCAGACGCCCTGTGTGGCCTGGGGAGGAGAACCACCACACTGAGCTCACAGCGTAAAGCATCGCACCACTCACTTTAACAATTTCCATGTGTGGCTGCTGTCTATCTATTCACATGCAAAAACATAGATTCATTTATTAGTTCATCTCGACTCAGAGGACTTTGTTCACTCAGTATAAAAACACTGGTGAAATTTCATAAAAGTGCTGCCACCTTAAAAGGTACTTTCAAGAACACTCGGCTCAATTTAAGAATTCTTCTATGTTGTTCCAAGGACAGATCAATCAATATTTGTGAGCATGGACAGCTTCCTACCAAAGCAAAAGCTGAGAGCGAAGACTCAAACTTATGTTGTCATCAGGTCTGAAGCCTGGAGCTGCTCCATATGGCAACGCTCCTATAAAACAAAGCTGATTTGGGTTGAAAACTAAAACAAAAACACATCTCTAATTCACCTGTCTCTGGAGCAGATCCAGACTTTATCCCTGACGACAACCAGATTTGAGAGAGAGTAGTTCATGTCCATGTTCACCTTGACTGTCCTCCACTATGGGAATAACATACAGACGTTCTTAAAAATGAGCAGTGTTGTTCTTGAACGTGAATAAAGAACGCAGCCGTCTCGCCGATCCTGGATGGGAAGGAAGGATGAGAGCAGATTGAAGAGCAGCCACAGCTGTGCAACACATGGCCTTTTTTATAATGCACCTACAGGTATTTGGGATAATTTCAGGAGTTGTTATGGTGATAACTCTCTACAGTCAGTTCATCGGACCTCCTCTTAGTGAGGAAATGAAAGTGTTCGTCCTCGTGGGAAGGGGAAAGCTCCGCGAGACACCTCTGTTTTGATAAGAGAGCGACGGTGACTTCCTGTGCTCCGCTATGAAAAACATTGGGCTCTCCTGTGTATTAACATGCTTTGGTCCAACAGCTATTCAGCGGTTCTTCGCGGGCCAACATCTCCGCCACTCCAGTTCTTTCTGTGTAGCCTTGTTAAATTTAATGCATCCTTGTGGGGAACACTTAACAGTTTTACTATAGTATGGCACCATATCCTGGCTGAGGTGAGGTGCTACCGCTGAGCAGCAGGCCATCGTGGCCTAACCTTACCAAATGCTCCCAACAACAGCCCATGGCAGGCTTATTAAACGTTGAAGTGAAAACAATTTGTGCTAATTTCCCGTTGCAATTCCCTCGACACTCACGCAGAATGCTTGTAAATACGAGGTATGAGGACCGTTAGCGAGCTGCCGGGTTCAAACTGGTCCTCAGCTTCTGGACAATGTGGCTGCTTTGGCTCTGTCCCCTTCTTTCCTATTTGTAATAGAACATTTGTGTTGTCCGACTGCCATCTGTCTTGGTTGCCTGACACTCATCTTGAATTAGTACTCAGTTTCAAAATACCATCCCTAGAGTACTTTTAAATACTGCCAAAATAGAGGGCATTGTTCAGTTACAGTTACTGCTTTTCCCCTAATCAATCAGAGGGTCTTATCCAGTCAACAACATAAATCCTGCTTCGCCCACGTGGTCCTGCCAACCCTTTGTTTCCAATGAAATGGATTGATCGACGACCAATGTGATCATTGGGCCGCTCCAAGTAAACATAGATACCAGACCCCTACAAATCAGAAAAAGCTTTATAGCATTTTTACAAAAAAAACACCAAACTGAGCCACACTAGGAGACATGTGAACAACACCAACTGTCTGTTAGAGGTCTGCTGCTAACTCCGACATAAACCTGATAAACCAGCCATAACGTCAAACATGTATACAACCGTCATACAGTCATACTGCTGAGCCGCCCTTAGGAGATGTTCAACACGGCACACAGCATCTAAAGGCTCTTAAAACACCCCAATGAGAGAAACAGTTAATATTTGTTCATGTCCATTGAGAATCGAACGCCTTCAAGGGACGTTGAGTCAAGCACTGTAATTATGACATTAGAGAGTAAATCACCGACAACAACAGGTTGCATAAGACATTGTTCCCCTCCAGCTAGGATCAGAGTCTCGTTCTGACGTATCCTCGGTCTTATTGCACTGATGTCCTTTTAAAAGGAAACTACACCTACTGCATTATTCATGTCTAACATCTGGTTTAAACTAACAATTTAACCGATTTAACCCAGTTTGTCCTTTAAGACTCAGTTGGCAAAATGAAACGGACCATCAAAACAAAGCACTGAATTTTGTTCAATCCCTTTTCTAATTCCCACTAGTATTTATTTTTCTTTAGGTAAATACTTTGATATTATTTATACTACACCGCTTCTTTGCACCTTATAACCATTTGTATACTGGTTTATTTTATTTTTCTATAAACACTCATTTGTCTTATTTCACTTACTATGTAAAGTTGAGTTGGCTCCGAGATCAAGAATTTCATTACTGGTAATGATGTTGCATTGTTTTCAAGTATACGACAATAAACCTGAAACTGATGATCCAAGGTTTGTCCTGTCATTGTGTGTGTACGTCTACAACACAATTAAATGAACAATTTAAATACTACATGAGAAGGATATTTCAAAATGTAACTTTACAGATTACAGAATATCTGCTTCAAATTACAATCAGTAGCGAAAATGAATTGGATTACCCCAATTCAGTAATGCACAGTAATTACTTTTCATTACTTTTGACCTTGCATCCAACATCTATAGACTATAAAGTTAAAAGGAAGAATAATATCATCAACCATTACCAGCTATTAGTTAAAGTTATGTCAAAATATGTGGCTGCAGTGTTTCCAATCAAAATGCATTCTTTCCTCCAAATACTTTGAGTAATCCAACAAGTAATCATATCAAAAATATCTGTAATCTGTTTGTGTTTTGTAATGAGTACAGTTATAAATGTTTTGTAATCAGATTACAGCAATCCTATTACATGTAATCGGTTACTCCACAACCCTGTTCAGCCTGGATCCGTCCTCGCTGAGAACAGAGAGGTGAGGCAGACAGATGGTACATGTCCTGGCCGGCGTCCCACTACTGCAAAAATGAAATACCAGCCAGCGCCTGAGGTACTTGACGTGTATTCACCTCTTCCATGTTTTCACCTCACCATAAGGTGTACACAATAAGGTCTGGAAAGGTCACATAAACACAAGCTATTGAAAATCTATCAGAGTCAGCTTCGGTTCAGAGGATTTTTAAGTGGGACTGCGCTGTTAAATAAAGGCTGAACAAAAACTATGGAGCGTGAGATGACATTGATGAAAGTGGGAACATAACAAACATGATTACTGAATTTCAATACATTTCCAAAAACTGCACTCTGTGCTTTCTTTATTTTAAAGCTGCACAAGGCAACTTCGCAGTTGGTGGCCCCACATGGCAGCAAGAGGTAACTGTTTGAAAAGTTGAAACTTTAATACCGAGAAATCGCACAATGTGATGTCAGTAAACTGAACACGCTCATGTTTACCAACCCGGCCAATCCCAAAGGAAAAGGGGCAAGTTGGTGTTGGTGCGTCTAGATTTCACTCTTGTTTAGGAGACTGTCTGTATTTCACTCTTAAAGGGGAAAAAAATGTAATTTTAAAATTGTAACATTATTCAGAAGGTAATAAAACATAACAGAACAAACACTCTGCTGCTGCTTGTGTTTGCGAGAAAGCGCAGCAAAACCACTAGGTGGCCACATTGTCACAGTATAAAGCAAAACCTTTCCAACGGGAGACTGAATGGAGAATAGAATTGCGACAAAATTTTCGATCTAAATATACGTTGTTCACTTCAATTATGCTCTATCACTCTCTGAATAATTTCAAAAAAAATAAATAATTAAATGCTGGTTTTCCCCTTTAATTTTCGATTTGTCAGAAGTAGAATTTCATTTGGGCATCTACAGTGTCTCAACTAGGGGGGTGGGACTTCTCTATTGCAGCCCCACTTTGTGATTGGACGGCTAAGACAAGTGTTTTTTTACATTAAAATCTTGCCTAGTGCAGCTTTAAAGACTACGTAAAATCCTGGAGTTGAACCACGGTTGAAGTCAGCAGCTATCACAGACGTGAACATTTCGCTTTACTAGAAGACATCTCTCTTTAACTATTGATGAGAGCGTAAGTGGTCCACTTTCTCCACCCTCCTCCATCTCTCTTCTCCTTTACTTCCTGATTGTTATTTCAGCTGGAGACAAGCAGAGACAGCTCACTGACTGGATGTTGTTCCTTCCACCAATATGGCTCTATGTATTATTAAACACTGCATGTGGTCTCCTACAGAAACCCATATCATGAGTGGTCTGGGAGGTGTCCTGTGTAGTGTTTTGTGGTGGAGGAAGTGCATAACGGCGCGGCTGACCTCCGTCAAGTTCTCTCCTGCAACCGCAATACCACCTTCATCAGCCGTGAAGAGAACAGCCGCCTCAGAGGCTGATTTACAGAAGGTGGCTGACCACGACAGTGTGGTTCCACTGAAGTTGAGGGTGGTGGTCATTTGGTCAATTCTTTTCTCAATCAAAACACCAGGAAAGCAAAATATCACCTGCATTATGAACTTGGTAATGGTATCGCCCAATTGAAACTGTAGGTGACCATCCTAGGGGCCACTTTCATGTTGTCTTTTGATAATTGTAGCGGTCAGCCATCATCAAAAACAGCCCTAAACTCCTAGTTCCTTGTGGTTTCTTTGTCTCGCCTGTACAGTTTGTGCTTCCCCTTTTCTTCCCTTTTTATGTGTTTTTATCTTTTGTATTTAAGCTAGACCCTAAGCCAAAACAATCCACATCAGCTGGACTGTGATTTTGAGTTGATCCTAATGGATCATGCCTTTCTATCTCAGACCATTTTTTATTACCTCAGATGGACCGGTGGCCACACTGACCGAAATTACCTTTCATGGACCGAACTACGGACCAAATCCATCTTCATCCCAAGGAAATTACAGTCCTCTGGAGGAAAACGGGTCTATATTAAAGAGAACGGTACTGCAATTCAAAATGGAGGGTTTTGGGAAACTGATTCTCCGGGCGGTGGATAGGTTAAAGCAATCAAATATGTGACACTTCAAAGAGAGTTAGACCTTACCCTGCATTGTTGTGGTTGTGGGCTCTGCAAAGAGTGGAATAAGCAGGAGATAGATGAGGTAGACGAAGGACAGGCCATTGTACCTGAACAGGCAAGCTGCAGAAACACAAACACAGATTCAACAGTTAATCACCAAGCTATCGATGTTTTTCTTTAGAAATCAAGCATTTAATCATTGAGCAGAGCCCATAATAAACAATGAGAGAACAGCATTTGAATGTAATTATTGCAAATTTCTAATAAAATATAGCAAACATGAACATTCACCTCCAAATATGTAACATTAAAGTAAAACATTACCAGTAGACGAGCCCTGCGTGAGTCATACAGTGAATGAAATAGAGACTGACAGTAATAAGCGGCTTCGTCTTTGAGATCAGTTAAAGATAGACTTGTGGTGAAAGTCAGTAAAATGTCCCAGTTGCACAAAGCCTGATCATAATCACAAAAAGCCAGAACATCCCTCTGACCCGCTTTTATACTCACAACACTAGTTAGCAGTTCATCTTGTTTAAATCAATAACAGAGTCTAAACTTGATTGAATCCGACAAGGTTTTGACATTTGGTGTGAAATACAATAACCACAGTATCCTCTTGACAAACGCCCGACAGTCTTTGGGTGTTAAGGCACAAAGAGACAATTCTCCAATTAACTGGCTGAGGTATGCTGTGTTAATAATGAAAGGAAGCCATGAGCGCATCGGCCGGCTGCGGTCAGCCCTGCCTCTCAGTGCCGTATAATGCCTCACAAAGTACAGCTTTATATCATATGAGAAGATTTCATTTTGCAAGAATCCGATAGCATTTCATGGACTGAGAGCTTTATTGTGACCGGTTCAGATTTCATTCTTTCTTTATTAAAATTCAACAAAGCGAAATCTCCCCTCCGAGTCTCGGAGCAGAGTGGCGTCATGCACCAGATGCCCCTAAAACGCATGGTGTAGTTCGGAGTTTTGAAAACAGGAAAATACGTTCTGTTTGCCAAAACTTTGAATTAAACAAAGCCACATGGTGGAGGAGTGTGAAATGTCATAACCACTGTCTGGTGGGTTCAGCTGACAGGACCTCGGTGTTTAGTTGCAGCTTTTATGTTCTTCGGTAAGAACTGAAGAATATTTACATTAAAATATGTAGTTTTGCATTTCCTACAATCTGAGGAGGCTATTATCCAATTTAAAATCATTGGTAAAAGTTGATTGGAAAAAGTTCATTGGTAAAAGATAATGCTGAATTTTGTTACAATGATAGTACAAACAGACACTCCACATCTGCAATGCTGGGTTTATGTAACTTCACGCCCCATCAAGCCCCTCCCCTTCCCAAACACCCAGCCCCCCCAACCCTCGCCCCACCCCATCCAAGCTCATGAAATGAAGTCCTGGAGTCCCTGGAGCTGATCATGATGATGAAAGCTACAGTAAAATGTTTTAAGTGCAAACATGACTTACAAAAACGTTAATTGATGTATTGATCCTAAGCACACAGACAGAGCGCCACCTCATATACCCCAGCCAGACTGACCATCTGCCCAGATGAGGGCTTTTACCAGTTGAAACGGCTGCCGTCACCTGTTGACTGAGCATCAATGAACACGTCCAAAAGGAACCACATTTTACTGAACACTTACTCACTCACAAGAACAATAGTAACCCATTTTCCCAAGTATTCGCAGTTGTAAAGTCAAACAATCCCACAATCATACAACCTTTAACGTCTCAAATTATTCAATTGAAGGCAACTTTATTTGTATTTGCAAACTGAAGGATCCCATGGTCCTCTACCGGATGAGAAAATTCCCATTAGAAGAAGTCAAAAAGGGTGTTCTTCTTAGTTCCTGTAAAGTTGGCATTTTGGAGATACAAGTTTTTCACCCAACTGCAGCGATATGGTCTTTCAAACCTTCATAAAGAACTACCGACATGCAAAAAAAACAAAACGTGAAAAGTCCTACCTTACATTTCTACCATACATTTCTTTGAACATTTTTTGGTCGGGAGGCAGATTGCAGGGAGGTAAGTACACAGTAACTTCATAGAAATACTCTGAACTCACAAATTTCTTGCGGTTATATCAACAAGCAGGGAGTTTACAACCTGGTCCGCTGCTTGAGTTACCGTCTAAGTCAGTCTGGGCACCTACTAGTCTTGGAACTACTGAGAAATTACACGGAGCTGCTGAAAAATGGTGCTTTTATTTATCTTTGCACACTCAATGGTGCTATTCATTGACATTTGACTTGGCGCTCCCTTTTCCCTTGCTGGAGCATAAGCCCTACACCGACCTCCCAGAGCTCTCTCTATCCTCACGCAGACCAATTTCAAAAGGCAAACAAAAGCTATTAAATGAGGGAGGTGGTTGGGCTTTCATCTTGGGGGCAAACCACAGATGTGTAGATATCTGTGTGAATAAAGTTTTGGGGAGTACGCTTAAAATGCCAGCCTTAAAAATGGACACATCACCGGGAAAATAAGATAATGCTTTTTTTTAAGCACATCAAATATTTTCAACTACTATGTAAGCGCCTTGGGGAAGCAGCAAGGGATTAACTCACAATCTTTCATTTTTTTGTTCTCACAATCTGCACAATCTGTTATTGTTCCCCCTGTTTGTGTTTTATCATCTCTCCTATTTTGCTTCCTAAATCTGCAGTCTGGAGTCTGTTCATCTGTTCAGAGTTTCAAAGCCAAAAGCAACCCTTTTCTATCTTCACTATCTTGGGATACAGACAGCATTAGTCTATCTGTCTACAGTAGTCTATGACTATGCTCCTGGTGCTGGCCTGCAGACACTTTGACTGTCTGACCATTTGGCTTCACCGTGTGACTCACCATCTGAGGATTTTTACACAAAGAATGAAAATAAACTGCCGTTGTTTTCAGACATCAGGTTACTGCAAAATCCCCATTCACCGCTGAATCAAGTCTTTGTCTCTCTCAGTAAAATCTATTATTACGGCACACAAAGCCTCAGCACTGAAAAGTAAACCAGCCTTGGTGTTTAAATGAGGTCCAGCTGATTTAGAGACTGAGTCCAAAAGCATAAATGTCATGATAGAAGATAAGATGGTGCAGCGTGTCTGGCCAGACCAGGCACCGAGCGATAACAGAGGAATTTAAACTCCTCCAACCAAAATAATGAAAAACACTCCACATGATGTGTACACCACCAAGAGTTTTACTGTTTTAATCAGGGCAGGAAACCAACTTTCCCATCCAACAGTCAAAGTGGCTGATGGATAGCGTCTGGTAGAGTGAGCTAATTTACCACCGTTCAGATTGTGGCAGGTGTTATTTACCTACCCTGATTTTAATTTTAAAAACAAATTTTCAGGGGTAAATACCTTCATTTCAGGTAACACACCTTCTGGCGGCCATATTGGAGGTCATCAGCACTGGGACACTAAGCTGTAAACAGCTAAATGTGTTTCTAAATGTACGACTTGGCCGTCTCAAGAAAATTCAATAGACTTTAGCCACGGATATATTTGATTTTATGTTTTTGTTTGTGTTTGTGTTTGTGTTTGTGTTTGTGTTTGTGTTTGTGTTTGAGTTTGTGTTTGTGTTTGTGTTTGCGTTCGTGTTTCGCTGGCTTGTTAGCTAGTTAATCATAATATCTGCTCAGCTAACCATCACTGTCTTGTAAACACATCTGATTAGCACACTAGCTAACGTATCTAGTAGAAGCTATCCTTAGCAGTGGCTGGTGGTTTAACTTTAACAACAGTTACTTTGCAAAATTAGCCTGTTAGCTAGTTAGCTAAAGCCCAAAACTAGCTGTTTGTTCAGGTTAACTGAGCTGACTCTTAAGCTACAGGTAGCGCTTTGGAGTAGTTAGCTCCAAAGAGGCTAAGGTTAAAGACAAGAGTTATATGTCACAGTAACCTACATTTGGAAACAAATCTACCTTATCGGACTATTCACTTTTATTGATAACGTTACTGAATGGACCTACACTGATACTTTCTTGCCTGGTTGTTATTTTGACATTATTTGTGCTCACCTCTCCACTGAACCTCCATGACGACACCAGCTGTGGTTGCTGGGAGATTGCTATATAAGAAAAACAACTGACACCTAAGATAGCATCCACATGGTAAATTTGGCATCTGGCAAATTCATAGACTAGTTTCCATGTAACAACGAAACTAGTAAGACTATCGAACTGGTCAGAATAAACCTGGGAGGTCGGGTTGAGCGCTCACCACCCATCATGCTCTCTGGTGGATATCTTTATACATTTTAAGAGCTGGGTTATACAGTTCTGAACAGGCAGAGACTGCAGTGATAATCTGTTCCTCATTTTTTTCCTTGCAGGGTATTGCAGAACCCACAAAGTCAGAGACCGCCTCTGCACACATTTGATTGGCTTATGAAGTCCATTAGCGGATGACATTTACCTCCGCTCCGTCAAAAGTTTAAACTTTTTTGACGGACTGGGTTGCGATATATTCACACACTGCACACACTGATTTGTCAATCCATGTCATCCGTCAACTCACAGGTCTCACTGAAACACATGAGATATTGTCTGTTTTGTCTGCTCGTGTCAACGGGACCTAACTCTTGGGAACCTGAACCATACTAGCATCGTGCTCCCCAGCAGACCAGTGATGAGCCCTGTAGCTCAACATCTGCACATCAATTGGCACCTCTGTCTGCCTCGGTAGTGTGCGTTAATCTGCTGCAACACTGCTCTGCTGACCTGCCCTGCTTCTACTTTCACACTGCATCTTAGATATGAGATCCATCTAGTAAAGTGGATGCTCACAATCACCGTTATAAGCCAGACTCTGGGAATAAACTCATAAACAGCAGCCTGTTTGATCAGAGAAACTGTAGCTCTGTGTATGTAAGTGTGTGTGTGTGTGTGTGTGTGTGTGTGTGTGTGTGTGGTAAGGTGACTGTGTACACATGGGCCCAACAGACCTGCGATTTTCAATAGAGGTGCTGTCAGATGGACAACAGGAAACAGAGACGTTGTAACGTCACCAGACAACTCTTTCAGCGGGACACAAAAAAGCAAGGGACACCAGAAAATGTTGCAGCACCGGACACATTCAGTAAGGGAGACATTGTGTGGAGTGAAATAACTCTCTGTTTATTCAGCAACAACTAGAAAATGAGTGACAGCAGAACAAAAACAACAAAAAAAATCAACTGTATTAGTTGGTGAGCTGATAGATTGACGGTAATGTTTTTAGATCAATCAGCTTGAATTGGCATGTGATCCATGACTGAATTAACAATGCTAGTGCGCTTTTAATAGGAAAAACAACCATTTGAAGTGTTAACACCAGAACATGTACACTTTACATCTGTATGAGACAACCAGGAGGCTTTCAACCGATGAGGAAAATCCTACTGAGGGAGGCGAGAGACTCCTAAGTCCTGTCTCTAGTGTTCCTGTATACATTCCCCTGCTTTTCACTCATCTTTTCCCTCATCCTGTCTGTTACTGTGTGCAGCTGCAGTGAATGGCAAACGTGCATTTGCACTTTGAAAAAACATAAAATATTAAAGGTATGTTTACGATAACGGGAAGGCAATTCTTCTCTGCCTCACAACTGCATTATTAATTCATACTGTTAAAACGACTTTCCACGAATTAATGGAGACAATGCGTGGCCTCACAATTGCTTTTGGAAATAAAGGGAGCGTCGGACCGTCAAGTGATGCATTATGGTCATACTGAGTGGGGCTTATCTATAGAAAGCACCCTGGATGCTGTTAGCTTTAAAAGTACCTCAGCCTCATCTAGTCACAGACACCACTGGCAGTTACATGCTAATCATTTTCAATTGTGGCCTACCACAGAATTGCAGCTTAAAACACACAAGTAAACTCCACTTAATAGAGGCTGTATTTAATATGTGACACAGTTCAGCTGCACCTCATCCCTACAACTCTCACTCAAACTGAAATCAAAGCCAAAGATCAGTTTCCAGGGTGCTTAAAACCATCATGTAATCTATAAGAGTCCAAATAAGATGCAAAAGCTAAGGATGAGACAACTTCTGAATCAAACACAACATTCAATAACACAGTAATAACTACACCTGTATGGCCTTTTCTTAACAAAGTGCTGTAAATGAAAAAGCAGCGCTGGCTCCAGTCAGGTCAACCATCAAGCTGAAGCCAGAAGGACAACTGACACTGCTGGCTGAGTAACACTCGCTCAGCGAAACTCAGAAACCATGCTGGATACCAAACATAATATTACCACAATATCACTCAAATATGACCATAATATTACTATGATATTACTATAATATTATTACTAAAATATTACTATAATGTTACCATAATATCACTATAATATTACTAAAATATTACCATAATATGACCATAATATGACCATAATATTACTATAATATTATTAATAAAATATTACCATAATATGACCATAATATTACTATAATATGATTACTAAAATATGACTATAATATTACCATAATACTACTATAATATTATTACTAAGATATGACTATTATATCAGTAGAATATTACCATAATATTACTATAACATTACCATAATATTACTATAATACTATAATAGTATTACTATAATATTATCATAGTATAATAAGATATATTATTATACAGTGTAATTACAGTTCAGTTTATTTAATTACGTGAGAAGAGAAGAGAAGAGAAGAGAAGAATGGAACATTAATAAAACATAGATAGAATAGAATAGAACACAATGGAGAATAGAATATAAAAGAATAGAAACACAAAAGAATAGAACAGAATTAAAATGGAATAGAATAGAACAGGATAGAACAGAACAGAATTAAAATAGAATAGAATAGAACAGAACAGGACAGGACAGAGTGAATCAGAGCAGATGAGCCTAACACCCTCTGACTGGAGCGGCCAGCACCTCACACCACCAGGCTGAATGAACAGAAAGACTGCGTGCCATCCTACAACCCGCCTGGCCTATCGGTCCGTTTCCATACATGCGGTGAAACCAAAAGGTTGCTCTTGACGCACACTGCGGATGCTGAATGCCCTCTTGTCTACCACTGCGTTCCCTTTAGTAAAAGCATAATAAAAGGTGACAGGTTGAAGGATTCTGGTAGAACTGCTGGTGCGTAATTTAGTGTGGTCCTCACCTCCCATTTACTTCAGTTACGGAACACTGTCTGAGCAGTGAAGAGGTGATAAATAAAGAGGTGGGTGACCTATGACCTACAGTCGGGGATCACCACAAGGCAAACAACGTCCAATATAAACATAAAACTATTATATTTTCAGATGAACATTAATTTAGCCTTTTGTGTCCCTACCAGACCCTTGCCTCATATGATGTACATCATGTACATTGGTGCTACTATATGATGGATACTATGAATTTATGTCATACAGATTAACGTCAGCCTAAAAAGGTGGCTTAACTCTATTAATTAACTCTACTCTAAAGTACAATGAAAGTATAATACACACATTCCTATGATAATCTGAATTGGGTTAGGTGGGTATATAGACTTCACATAAATAGACTTGATATAAATCCTGCCAGTTTCCACACACACATCAACCCCATTTGGCGCAATTTGACAGCCTGTCACTGAGATGCGTAAAACCTGAGTGCGGATCCAAAACTCACCGGCTGCAAGGCACACGGGAAGGAGCAACCTGAAGACCAGTCCACACACCACCTCAGAAGCCATCGCTTAGGGTCGCCTGTGTTGAACCCAGGTAAAAGTGGCCGGGGATTGTTTCACCAAGTTTTCTCTGGCACCCCAAAGTCCAAAACGCAAACCGGTGCGTTCCTCCAAATGGCCACATCAGTCCGCATCAGGTCTGCTAGGAGATAACCTGGACTGCGGCTATTCCATGTCGAAAAAAAATTACGCGTTTACCAAAAGTTTCCACGCGCCAGGTGAGCCACCGGTTTGCGCCGCCACCACCATACCTTTAGTTATTCTTGACCGTGGTATAGACGGCTGATATTCATGTTGAACCTGAACAGCTGACTCAGGTGCGCGTACAAACGCTGGAGAAAGGAGCCCACAAGTCCTCAAGTCCAATTAACCCACCTATTTTCTACAAAACGAAATTGACGAGCAAGTCCCCCCAAATATAACAAAATCACCAAATATGACCTTGATTCGTGATGAGTTAAGATTCACAATAACGGAGCAAGTCTCCCCTTTCCCTTTTGTCCTCTTGGTGAAATTGGACTTTCTGACTTCTTCTGGTGTGGACTGTACTCGCCAACAGGAGCCTACAGGACGACCCTGTGATTGATATGTAATCCAGCCATTCAGAAGGCACCAATGGGTTAGCGGTCCAGCCCCTATTGATAATTGGGAGCAAGAGGTGGGACCGGGGGATGGATGCAAACAGCGCAGGTTTATAGGTGATTATGTGTCAGCGTGGTTTTCAAACAATAAACAGTAAATAATCGCAATATCTTCCCGTAAAAGTTTCTAAATCATCAGGCGAGTTTGTCGTGAGACGTTCACTGACCGTCGTATCCCTCCAGTTTTGCTCTCTAGCTGATTATTAGAGAGATACAGCGACGCCTACTGATGTGAGGCTGTACACAGACCACAAAACTTCTTCTTGAGATAATCTTGAGAGTATTGTAGCAACACATTCCCACTGTGCAGTGAAGCAAAGCAGCAGAGCCTTTTATCCTGCTGTGAAACAGCTGCGTGTGTCTCAGACATCATCCTTGGTGTGATTTTGCTCCAATCAGTTTGTAAATTTGCTTAAATGTTGCATAAATCCTAATTTCTGCTTCAGGGAATTAAAATATCATGCTGCCACTGATTTACCACCATTTGTTTTACATTCAATGACCATATTGGAAATAAATGGCTGACTTTAATGTGTCATTCCTTCATTTTTTTTGACATTTGTAGAACTAAGCTTAATTAAACTTGCATTAAAAAAATACAACAAAAATGGATATCAATCAATTAAAAAATGAATGTGCATGCTATTCTTGTATCTTACATTTCAACCAGTATGTGAACGCTGCATTTATTGACTCATAATATTTTTTACACCTAAATGAGCTTTATTTTATAGTAATGCTAACAGTTAGGTATCCACATCCTTGGGGGATTCTCTAGGACACTCTAAAAGTTATTATTTTCCATGTTTTACCTATTTATAAGCAGCAGAATAGGTTTTACTCTGTAATCCACAGGTACTGCGGACAGACGTGAATGCTCATTAAAACAAAATGATCTGTCCTTCTTCATAGAAGAAAACAGCCCAAGCTATTTTGTATGTAAACTTATTTGAACTATTTTTGATAGGCTGTGAAGAACAACTTTCAAAGGAGTAACACAGAGCAATGATTTCCACAAACCAAGAAATGTACATGTATGAGTCAAAGTCTTTCTGACCTGGCGAACGTTCACTAAGATAAGATAAATTGAACTGTCATGAGGCAAAGGAATAATAATTGAATGTTGATATTAAGTGGTTGTGCCCTTTAATTCTGCTAAAAGGTCAAAACCCCAAAACCTCGAAACCTTGGTGATTTATTACCACTGTTAAAGAAGTTACATTTACGAACAAGCTCATGTTTACTTGTTGGCCATATCTATCAGACAGAGTGGAGGAGCCAAGTTTAAACTCTGCAGCAACATTAACATCAGAATAAACACAATCAATCATGAATTATTTGCGTGCTTTGATATGTTTAATGACTATATTGACAAGGAAACGATACACACTGACATTTCCTCTAAAGTGCATTAGGCTCCACTGACAGGAAAGCACTATGTACGATGGGACTATGGGTACTATGGGAGCCGTGAGCCAAATGACCCTCCTGTACCTAGATGTGGAAACACAGGGCACTTAAAACAGCAAAAGTCGTGTTTACGATGAATCATCGCTTGGCCTAATCACTGAAATGGATACGGTTTATGAAAATAAGAAAATAAACAGCTAAATGTTACCGAGGAAAAGTTGACTTTGAGAGATCATCAACATACTTTCTGCCAACCGTTGGCCTAAAGCGTCGATTTTTCCCTGGAAATCCAGACAGGGTGGATATTCTGCCGCAGTCGTCATGCGGGAGCACTGAGCGAAGTCAACATGGTGCCTGAGTGGCAGCCAGCAATAATCAATAGCCAACCTCAAAAAAAAAATGTCAGTCCTTGATTGGTTTCTGCTGTTTGAAGTTGGGACCTGCAGACCTAATCCTTTAGCTAAATGGGTACCTTAAGTAACCATTTGTCTTTGATCCATTATTCATCAATTCCTTGAACAGGAGTTATTGATAAGTTCCAGGACCAAATGGACAGAACAGTACTTAGTGTGCGGTGGACATTTGGATCAGGCCCTCCTGGTTTACCTGCCCGTCTTTTGCTATGCATGCATATCAAGGGTGAGACTGGGAAGTGATGATGAAGGCACATAGCTGTGACATGATGGTTGTCTGATAAACCTTTATGGTGAGAAGACAGGGTGCCTGAAATCAGTAAATGAACCGCTACGATCAGGAATATATGTTGGTGTCATGACGGTGATCTGTTGAAATAGTGCTGCTGTGGTTTTCTGTATCAGCTTTCCAACGGTTTCAGTGATGAAAAAAATGCTTTGATAAAAATATGACAGGGCTGAAGCTTATAGCAGACATATAATGCAGGGTTAAAGGTTGGTTGTGGAGGTGATGCACGCTTTATGCATGTAGAGTTATTTCCCTGTAAAGTGATTTATGGCCTGGATTTCTGAGACACTCAGGAAAATGAGTGAAATCCTGCTGTAACTGCAACAAATTCAGATTGTCTTCAATTACTTCTTGCAGTTTCATTCCACCATTTGAAAAAGGAGACGTCTGCTCTTACAAAATGATTGATAGCCCCAAACTAAAACAAATTGCGGTGGTTTTTAAAGGATATTTGGTAACCTAAGACTTTTGTTGACACAATGGACTACAGCACATTTACAGACTGGATCCTCTGAAGTTTGGAGATACTGAATGATGATATTCAGCTAATGTGTTTTTCCCCAAATGCGTCAATTGTGTTTTGGATATTAACTCTTCAATTGTTTCAGTCCAGATTGTGAGAAAGAAAGAAGAAACAAATGATCATGGTCATCACTATAGTGCCACCTAAAATATGCAAAGACTGAATTTCCTGTGATTTCGGTGGAGATCTCACATTCTGCTGCCAGTGTGGAGGCGCGCACACCAAGAAGAAACCAGACGTGCCAACGAGATTAGCGTCCAGATTGATTCAACATTGATCTCAAGTGAAACCCACACCACGCATGTTCAATATTTACATGGATGCACTTTCCATGCGCTTTGAAGGTGTCTCTGCTTAAGTGGGCTTTTCAGCGGCTTTCCGCGGCGGTTTGTGGGCAGATTGGCACTTTAGGAATTTAGAAAAACTGCACAAACTCTAAACTCTCCCTCCTCAAAACGCCATTAACACCAATCAATAAGAACAGTCCCTGCTGCCATTTGAGAGATGTGATACCTGACTTCCAGAAAAACAACGTTCGACAGAAAGAGCTAAAATTATTCACCCCCAACCACACGATTGCCTCGTTGTCTGGCATCTGGATATAGAGACTAACTTTAGAAGCTCTTTTATTATTGCAAATTGAAGAAGGGTAATAGCGTTTATTGACTGCAGTCTGTTTAGTGCTCTCATCAAGCTGCACCATCATGTTAATGCACACGTTCAGGATGTTGACCTAATCACACTGTCATTTCCACAGTTGCCTTGTTTTACCTCATGCCGCTGAATAACATTAGGTCGCATTACGTTACATTACATCCTGAAAGATTTACAACATTCAGATTGAGGGGCGGGCTCAGGCCTGCCTGGCCATGCATTATTGAGGACTTTTTGTGCAGCTAAAGGCTTCCCTGAGCGGGGAGTAGTTTAAGCTCTTAACACAGCAGCGATGACCTAAGGGGTCAAAGGTCATCAGCGCTTCATTCCTCCCCGGTCCTCCAACCCTACAGCAGACAACGGCCTCTGTGTCTCACGGCACAAAAGACTTCTCAGTTGAAGTGGGCGTCCTCTGCTCTGCGACAGTGTGAGCGCTGGTGCTTAAAGAGGAGGAAAGTCTTTTTTGTGTCTTAAGGTGTCTGCAGTTAAAATGCAGCAGACGCTTCATTTCCAACCCCGGGACCCAGTGGAAATGTATTCGTTCACTCACCGAGACCATTATTGTGTCATTACAACTGTATTATCTCATAACTTCATGTAGGGACTATCCACCGACAAGGGTTCAGCACGACCATTGACCATTTTCATGCCAAAAAAGTATTCAGTGCCTCAGTCTTGTCAGGGCCTCTGAAACAGCATTTAGACCATCGTGGGACATTACAACCCATGCTGACGATATTCTCAGGTGGGTTAACAGCTCCTCAAGGCAGGGGGAGGCGGGTGTCACTCCTGAAACTGTTGAGTAAAATCATATCCTCACTTACATTATATGAGAGCTGGGCGACACTGATTTATATTGAATATCCAACCAGACCCACCAGATCATTTTGGCTCCCAACTCATAGTTTAAGAAGCCAGGACACAGACCGACAGCAACATATGAAATTGGAATTGGAAATCCCTTTACATGACAGGCTGAGCATCATCATCATGGCCCAGGTTTTTAAAACGTTTAATCCAAAGCAGAATGATTTTCTAATCTTATTTTTAGCAATCCAGGATCAGAGTGATCTTGTTGATTTTTAGTCCGTTTTTGTGGAATATATCACAAGATCAATAGATTATAAATAGACTTCTATCTGTCCACCTGTTGGACAGATAATGTTACAACATGCTGTTTGGCTGAAAAGACACGAGGGTGCTAGAGGGTAAAGACTTTGTGTGTCTTTGACTTCCATTCAGTTATCGTCACAAATATAAAAACTAATTTCACTGAAAACTATTTTTATTCATTAATTCAAAGACCCTTTTAAAAATAAAGGTTCACAAGAGCATCTCACTGACCGTCCAGCTGGTCCAGCAGTTGGTATGAGACTTACATATATATATATATATAGGCAGCATTTCCCCACATCCTCACATCCTCACCAGTTAAACCCAATTTCTCACTCCAAATCCCAATCTGAATCATCAGAATCTAAATGATCAGCTTTGAAAAACCCAATTTTCAGATTTCAATTTACTCAAATGACTTAATCAAATTACTGAAATCCTCCCAGAAAGGTTTTGAAAGCCTGGGCCCTGAAGATGGATGATCTAACGGATACTAACTGGTGAGTGTTTTAGATAAAAGTTCATTAGGTGCCTAATGCACATCTAATTTGATTTGAGTTTTTATCATTAAAAGGACAAAGCAATAGTGCTTCCTCATGCAAAAACAGACCTTGATTGGAGTGTCATCCTGTGATATAACCTCGTTAAGAGCTCTGTATTATCTATGAAAAACCAACAAGCCACGAGGCGTTGCATTAGGGATCGGTGTATAATTTAATTGCAGCTGGCAACTGGATATGGTTATTCAAAAGTTTTTTGCTGAGCCTGCAAAATCAGCTTTTCTGTAACACCTATTTTTATATCTTAAAGATAAGATATGTTGAGATTTCAACCTCATTTGGGGAAATGAGGTTGTTGCAGCAGTAGAGTAAAATATAATATAAATATAATATAAATAACAATATAAATAATGAAATAATCAAAACAATACTTGTTTCTTAGAGTTGTTACTGGTAGATGGATGGATGGATTACTAAATACGAAATGCGTATATGTAGTATAAATAAAATGAAAGTAAATATAGTATTTATATAAAGTATACCAGGTGTTTCAAAAGTAGGTATGCATTTTTTAATAATGATAATAATAATGAAAACAAAGCTGTATCATTTATTATTTAGTTATTTAGTAATTTAAACAAAATAATTCAACATTCAATTGATAATATCAAACATCGAAGCGACAGACTGACAGGCTGTATGTAAACACAGTATAAATCACACACATCACTGTGGAATGGGGACAAAGCTTAACAAACCGGAGCCTCCACGATAGGGGGCGCGCTGTACGTGTCAGAGGAGGTGAGGTGAGCCAACATGGCGTCGTTAGTAACTATGTTATTGTTGTTATTTCTTCTATCATTTCTAGCGCACGTAACAGAGAGTGATGGCATGAACACACTGTCCGACCCGTGTTACAAACCCATCAGGGACCACAGACCAGACTATGTGAAGTAAGTGGCAGCGTGATTTGGTTCATATCCTTTACTTTGATTTTTAGTATTCACACACAGTTTAGAAGTTTACGAATATTGGACCAAATATTTATTTGTTCCTGAAGATGACATTCTTTGGGAATATATTTTGGACACTGGAAATACATTTTTCTTCACCTGCGCTGTGATACATGTGCATTTATATCCATATGTAGTATATAGGCCTAGTATTGTGTATAAAAACTATTGTTCTCATATTCGTATACGCAATTAGTGTGTGTGGTACTCAATAGTGAGTTTATAGTAACATTCTCGTACTTTTGTATGTGCTATGGTGTTGCTATAATATTTATGTAGTATTCCTATAATATTCCTATAGGTTCTTACTTTAGTACAATGGAACTGAACAGTGACGAGAAACTTCATTGGAGCTACCTTATGGTATTTGTGTCTCCTATAGTATCGCTGTAATAGTCCATAACATTCCTCTGGAGACTTTTGTTCTAAATTTGTATGCTTCTACATTCATGATAGGATTATTACAGTACATGCGTTTTACTAGGACACATCGCAGGCCACATGAGTACATGAACGCGTCGGACCTTCCTCTGTCCTGGGACTGGAGGAACGTTGATGGGAAGAATTATGTGAGTGTCACACGGAACCAGCACATTCCTCAGTACTGTGGATCCTGCTGGGCCATGGGAGCCACGAGTGCACTAGCAGGTAATTATGGAGATAGATAGATAGATAGATAGATAGATAGATAGATAGATAGATAGATAGATAGATAGATAGATAGATAGATAGATAGATAGATAGAAAAGTCTTAAAATATATTATCTAAAATTAAGAATTTAAAAAGTATTAAAATGGCTTAAATTCAGTTTTTAGATGCCTTTTTATTGTTCTTGCTCTCCCCCTGTCGCTGCATGTTCACCCTTAGATCAATACAGGGTTAGTAGTGCAATAGAAATATGATTTTTATAAAACACATTTAGACTTGATGTCTTAACAATTCATTCATTTTTCTTAAACTGCCCACTTAGAGTTACAGAAGTTTCATTAGCTATGTTCAGTCAGAAATAGGTTGCTTTTGCCACCTTTTTTTATTTTGTTTAAGAGATATAAATATACAATCTGATTATTACACAGTTTCAAGATTTCAAGATTCAAGATTTCAAGAACTTTATTTGTCACATACTCACACGGGGTGTGCAATGAAATGAAAAAGTGGCAATGCTCAATGGGTATGTGCAAAGTATAAGTATAAAGTATTTTATAATATTGATCAAATATATATCTGTAGTTTTCTTGTATTACACAGTACTATATACTGTGACGTATTGAGCCACAGTATCAATGTCCTTGAACCAGAGGACCTGGGTTCAGTGATCCCTGTTCTGTCCTGACCCTGACCTCTGACCTCCCTGTGGAGGGGAGCAAGCAAACAGAATTACAGCATTATTAATATATCGTTCTATTTTTGTCCAAGACCGGATCAACATCAAGCGTGGAGGAGTGTGGCCGTCAGCCTACCTGTCAGTCCAGAACGTGATCGACTGCGGGAAGGCGGGATCTTGTTTTGGGGGAGATCACCTGAGAGTGTACGCCTACGCACACGAAAAAGGCATTCCTGATGAAACCTGCAACAACTACCAGGCCAAAAATCAAAGTAAAGGATATGATATCGTCCTTACCCTGCTTGATTCTGATCTTCTGCACTATTGAAGAGTTATATTGCAAAATCATACTGTGTACTATATCCATGTTGGAAGAAAAATAAATCATTACCCGAAGTTTATTGTTCAATGTGTCTAAAATGTGCATCTCAGGAAGTGTTGTCATTTTGTCAACCAAGAACTTTTATAAGAGAAAATATTGTATTTTGGCAGGAATTTATTGTTAAATTGCTGTATGATATGAAATGGAGCTAAAACATTTTTCATTTCATTGTAACTTCCAAGTACATTATATACTTTAAAGTATGAAATATTCTCATCCATGTGTCTTCATATCGTCTACAGAGTGCGAGCTGTTCAACCAGTGCGGCACGTGCTCCTTCTTTGAGTCGTGTGCCGTTGTGCAGAACTACACACTGTGGAAAGTGGGCGACTATGGGGAGGTTTCCGGGAGGGACAGGATGAAAGCTGAGATTTACACCAATGGACCCATCAGGTAGTGTTTCAACTCATCTTCTCAGATCCTGTCTGATTATCTCTCTGTCCACCTACATCCTCTGTGTGAAAGAAAACGTTGTGTGCTCATTTAACTCTTTTCTAAACCTTTGAGGGAGTTTTATAGCACGGCATGTAATCTTATTTCATCTTATCATCAGGGTGTCCTTTAAATAAATTAGCTAAATTTAAGGCTTAGCAAGTACCTAAATGTATTAAATCCATTTATTAGAGGTCTTATATTTTTCACCATGTAATGCAGGTTTCTTAGATTAATACAGATCAGGGTTAGTAGTACAATATGGATCGTATCTGCTTTAATAAATACAATTGGACCTTATTAATTTCCCAATTTTTCTTGTACTGCCATTTAGAGTTTCATAACTTTCAGTAGCCGTTGGTTGGTGTTGGCAGCTTTGATTTTTAAATTGCTGTTAAATTAAATTCCAAGTAGCATGAATAAGTTCTTTAAAAGTTTAAAATCTGGCTTTGTGAAACATCATATTCTTAAAAAGTCAGTTCATTTTAAATGCCATTTCAAAGATTCCTCAAAATGTCGAACACAGCCCATGAGAAGGCTTCAGAAGTCTGCCTCTCTCTTTCAGTTGTGGGGTGATGGCCACCGCAGGCCTGGAGGCGTATTCTGGAGGGATCTTTGCAGAGTTTCACCCGATCTCTTTGATGAACCACATCATCTCGGTCGCCGGCTGGGGTGTGGCGGAGGACGGGACGGAGTACTGGATCGTCAGGAACTCCTGGGGAGAGTTTTGGGTCGGTTTCCTTCTAGCAGTGATTTTTTTTCTGATTTTTTTTTTGCCTGTCTTGTATGTATGATGAGTAATGGCTGTTTGTCTTTTTGTCATTTTTTGTTTTCAGGGAGAACACGGATGGGCGAGAATCGTCACCAGTGCTTATAAGGGAGGAAAAGGCAATTGGTACAACCTGGCTATTGAGAAAAGTTGTGCATATGGGGATCCTGTTGTAACGTAGAAGGTTAAATAAACTAAATGAAATCTAGCTGTGTTATTTATTGAACTGTTGATTAGTTAAGGATCATCCCATTTTGGTGTCTATCTGGTAGACCTTTTAGATCTCTCAATTCAGTCATTGAAGTAAATCATCTTCATCTTCATCACTTTCAAGGCCCCAAAAAGCACGTTACGCAAAAGAGCTGCCAGACAAATGACCCATTTGTGAATCTGTGAGGTTTTATTCAGCGTAACCTAGAAATTGATTGTGGTTGTGATTCTCAGAGCCAGGTAGAGGGCACCTTACTTCACATCCATTATCACACACTTTCTTTCATTCTTACTCCATCAAATCAATTGGCTTGGAGTCATTAACATTTAAATTCCCCCATTATGAAATAGTGTTGGGAATAGTGTTACTTTTCCCCTGACATGCTCACTACCCCTGGAACAAATTGCTTCTGGTGAGGATGTGGGTTGGGAGTATGTCCATCAGGGATGACATCCTGTTCCGACCTAAATTTAGACGCCAAAAGGAATGAAACCTGGCCTCGCACAACCACGGAGCGCCGCCTGCCTATCGCTTCCCTCTGCCACTCAGTGACAGGACGGAGAAAAGGGGCGTTCCCTGAACAGGCAAGAATAATGCACACGCATCCTTTGCCTTCATTCAGGTTCTTGAAGGCCCTTGTGCTTTTGTTGTTCATGATCATTTATCCGTGTTTTTCATAGATTTGATGTAGATTTGGGTGTATTTTTGATCCATTCCACTTCACCTGAATATAAAGGAAACACTAATTTGTATTTTGAAAGAACATTAATTGTTTTTCTCAATTGTTTTACAGTTTCTTTTCGATTGCTTTGACTCATTTTGCACAGCAGAATTTCAATGTACAAAACTCAAAATGCAAAGTGCCAAACTGACTTTCAAAATTCATACTCTAAGACATATCCTATGCTGACATACAAAGTGCAAAACTCTAAATCATCTGCTCCATCCTCAGAGTACAACCACCTAACATTACAACAGTGTTTAAATGCTTATTACTACAAACGCAGGTCACTGAATCAGTTCATCAGGTGTTTGTATTCATGTCTCATTACTTCCAGCAACCTTGCCCAGGTGAGTAGCATTAGAACACAATTGATAATCTCATCACCACTACATAAAAGGCTGCTTAGAAACCTGACTGGCAGTTTCTGACAACATGGAGCAGGCTGATGACACCTATTCTGTGGCCAAATGCAGCAGAGAGGCAAAATGCTTTTTGTTTTTTGTTACTGTAATTTTGGTAATTTTTGCTTTTACTGTTGTTTTTGTTTAAACTGTAAAATTCAGTTGAGTTTACTGCATTACTGTATGATTTCTTTCATATACAGTAATCTACTATAATCTAATATTTTGTTTGTCTTCCATTAAAAACACAAGCTATACTGCAGTCTATCCCAAAGGATCACAGGGGATGCTTGCTGTACTTCATTTGAAGTACTTATGAGTAAATGACTCTTGCATAGTCTTTTTTGATGACAATTATTTAGTGTTTGACTGCATTATTTGACAATGGCCATTATTTGAAAATGCACCAATAATTAAACTTCAACGATGAACATATCCAATGTTCTGGTGCTGTGATAAACTTTTGCATATACAGTTTTTTACGATCACTAACAAGCATTTAGCTATACTTAAGATACTTTTTCTAAACTCCTAACACAGCAATACACCTACATCACACAATTAGCCAAATAGTTAATTTTCTGCTCAAAACCACATTTTGTTAATTAAATACTAAATCTACATTTCAAAATGCTAAAAAACGTTGTCTACATACACTAACTCTATCAAAACACGATAAACCTGACTCAATATCACATCATTCTTTCAAAATACTAGCACATGTTTTCTATCCAAGAGGAACCTGTAGTCAATCATAGCACAACGACTTTCAAAATACTAACAGTTGATGGCATTACAAAAACTGCATTACTTTTCATGCTTAGTTCTACCTGCATACAATAGACAATATGAAATCCACTGTTTTTTATGATTCAGTTTTTCAGATTATTCAGTTTACTGTAAACCACTGTTTTGGTTGAGTGTTGAATGTGTGCATTTTTGGCAACATACTATCTAAAAGTGAATGAGTCATCTTTACTTTATTGAATGTACAGTAGAAAAAAATAGTAAGTGACAGAATTGCTGCAGTAAAAGCTTTATTAGCAACATGAAATTGCTGCCAGTGATGAACAAAAAAACCAACATACATGGCCTTTGGTTCACAAATACAGTAAAAAGGCACAGAAGGGAAAAAACACCAAAATGCACAGTCCTGTTCTACAGTTTTTTACAGTCGCTAACATCCTTTTGTCCAATCTGTAGTTACATTTTCAAAATTCTAAACACAATTAGCATCCGTCTGTTGTGGACTGTAATCTGTAATCTGTAAACTGTAATCGATACGATCTTTAGCATTTGGCCACATGTTGTTGTCCACATCACATCTAAACACAGTATGTGTAAATACTTTTCAGTATGTCCTACTGTATGTACTGTAACCCATGTTTACATGTAGAGTAGCATAGTGTAAAACTCACCATAGAACAAGACATATTGGATAGACACCATACCTGGACATATTGGTGCCGGTGCTGGTGACGGGGGGTGTTCCACAAAGCGAGCTTACCACCTTAGCCAGGCTTATTTCACTCAGACTAAGGTGGTAAACTCGCTTTGTGGAACAACCCCCTGCTCACTGTTCCTTTCAAAACTGTGTACAACTGTTTCATTCAAACTCTGTGTTTGGTCTATTTTACACAACTTAAATCAGCCATTTCTCAATGTTTCAGTGATCTGTTCAAAAATGCTTATCAGCTGTTTCAATAAAGCTGTTGAGCTGCTGTTGTTGCAGAAGTAGAGGCTTTATACTGTATTTAAGGTTTTGAACATTAGGTTTTCATTTCTGGCATGTTGTGTGCAAGCAAGAAAGATCCATCATTTTGGTATTAGGTAAGCTTGTATGTAAAGAAAATCTAAGCATTTTAGAAATGTGTTAATTGACTGCTTATTGTGTGAAAACAACATGGATTGTGTTAATGGTATGGTCCACAACTGAAGGATGTTGTGCAAATTGTGTTTAGAGTTTTGAAAGTGTAACTACAGATTGCACTCTTGCACTTGCACAGATTGCAGATTGCACTCTTACCTTAACACTAGTTCTGCTCTTAGTTGCTTGTTTAGGAAGGAAATGCACTTACGATTTCTGTAGTTTTCTTACCTACCTATGTTGAATGCACTTATTGTAAGTCGCTTTGGATAAAAGCATCTGCTAAATGACTGTAATGTAATGTAAGATTGGACAAACGGGTGTTAGCGACTGTAAAAAACTGTAATATTCTCTCATTTGACTCTGGTATTTATATTTTGCATTTGTATTTGCATTTTGAACCCAGAATGAGCAGTATAGCATTCTGTGTTAAGAATTTTGCACATTGAAACTCTGTTGTGCAAATTGAGTCAAAGCAATCGAAAAAAACTGTAACAGGGAATTCCCCCATACACACACTTCAGCATTCAGCTGTTTGTCCGATGGCCTAGGACAGTGTTGTTGGTATTAGAGAACATTTAATACTGTTTCCCCTTCACCAGAAAGGACAGAGGTCATACAGCTGTACAGCTTAGTTACACTTGTAGGTGCTGGCATTTCAACCACACAATGAAAAATATTGCCAAAAGGGCCGCTGAGGGGTGCTCAGTCCAGGGAACTGAAGCTGACAGCATTGGGGGGAAAAAACGATTCAGGACAGCAACTTGTTTTTACTCGTTTTTACTATTTTCTCCTACTTGTTTTGGAGCAAGGTCCTCCATCGGGGCACAGTTGTCCAAAACATGCAGGTCAATAGACTATTGAAGGGATCAAGTTGCCGTCCTGAATCTTTTTTCGCCATTGTACTGCTTAGTTATCTTCATACAAATCATTTCAGGTTCAGAACTTATAGTGTTACAACGATGAAACACAGTATAAAATGCAAGAGAAATACTATCTGTCCACAAAGTTTTGCATCTGTTATCAGTGGACTCCAGTCTCTGGTCTGTACAGCCTGGAGTCTTCTCTCTCTGGTGTCTAGAGACAGAAATGCTTGTTTATGATCAAGTGAGATGATTTATGGTTTATGATCACAAATATTTGTTGGGCTGGCCCGATAAATGTGAGATACAAATATAAATTCTGAGATTGAGATGCCTTCCCCCTTTCATCATTTTGTGATGCACGTTTCCATTTTTGCATTTGCTGTTGGATTGCATTACTTTCAGTTTGAACAACTTCCTCATACTGCTGTCAGACTGAAATGTGACCGATCAAGCTCTGTGTGCACATTTGCATAGAACTTCCTCTACATCTCAGGCCACAAGAGCACATGTTCGTCACGTTGCTCTTTGGCCAAAATGAACGAGTCAGCAGTACAACAAAGTACAACAAACGACTGTATCAGTGTTCTGTAAGGAATAGCCTATTCATTGCAAGAAGACAACCGCTCTTTAGTTTTGTAAACCAGCTGGTTTTGCAGGTAACTCTGCTCATCAGTCCCTGTGACAATTACCAGAACAATCCTGTTAATCCGGAATTTGCTGTGCATGTCCAAGACACAAATCCTCTCAATCAAAACTCCACATTGGCTCTTATTCCAAACAAGGCCTGTCAACACACACAGTTCTCTGTTCAATAGATATCTACTATTTATCAGTTATCAGTACTATTTATCTAATTTGTTGTATGGTGCACATATGGTGCATCTAAACAACAACTACTTTATCAGTATCATTTATCAGTAGTCATCCTGTGACAGGCTGATGACAGACTTAACTACAACTAGTATGTCTCTTATTTTTGGCAGAGGTGTTGACAATCTCTTGTGCACCTCCACCCCCACACAAAACCCCAATCTGAACGCCTGAAATGAAATGAGAGCAGTGAAGTCACGTCAAGCTCAGCAGAGTTAATAAGAACAATACCGGATGTTTTATGATGTTGCCTTCAAAATAAAAGTGTGAACGTGCCTCTTTTGGGAAAAAGAATGATATGGTACTGCGGTGTAGAGAACAACATAATCGCTTCAAACTACTCAATGGAATGAATATATTTGAATGAATCTATAGCTGTAAAATAGTTACACGAAGACTGCTTTATTAGATTACGATCGTCAAAATGGGTTTTATTATGACAGTTATGACCGGAATGTCATTTTCTTTCTGGATCATTGACACCAGCGAGAAGAGCTGATAGTTGCTGACTGATCCTTCGGCGTTTTGACGACAGACAGGAACGGCATTTTTTTTGACTGAGCCAGACGAGACGGGACTATTACTCAGTGCATTTCCAAACAACATGCCCTAATCATCCGGCTGGACACCTTGCACTGGGGTTTGGAAAGGGGGAAGATGCCTCATGGACCGCTCCATCACCAGTGCGCCAGTTCAGGGCATCCCAAAAGCCGAATAATAAAGAAATGCCGAGGTTTAGCGCCAGATGGATGGCAGTGGCTGTGCTGATTTCTGTCGTCTGCGGCGTTTTCTTCTTCTGCGAGTATCTCATCTATTTCCCGACGATTCTGAAGTGTGCTTGGCCGAAGATCAGTCATGTGCGGGGGGGAGAGGGCATGGACGGCCCGCCGATGGAATCAACTCTCCGCGCAATGGTGCTGTCGGACACCCACCTGCTCGGAGCCGTCGGGGGACACTGGTTTGACAAGCTCAGAAGGTATTGCAGCACTCATTTATTTCTGTGTCGATGCAGTCCCTCCAACACCCCCCAACCCCCCATGCATGTGATGAACCCAGCTCTGCAGGACTGATTTGTAAACAGTAACACCGGGTGACTGACATGTGTCCAAACGCACAGGGAATGGCAGATGGAGAGGGCTTTCCAGACGGCACTGTGGCTGCTCAGGCCAGAAGTAGTGTTCATCCTGGGTGATATCTTCGACGAAGGGAAGTGGAGCTCGCAGAAGGTATGCAGCCTTTTGTCTCCGACCCCCTTCCACATGATGGTGGTGGTGTTTATGAAACTGTGTGGATGTGGTGGTCATGATGAGCCACCCAGGCCCGAGAGGATGCATGTTTTTATCCCGACCAAACAAACCCCACAGCAGCTGATGTCACAGGTTAACAGGCCTTCAACCAGAGAGGGGAGGACTAGCTGGTGGGGGGGATCAGATGCTGTTGGATGAAAACCTCCATGGGGGACCAGCAGTATGCAGGTTTTAATGGGACGTGTCCGATGGGATTCCCATTGTGAACTGGCACCCATTCAGTGTGTGATTGTACCTGGGGTCCAAAAGGTTCCCCACTGGGTTCTCGGTGGCTCTCCATTCATTCACACTCATTTTCTGAATCTTTTCATTTGCATGCCACGGCCATTTTGAAAGAGGAAAGATCCAAACCCTATAAAATCTGCCCTTGACACATGCTGACAGAGAAATAAAAAAATAAGATCACAAATGACAGCGGGGATCACCTAGACACACATTAGGACTAGAAACATTTTGTAAATGTAGAAGTCTATATCAAGATGCAATTAAAGGTGACTAGTGTAAGATTGGCCCCCTGCAGGTGCAGAGATGAATCAGGAATTGAAATCAAAACAATCTGTCTCCACCACCCGTGGTGACCCATTAACTCTCATTGGTTTCCCATGGGAGTTTTTCCATGAGGAATATAATTGAAAGCTACTGGCATCTGTCACAACGTGACTGTGATGTTCCTCCTACAGGACTGGGAGGAAGATGTGCGGCGTTTCCACAGGATGTTCAGGCACTCCCCGGACACCGAACTGGTTGTGCTGGTTGGGAACCACGACATCGGTTTCCATTACGAGTAAGGTTATGTTTAACAACCATATTGCATTATTCGCCCCCTTTGCTCTTATTGTCTGGTTAATGGACACCAGGTTCCTTCTGATAATGCTGTGTAGGGCAGCGGTTCCCCAACTGGGGTCTGGGGACCGCAAGGGGTTCTTGAGGGGTTTCCTGAGGGTCCCCTGCTAAAGTAGAAGCAGTTTAATGTCACTGTTTTTTCCCCACTCCATAGACAGAAGCAGAATGACAGAATGCATTTGATTAGTGGTTACATCATGTATACATCATATCTCACCAACAAATCCTTTCACCTTTTTTGAGGGAGGTTCTTGACTTGGAAAAAAGTTTGGTGCACGAAAAACACACATGACACATTTCTTTAGTACACCAAGTTATTGTCAC
Organism: Hoplostethus mediterraneus; assembly: GCA_034670385.1. Classification (NCBI taxonomy): domain Eukaryota; kingdom Metazoa; phylum Chordata; class Actinopteri; order Trachichthyiformes; family Trachichthyidae; genus Hoplostethus; species Hoplostethus mediterraneus. The sequence goes on along the minus strand of JAXDDW010000050.1, from coordinate 324,112 downwards.
AAACATTCTTGTGCTATCATATAACAGAGCCAAGAAAACAAAAAAAGAGCTGCTGCTTTTCCACATTGCACAATCTTTTGAGTAACATATTTGATTATGAGTCACTTACAGTTGTTGAATTTGAGTTGTTTTTTTCTTCACATCTTAAAGAAAAGGCAGACGCGGCTGGAGGGGGATATGTAGGATTATGGAAACATGCAGTGGCTTATGTATGCTTTGATATGACACTTGCAGCAGAGAAGTAAAATGTCACGCCTCTTATGTAATAGTGAAATGATATATAGCGAGCGCTCACTTGAAATAGACAGCGCAGCAGGTTCCTTAAGAGAACGGGCTGTGATTAACTCACTCTCTCTCTCTCTCTCTGTCTCTCTCTCTCTCTCTCTCTGCAGAATGGACTGGTTCAAGTTGCAGCGCTTCGAGAAGGTGTTCAACGCCACTTCCACCCGGATCGTCACCAAAAAGGGAGTCAAGTGAGTTAACGGGGACTTGAAGCGATCCGATATCGACTGTCTGGCTCAACTGGTGCTTAAAGGTCATGGGTCTAATCCCCTGTGGGTGTATGTCTGTCCGTGCCAAAGTGCAAGACGGCTAACACCAAGCTGTCCCGGGGAGCCCCTGCTCTGAAATGTGTGTTCATATGCAGAAATGGCAGTCAGGTTTTTGGATTAGGGGGTATTTAAACGAGAAATATGTTCCTAATATCATCCGTCAACATGTTCAGCATTGCAACAAAGTGTGGATGAGAATAGACCGTTGAGGATGAGAGCTGCACAATGACACTTTTGTTACACTCCCAGTGTAACTCATATCGGGGGATAAAAACAACCACGTCCTGTGTTTTGTGGTGGAGTTACTTTGAGACTCTGTGGTGGTTTGGTTTCTGTCTGCCCAGCTTTCTACTGGTGAACAGTGTGGCGCTCCACGGCGATGGATGTCCCATATGCCAGTCGGTGGAGAAGGAGCTGATCAAACTCTCCAGAGACCTCAACTGTTCTCTTCAGGTGGGAGCGCTTCCTGGAAGTGAATTACACAACGCGCCTGTCAGGTCTCCAAAGTGCTTGTGGAAAAAGCTGAGCACAAGATTGGAAAAATATACCTCAAATTGTTATTAAAGAAAAATAGTTTTATATACAGTACCAGTCAAAAGTTTGGACACACTTACTCATAGAAAGGGTTTTTCTTTATTTTTACAGTTTTCCACTATTTTAGAATAATAGTAAAGTCATCAAAACTGTGAAATAACACAAAAGGAATTATGCAGTGACCAAAATAAAAAAATAAATAAAAACTATCTTATATTTTAGATTCTTCAAAGTAGAAACCCTTTGGCATTAACAAGCAAAGAAATTCCACAAATTAACTTTTAAAGGCCACAATCACTATGTGAGTGTTTAAAATGATGATTTAATCATTGTGGTTCAACATTCTCCACCTCTAAAGTCTAAATGAAAACTACTTGTTGGGGGTGCATTTCAATTTAATTAAAATGTAAGTTTTGAAAATAAATTCATACACAGGCATCAACTTCTCTATTTGTCTAAGAAAATTTCAAGCATTTAAGCATCAAGCCTTTATATCAAAATGTCTTTAAGATCATCAGAAACAGGTGTGTCCAAACTTTTGACTGGTACTGTATATGAACAACTCAGTCATACCTGGTGCGGGGTTTTTTGTACTTTTACACATCAAAGTATTTTCAGCTTCGTCTGGATGTTGAAAGGACTTGAAAGACACTTATAGCAGAGTGTATAGCAGTAAAAATTCGCCATCCTCCCAAAGAAGAGGGGAATGAAATACAAATGGTGACTGATGTTTGAGAATGCTGCATTTGTAGACAAGATATCCAATGAATACTTTATGTTGACTTTCTGCAGAATATACAGTCCAGCGGCAGCGCAAAGGACAACTGTGAGCAGAACTACCCGCCCACGCCACCCATCATGTTACAGGTATACTGCGTTTGTGATCTCTTCTTATGTTATACTGGCAAACACTGAGAAGACCCAATTCTCATTAAAACCACTGATGAAAACCTCTAAAAGTCAAAAGAGTGACGTTTGGGGCCTTCGAGCGCTCGGCCCGACGAAGACCTCAGTGGCCACAACCACCCTTGTTTTTTTATTAATGCTAAGAGGAAGCAGCGCCCATCCATGTTGAATTTCTTAACAGTTTTATGGTTGCACCTCTGCTGCCGTTACTGCTGCATGATGTATTTCTTTCTATAAACAAAGAGCGACGCTTCCCCTGACGGGCTGCTGTGTTTCCCAGCACTATCCTCTGTACAGGGTGAGCGATGCCGGCTGCACGGGACAAGATGCCGCACCGCCTGAAGAGCGACATCTGCTGTTCAGAGAGAAGTATGACGTGTTGTCTAAGGAGGCCTCCCAGAGGGTAATAATTCTGCAATCAAATCAAACTGCATTTGTAGGTTTTTTTTCTTCTTCTCTGAAAACATGGATTACTTCCGAGCAGCTAGACCCGATTGAGATACTGTACTACTGGCCGCTGTCAGCATTAGTCACACTTTGAAACAGCAGCTGATGATGAAACTGATGACGTAAGGGAGCAACAGCCGGTTACCTCAGTAGATCTGAAAACCACGTTGTCTACTGTCTCTTCTTCCGCCAGCTGCTGCAGTGGTTTAAACCCCGCCTCATTCTGAGTGGCCACACCCACAGCGGATGCGAGGTTCTCCATGACAACAAGTACCCAGAAATCAGCGTGCCGTCCTTCAACTGGAGAAACCGCAACAACCCCAGCTTCATCCTGGTAACTGGGAAATCTACTGGCCATGATTGAGTTCTGTTCCAAAATGAGTAATCCACCATTTTGGGGGGAAATCACACTTACAAAATGATGCCCGCACAAAAATGAAACAAATGTTATCATTTGGTAAAGGATTGTGGGTAATCTAAGTACTGGGGTGACAAAATGATAACTTTTACAGACGGGGTCCTGTATTAGAGATCCTCTATTAGAGAGGAACTTCAGGTAATGATTTATTTTTTACCCAAAATGGAATCCAACTCTTCATTTTTTGGATGTATCTCGTATGTCCTTAGTGGATTTCTTGAACTAGATATTCTGGTGTTGATGACCGTGGCGGTCGAGTGTCCAGATGATGGATAAACAGGAGCAGTCCCATGAGAACAGCTCACATCGATTCATCCAGAAAATGTTGGATCCAAGATCTTATGCATCATTTGCCATGATAGGAAATTCAGTATAGAACAAGAGGTGTTATGTTTCATACTATTTGACAATCTGTTTGAACTTTTTGTCTGAACAGTTGTCAGAAAAAGGTTTTGAACCCTTTTGAATCGACAGCTTTCTTGTATAAGAAGAAGAAGGACTTTATTCGCAAAACATTGCACACACTATACATGCAGGGGGGGAAGTGGCCGCACAACACACACACACACACACACACATAAGTGGCTCCTAAATATGTCCTGATCTTCATCTAAGTTATAACAATAGATAAACACAATGTGATTTAACAACACACGAAAAATGTACTTTTGCTTCTTTTTATTGAACATGTTCAAACGTTAACAGCCTAAGATGGAAAAAAGTATGTGAACGTCTAGGATAATGACTTCAGGTGATGCAATCAATGAGATGACATCCAGGTGTGGGTTAGAGGAGTCCTGTCATATCGTCACCTTCTTAAAATAATGGCCTAAGTCATATTTTCAAGTTTTTCAAAAAACAGAATAAACTGAACCAAATATAGACTATATGATATTTCTTAATCATTTCACACAAAAAGGTTATGACAATATATGACTATTGACATACAAATAACGCTGTCTGTCAATTATGTAACATGAGAGGATTAGATTACTTAGGCTGTAGTAGTAACTGTAGTAGTAACTAGTTACTACCAGTTACCAGTAACTACTAGTTACCAGCAGTAACTTTAACTACTGTAGCAACTGTAGTAGTAACTAGTACACCAATAACCAGTAACCAATTACTAATTTTCAGTAACTTGCCAAACACTGCTAGCTTCACAGAGCTAGCTATTTCGTGTCTGTAACCCACCGGGAGGCTTCGTAATTAAACTATAAATTGTAAAAGTAAAAGACTAAATAACTACGCAACATTTATAGCCTAGCCGATATTATAGTAAACCTGATCACTTACCAATAGGGGACGAGCCCTGAATCATGGAAATAACTTCATTTATCTGGTGGTATTTCTTTCTTCTTGAAGCAGCCGCCATCTTGAAAGCTTGTAAAATGTTTGCCTAAGTCACTTACTCCAGAAGTAATTTGGCCTAAATCAGGATTAAAATGGCCTAAGTCACATTCTTGCCGTAGGCCATTATACTACCGGGGTAGGAACAGCTGATCTTTTCAATTAAGGATGCAGGCAATTTTACCAGAGGTGGCCAGCATCATGAAGAGATGACTTATGCAAAAAAAAAAAAAAAAAAATCCTCAAAAATGACTTCGGCCATTATTTTAAGAAGGTGACGATATAAAACCCCAAAAGTTTGGGTCCCAACAGAGTCTGCTTTCCAAAAACAGAGATCTGTCGAAGAGGAATATTCCCCGGTCAAAAGAAACCTCAGAGGACCTCCGGAGAAGAGTTGGTGAGGCTCTTGAGACTGGAAAGGCTGCAAAAGCATTTCCAAAGACTTCAGACTCCATCAGTCTACAGTCAGACAGATTGGATACAAAAAAATCCAGTGTAATTGCTGCTACTCCCTAGGAGAGGGTGTCCAGTAAAGATCAAAGCAAGAGCACAGTGCATGATGGTCAAGGAACCCTGAGGTAACAGCTGAGGATCTGCAGGCATCCCTTGAACTTTCTAACATCTTGTGTCCACAATAAGAAAAAACACTAAACAAGAGTGGTGATAATGGGAGGACATGGGAGGGAACCAGCGCTCTCCACGAAAAAACCTTGCTGCCAAAGATCACTCGGATGTTCCACAAAGTTACTGGAATAATGTTCTGTGGACAGATGAGACAAAAAATGAACAAAGCTGTTTGGTGGAGAAGAAACGCTGCATACCAACAGCAAAACCTCATCCCAGCTGTGAAGCTTGGCGCTGCTTTGCTGCCTCAGGGCGTGGGCGGCTTCAATCGTTGAGGGATCAATAAATTCCAAATTGTATCAGGAAATTCTCCAGGAGAACATCAGGGTAACAGTATGAGATCTGAAGCAGGTTGGGTCACGCAGTGTGACGACAACCCCAAACACAAAAGCAAATCGACGACAGAACGGCTTCACCAGAGGGGAGTCCTGAACTTAACCCTGTTGAAGTGTCGTGGCGGGACCTGAAGCAAGCCGTTCATGGAAGACATCCCAAAGATATCAATGAACTGAGACAGTTCTGTCAGGAGGAACGGTCCAAAATACCTCCCAACTGTTGTGTAGGTCTGATCAGAAACTACAGGAAACGTTTGGTTGCTTGTTATTGCTGCTAAAGGAGGTTCCACCAGTTACTACATCTCACGGTTCACATACTTTTTCCAATCCAAGCTTTTAACATTTGAACAATATGTGCAATAAAGACAAATATCTGTATGTTTTTTGTTAAATCACATTGCATTTATCTATTTTTGTGACTTTGAAGATCAGACCATATTTTAGAACCCATTTATACAGTTGATTCAAAAGGGTTCACAAACTATGTGAACTTTCATGAGATCTGATCTGTCCGTTGAATGTTATGACGGCGCCATAAAGGTAGGGGCGGGGTAACGGGAATGGTTGAGGAAGGGGTTGGGAATTGTCTGTCTTAAAAGAGCTGAACTCCTCACCTCATACCCCGTAACACTCACCATTATCTTCCTCCAAGGCGTCGTTCTCGGCTGGCAGCTACGCTCTGTCCAAGTGTTTCCTGCCCGAGGAGAGTACGGTCATCGCTGTGTACTGCTCGGCCGGGGCCTGCCTGCTCTTCTTGTTCCTGGCCCACTGTCTGTGGATGAAAGGCCTGCTGCAGTGTTTCAGCCTCTGCCTGCTGGGAAAGCACAAGTCTCTGTGAACTACGTTACCCAGCTCACCCAGCACCGGGGCGGAGCCGTGAACTTATCGTCCTCTGGAAACCGTAAATACTTGATCTGAGGATCTGCCAAATCTGCTGTTCCTCTACCGAATGGGCCAAACATTTATTCCTACTGTCTCTATCTGATTGTAAAAAGGGTTTTGCAGCAATGCGAGGGACATCCAGCACAAGAATATATATATTAATTGTTTTAAAGGACTAAAAGTTGGTTACTTGCGATATTGATGATGATGTACAAAGCAGACCTGGGCCATGTAGTTGTTGCAAATAATCCTTTGCACTTGTTTTAACTTCACTAGAGGACCAGATGGGCGGGGCTTACCGCATCAGGAAAATACAGTGTCAGGTAAGTTGTCAATCACTGCAAAGTATACTGTAATTTGACTTTCAAATATTTTCCTGTGACTGGCTAAATAATGGAGTCATTTTATTTGACTATCACACAGCTGGCACTTACATAAGATAGACCAAACAAGAAACCAGTCCCAGGTCTGACAGGGTTATATCCATGGTTTATGTTTATGTCTCCTCACTACTATCTGTGATCTGATGTGAGCTCATTGATACTTTGACATTCTTAACAGTTTTTGTTTTTGGATTATTGTCTGATAATGCATCCAGATTCCTGCTGGTTTCTCACTGTTTTTATGTTGCCTATATTAATTGATTTCTTGCTGACTTTTTGTGCCAAATGTTTGAGGGTTTTTGCCAAATTGTTAAAAGTTTCTGATGAACTGTACATAATAAAGCAGAATCTGACATCTTAACGTGTACGGCTGGTGCCGTTTTGTTTCTGTACTGGGCCTCTGGTAACAGTTTATTTGACTTAACATTGATGCTTGCCATAAATGAACCACGTCACTGAAACATATTTGATAAATGGAAGAGATGTATAACTCTATAGCTTATTGGACAAACATACCTGCAAGTTAACTAAGGAGGCAAACTGACCACCCTGCAGTTTCTTCAAAGTGTCTCATCTGTCATTGTATGTCAGCAAGAAACTATATTACATCCCTGTAATAGTCAGTACAGTAAAAAGCCAGTGACTGAATCATAAGGAAGCCAGACCTGAAGTTCTTGCCTAAAAACTTTGGTCAGTATGATGAGTGCTGCTACTGGTTGAGTGACTCTAAAATGACTAGATGAAGATTCACACCAGCTCAAAGATCACAGAATGTGAAAAGGGTCTACAATGGAGTAAATTGTGAAGTTGTCTGCATTGGTACTGAATATTTTTTCATGGTATTCCAGACCTTGAAATGAGGGCAGGGTGATATGGACAAAATAATCAAATCACAATAATCAAAATGTATTTCGATATATAACAATATCTGGTATATATACATGTGTATCCTCTATGTTCTGAAACTATGTGAGTGTCTGTAACTGTGAAATGTGGAGCAGGGTGTTACTGAAAACCCACCCATGGAACACAGAGTAAATAAATAAAAATAAAAATATGAAAAATCATGTTAAACAATCATCTTACCAGTGCAGTTCACTGCATTAAACTGCATGGTAATGTAAAGTAGAATTTAAGAAACTTTCAAATAATATTCCCTAATTTGTTTGGGAGAGATTGTAATTAGTACTTTCTTGTTATCATTCATTTAGACAGCTGAAATTTATACCACAAAAACCTATTTCATTATATTATTCTGCTGAAAAACGATAAATGATACAATTGAATTATTGCCCCGTCCTACTGGAAGTGACCGCATTAATTTCCCATACTCCTCCGAGACCTGCGTAGGAACCTTCACAATAAAACACCTCGTGGGTAACAAATTTGTACACAACTGGACACCAAGATGGAAATAAAGCAAAGTCCTCTAATGTGCCTCTTTATTTAAAGAAAATAAAAATGTCATTTAATCATCCTCCCAGGCCAAACAAGGTTTCGCACCTCCAGTCAGTTCACTCTCTTTTGGGGATAGACGTGTACTGTAGCAGAAGAAAAGGCTGATGCTGTTTGTACAAGGAGAAGAGCTTGTCTTGTTGGGTGCTGCTCACACATTCATAGTGCCTGTGCCATCGGGTATGGCTCCAAAGGACCAAAGAATTACTAATATTGCACGCTCTCATTTATTCATCTCCATTCTAAACATGCTTTCCTATGTGTGTATGTATACATATTTACCGTATACATACATAGGTATGTACACCTAGGCACACACATAATTAAACATGTATAATTGTACATATATATTTATATAGACCTATAAATTTACATGTACATACATTTATAAAAGATTACACACAACGTACACTCGCTCTCATACACACACAAATGCGTCTGTGAGTCTATGTTTGTTTTATGTACACATGCGCACAGGCACACACATCAGTACAGATCTCAGACATACTTCATATCGAAAAAACGTTGGTTCCTATTAAAACAACACCAGGTTGCAATTTGGACACTTTCAATGGATTTCCAATGTTTGTTTAAAGCTGTGAAATTCAAAACAAAAAGGAGGTAAAACAAAACAACCAAAAAACAAAAGGCATGGCGCTGCAACATCTGGTCTTCACTGCAGGTAAGTGGTTAATTTGCATAATGTATACAGGTTTTTAGGATTTTTTCCCTATTTTTTATTTTTTACTAAACAGCATTTCCTTTTTTTATAAACCAGAAAAAACTAAACTCTACAGAGAAAGTCCCCTACCCGCAGTCTTCCGCTGCCGATAGAGTTTGACATCAAGCTGTACAGCGCAGTCGAAAACATACTTACATCTGAGCTCATTTACAGGTACAGCCATAATCAAGGCACAAAGATCTACAAGTAGATTTGTTTTTCTTTCAATAAAGTTGTACAAAATAATATTACATTTTACAGTCTGTACAGGATAAATCAACCTTGCACAGTGTACAAGTTAACAAAAAAACAAAAAGAGAACAATACATTTTTCTCTCCTCTCCCCAACCCGCCCCGCCCACCCCCCACCCCACCCATCAATATCTCTAAGCTAAAAGGATGGTTGTGTGGAAAAAGGAAAGGTCCGAGTCCGTGGAGGCGGCTTCTCCGTCCGGGACACACCAGGCTGAAAGCGGCGGCAGGGCTAAGGTGCAGAGAGCTCAGTCCTTTTCCTTCATTCAAATCCTTCCTTCCTTCCTTCCATCCATCCTTCTTTCCTTCCTTCCTTCCCCCCTTTCTCTCTCTCTCTCCCTCTCTCTCTCTCTCTCACTTGCTCACTCCCTCCATCCGCTCCACAAGTGTGTCTCTTGGCTGCTCGGTCCACCCTGTAACTCGGCGCGCTAACATCGTGACAGAGTAATAAATATTGTGATGCTACATTGTGTGTATGCTTCCTCCAAAAAAAGTTATTAAGGAACCTGATGCAAAGTGCATTATCTCTTCATCCGTTCTTTTTGTTTCCTCCTCTCCTCTCCCCTCCGTTCACCGCCGGGTCGTCTTCCGCGTGGAGAGGAGAAGCAGAGGAACCGTTATGGTGGAGGGGTGGGGGGGGGTGGAGGGGTTAGAGGGGGGGCGGGGCAAAGGTCATGGTGGTGATGCCAGCTTTAACTGGCAAATGACACAGGCACACACACACACACCATTCCTCTCTCTCTCCCTCTCTCTCTAGCTCTCTTGCTCTGACACATACAAACACACACACGCGCGCACACACACACACACAGCCTCCACACTGAGGTCCTGTGGGTGTGTCTTACGTATCCACACCCACCAGTCCAGGTCCAATGACAAAGCCAACGTCAAAAAAGAGGGGGAGGGGGGGATAAGGAGGTAGCCCAAGGCTTAGTGGAATGACAAAAATCAAGGCATTCGAAAGGAAGGACTAAAAAAAAAAAAAAAAAAAAAAGCGGCACACAACAACTTTGTTCCCCAACCTTCCTTTTACATCGGTGAAATGGGGGTGAATCGGTCTCCAAAAAACAGACACAAAAAGCTAAATTAAGAAGAGGAAGAGAATTTGACACACTTCAGTAGTACTTTATAGTCCTCGACAGGAGGGGTGGTCAGGGTTGTTTTGAGGGGTGGGGGGGGGGGGGGGGGTGGGAGGTCGGGGAAGGGGGAGGGGGGGTGGGTGGGGGTCGAGGATGCAGAATGGTGGAGAAAACACAGAAGGCTGATGGAGGCGCTCCCATCACAAGAGTTCATACTGCCGGAGGTGCATTCTCTGGATGATGTCCCGGCAGTCGTTGAACACCCGCCGGATGTTCTCTGTGTCCACGGCGCAGGTGAAGTGCGGGTAGCAGTAGTGTCTGCCGTCGCCACTCGCAGTGCTGATCCGCTGAGGGACAGACAGGAGAGAGACGTCACGAGGGATGTAACATCATCTGGGCTATCTGGTGGAAGCTTTTATCCCGAGCGGGGTGGCACGGTGTGTAGTAGGGTTCGACCAGTAGGGGTTTCTGAAGGCCGACACCAATATGTTTGGACCGAAGCTGCCGAGAGTATTCGCGGTCTTCTGAACATTTCAATATTAAAATAAATAGATAGGTAACTTATTGTACTTTTACTTCAGTACTGGTTCTGCCCTTAGATGCTTGTTCAGGGAGGATTCTTGGTGACTAGTAGTTCTCTTGCCTACCTAGTTGAATGTACTTATTGTAAGTTTCTTTGGATAAAAGCGTCTGCTAAATGACTGTAATGTAAAAGTGTGTCACTTTCAGAAGCACAAGTTGTTGTTTTGAGCCATTATGTCACCTCAATAAATATTCACATGAACGCAGCGTAAACTACAGATTCTTTCTCCCTCAGGAGGCAGCGCGAATCACTAGAAGACAATTCAAATTTCTTGAATTTGGCTGTCGAACTGAGTTTTCCCGCCCATAAAACAAGCGGTACCATTTGTAAAATATAGATTTATATTGTTTAATAAAACACGTGGGTGATCAAAACAGCGAATACTGCCAAAAGGTTTGCATCCCTGATTATAAAGCCCCATACAGTACCATAAGCACATACATTTTAGTGTTGGTGGCTCCAGTGGGAATTGAACCCCCAGAAGTGCTAGTGCTAGTGCCATGCTCCAGCCACTGAGCTACACGGGACCACAGACTCTCAAAGGTGCATTCACAAAGTAACTGATATGTAATACTCTGCATTCACATTATCTGCCATCCACATTGCTGTGCTACCGAACCTTTCAACGATTTGAGCTCACTAGAAGAAGAATCTTTTGATTGCTAGTTGTAGCACCAACTATGACAGATAGCAATAGCAATGTGACCTGCCGCTAACAAGCAATGTTGCTCAAAAGTTCATCTGCAGCCAACTTTTCCTCGCCAACAACAAGGAAATGAGGTGGAAAATGTGCTTATCAAGTTACTGGGAGTGTAAAAACGTGGTGGGTTTCAGTATTTGGCATGAACCCAATGACACAGAGTACCAAATACTGAGTAATGAATTACACAGAGTGCTAATAGCTACTTACAAGAAACTCGTCTCGGATGAAGAACTTAGCTCTCGTCACTTTTGGATCTTCACCAGGTTCAGGAGTTGCTGAAAGAACCAAAGAGATATACAGTACATCAGTTAACACATTGTGTGCAGCATTATGGGACGGGTTTTATCTCTTCGTAGTGTGATCTCACTACAGAGGAAACATATTAAGGAAACATATTAATACAAGGTACCTACCTAGAAGGTAATACATACCTTCATTTGGTATGGTGTAGCGAGCATATTCAGGGAAGTAGTCTTCAATTTTGGATTTTCCAGCTAATACTTTCTCAGCCAGCATGTCCTGCTTGTTCAGGAATAAGATGACCGATATAGTGCGTAACCATCTGAAAAACAAATGCACAAATACCAAACGCTATTAGAAAGGAGCAATATCAGAAACACTGAAAACTTGTTTCTCCCCACTTATTTTCTTTAACCTAAAAATGGTCAAATTTAAAGATACATCAGTCTAAAACATATTTGTCTCCAAAAACCCATATAGGTAGAGCCCTAGTGAGACTATGGTCAAAGGTCATTTTTTTGTTCTTTATTAAGTAAGAAAGCAGCAAGGGAGACAGAGTAGAGAGGCAGAGGACCAGAGATGCAGCTCCTGAAGAACACATAAGTCAACGTTACTTCAGAGTACTGACTCACCTGTTGTTCCAAATACTGCGGAAGAGGTCCAGAGCTTCCCGTAGCCTGTTAGTGTTATTGTCTTCCCTTATTACCATGTTGTAGCTGCTGCTGGCCACCACAAAGATGATAGCAGTGACGTCTAGAAGGAGAGGAGAGGAGAAGACTGTCAGAGCAGCTCTCTGACATCACACATTTGCCATAACACAGGCTGACGAATGACGTGCTACTGTAGCTGGCTGAAAATATTTCTTAAAAACGGACAAAATCTGCTTCATAGTATGTGAAAAACATGTTCTTTGAAACTCTACTTGGTCAACGACATACAATGTGGCTATTTCAGGAAAACAAACACAGAAGGCTGAAAGTCTCACCGTTAAAGCACTGGATCCATTTTCTCCTTTCATCTCTCTGGCCCCCAACATCAAACATGCTGTGGAGGAGACAAAATATTAGGTCACACTCAAACAACAAGACACTGAGTGCTGCCACAATGCGCCCTCTTGTGGTCATACAGACTACCTGCAGCAGAATGGGACCAAGTGTGTCAAGCACGTAGGTGGCTATTCTAAGAAGATATACAAGGCAGCCCAGTTTAAGATTGTTCATATTAAGAATTTAAGTTTTGGAGATTATTACTTATTATTAAATTATTTCATGGTGTTGTTCTAATCAGCTCAATGTGCTCCCTGTCTGACGTTTAAAAGAAATCCTCAATCTCAATGGGACAAACCTGGATAAATAAATAATAAAATAATAAGAAACATCTCTATCTGCACGTACTCAATACGCTATGTGACCCTGCTCGGTTTCGTGGAAGTCATTAATGCCGAATGATGAAAAATATACACCCACAGGCAAGTCATGTCACAGAACAATCAATCACTAAGGATGATATTATCTGATACAAAGGCCCATTTCAGATGGTAGAATAAATCTGTTCTCTCTGCGACTGTGGAAATAGGTCATCTTATATGACAGCATCAAAGTAGTTACACAACATTTATTTGAACCTTTACTTGTTGCTGTTATAACTGCGACCAATGGTCAATAACTTTGAACTGGCTCAGAAATCACACTGGTCAGCTGCAGGTAGGGGTTCAGTGTTTTGTTCAAGGATGCATGGCTTCTTAATGGACACACTGGCTGTTGTGGAGAACAAACTTATGACACTTCAGTCTCTCATACAACAAAGCAAAGGTACATTTTGCATTAACACCCAAGAGGGCGTTCTTATCTGTGATTATGGATATACTGGTGGTGCAAGAAGTACGAGGCATGGTTACATATCATCAAAACAAGTCCTCAAGGGTATTATGGCTTTTATTATATGGTTACCAATATGTGTGCTATTTAAAAGTATTTTTCCCTAAGGTAGTATCATACATTAAAAAAAAAACAGGAAAAAACAATCGCTAACTAGCTCCCTGGTTACCAAAGACGTGGTATAGCAAGCAATAAAGTATGGCTCGCTCTGCTTTATGGGGGCTGCCAGAGAATCTTTGACCAACCAGCTTGCTTGGATAAAACGTTGCATAATGATGGGTAAAATATGAATAAACTAATATGTAACCAAAGTGCAATCTGAGAGTAACCACAGTCTGAGGCTGTTGTCATCATCATGTGATTCTGCTTCAGTGTAACCTGAGCGAGACTTACTGAAAGTTCACTTTGTCTACTTGGAACCTCGTCTCGAAAATCCCTGAAGTTAACACTCGGCAGCGTAGCAGGTCCTGGAAGCAGGGAAATGAACAGAAGATATCTGATTTAATAACCTCTAAAACAAGCAAGCCTTTGGAGGACATTCACAGCTTTGAAACTGAGCAGATTAACAGACTGACCTGGTCCGTTGGTGTGTAGTCGCTCTGTCTTACAGAGTCAATTCTGTCCAGGAAACTGCAGAGAGATACACAGAACAGATTTAGATTTTACAGTGAGGTCATTTCATTGGGCTATGGAAAACAAGGATGCGATCAGGATTCAGGAACATAAAAAAGCCGGAAAAAGAGCAGCAAAACCGATGAAAACTAAGAAATGAATGAGAGTTGTGTCCATAAATCGTGATCACTAAAAAAAAAAATTAAAAAAAAATCACATCCCCAACAAACAAAACCAGAAGAGATCAGAGGGTCTCAAGGCTCATCTCACAGAGAACCCAAGGCAACTTTGCAAGCTAGACCAATAGAAAGACAGATAGCCTGAAACCAGACCTTCATATCATGTCACATATACATTGACAAATATGCCACAAATCTCAGCTCACGTCACATGCAACAAATGTTAGATCATTCATTAAACCCATCTCTTGTGCAGTATCTGTTTGAACAGCTACTTAGACTTTCATGTGAGTTATATGCCGTGAGAGCCCGCCGCCATGTCTGTGTCTGACGCCCTGTAGGTTTGTCAGGCCGGTGCTAGGGCAGCATGTAGCCACAAGAGGGCAGGGCTGCTGAGCCTGGGCTATTTTGGTCTGTCTCTAGCTGGAGTGATTACATAAGGCGGTTATTGTGGAGGTTAGACAGCTTGCTGTTACTGTCTCTCCACTACTGAGAGCATGTGCAGCAGTAGCAGCAGCAGCTGGGCCTCTCTGCAGCACAGCAGGCAGGCTCAGGACACCGAGACTGGGCACACACTGTCAAATAGACCCTGGTTGGTCTGGATCACATACAACAAGGATTCCAACACAATGTCTGCTGAAGAGCAAGCATGAATCTAGGCTAAACAATGATGTCTCACCAAAAAAGTATATAGTCACACTTTTGTGTAAAATGCACTTTAAATAACGTATTTGTCTTGACTGGATAAGCCTTGCATAAGCTCATTAAATGATCATACGTTTTATACCTGGCCTGATTGAAATTTTGTTTTCTCCAGTAAAGCCATTCAACAATCAGTAGGCCTCTTCAATGAGATCTTAGAAGATAAAGCTTAAAGGAAAGATTCTGTGTTTTAGAAATTATTTAGGCATTTAACTTGCGCTTATCCAGACTGTCTTACAATGGGTGCAGTAGACTACGCTTCACTTCCTAGATCACCATCATTGCAAGCAACCAATAGTAAGGAGAGCAAAGGCCATAATCATACTAGTGACTTGACAACATTCCTGTGAAGAGCTAAGGAGAATGTTACAAAGTATTTATTTTCTATGAGACCAAATCAGAGTAGAGGGTGAATATATGGGAGAGGGGATAAGGGAGCATCAGGTACTTCTTGAAGAGATGATGTTTCAGCCCACAACAGAAGATGGGGAGTGACTGCTGGTTATAGTATGTAGGACAGAGATGTGGGTCAAACAGGCCATCTAACATGCAGCCCCTCTGTTTTTCACCCTAACAGTCTGTGGCTTTAGAAAACAGACATCACTCTAACACACAAACACTCAATGCACACATTGGTACGTCTGTGTACACTGGCTTCAACCAGGGATGGTTGTCAGTTCATTTTCAATTCAACCCATCCAGGAAATTGATTTTCTGTTATCCAAAAAAGGGGAAAACCTCATAAAGCTCATATAGAAAGAAAGAACTGAGAATGAATGCTCTACTATGAACCATTAGGTAACAGTTTGCAAAATGAGACACCACTCTTGCTCTGACAATATTTTCATCCCACAAAGTAGTCTTGCCGTATCAAAAGTGCCTGCTTGCCTCACACAGTCCAGAAAAATGTTATTGTATTAAAAGTATTTCTGAAAAAAAAAAAGAAAGAAACTTTCTCAAATGACCAAGCAAATACTTTTGCACAATCTACAACCAGAGTGCGCATCAAATACCAAACAGACCATTTGTCATTCATTCTCATGAACATATTATGCTTTCAACCAAATTCAATGTCAAAACGTAAATCTAATTTCTGCCATATTGTTTTATTTTTTTAGCATTTAAAATTATTACATTCATTACAATGGAATCTAGAGTGTAAAGGAGCATTTTGTGAGCGAGGACTGGAAACAATACTATGTACGTATCAACTGGACAAGGGGTGCATGCTATGTCATCTACCAAGTCTGATCGATCTAATATTCAGACATGGCGGTATGTCATGTCCAGACCACGTCTTTAATCCATGAACTATCCTTCGAAGGGTTGTTACTTTTTGGCCAAGCTGCAAAGCTGAATTTGTAACAATTGTTGAACCTCTCTAGAGACCTTAAGCCTAAACCTAACCTTAAATAGAGACGAAAAACACAGGGCAGAGATTTTCAAAGATGTAGTGGCTGAAGTCATACAGCAGGTTGGTTCAGGAGCAGGATCCAACATATCACACGTTTAATTAATATATCTGTTAATTAGTAGTTGGCTGGAGCCACGGATAACACACCCTGGTGGCCCATGGGACTATGGTTTAAAAGACACAACATAGAGTATCAGTGTTATACATTTCCAAACTAGGGAAGAGCTTCTAGCAAGAACACACTCACCTAAACACAGACCCATACACACACACACACACGCACGCACGTGCACACACACAGCGAATGCAAACTGCGCACAAACAATGACACACAAACATAGGCAAAACAGCTCCAGCTTTCGCCCCATCACTGCAACAATGTGGGAGTATTTTTAGTCAGCCTTCCTTGCAAAAACCTAGGTTATAATTACTGAGCGCTTTGTGACTGCCATGTGACAGAAATGCTATTGGTAGAGCACTGGAGAGCCAAATATAGTCCTCATACCCAGCAAGAAAAGAACAAGGGTCCTAGATCCAGGAAGAAAAAGCAGAAAAAGATAACATTGATTATTGAGTGGCCTTCCAGATAATGCCTTATCAAAAGGTTTGGGTACAGTTTCAGGGACTACGGCTGTTCTGGTCGGGTGCTGCAAAAAGAGGAGCCGGGTTTCAGGTCCATTGAGATCTGTGGTCTGTGTTGGTTTGTCCAATTTCCTCCCAGAACCATTCTGTATTGGCATCAAAGATCATTCAGTCCTGTGGGCTTCCTTAGCCAGTGTATTTCTGCATGATGGTTTGGTTGAGTAATGTGCTTCTGTCTGCATTTGTGGGCCAGTCGCTCTCCTTTTCTGCCTTTGTGTATTTGACTTACAGATAACAGACGACCAGTTTTTCATTCTGTTCTTGGTATGAACACAATGCATAAAAAACATGTAAAATGTATATGGTATGATTTATCACTTCATCTATAGCTAGTTTTTAGTTTTCATCTGGCTTTTATTTTAATCCCCACATACTGACACAAAGAGGCCTTTCACTGTCCCATCATCATAAAAGAGAATTTGTTTTTAATTGGCAGGTTGAATAAAAAAAATACCTACTACTATGACTATTACAGTCTCTCTTTTTGTGTCTATGGGCTTGGTTGTCTCTGTAGCCGACTCACATTGTACTCATCTTGTGGGCCAGTCTGTGTTGCTACGTATAGGCTCTGTTGTGGACCGTATCTCTCGACTTGGCCTGGTCTTTCTGTGTCGTTAGCCTCATCTTTCCAACAGACACAAGCATGAATAGAGACACACACACACACACACACACACACACACACACTATGGTGAGAGACAGTTGAGGCTGTTGGGCCTCAGGCACAGCCCCACACTCACTCCTGTGCTGCCGCCCCACGTGGTTCAGGTCACATGTGTTGCTGCCCATTGAGCACTGAGAGGGGTGGAAGGGAGATGGTGGGGGGTGGGGGGGTTGGAGGTGGGGGGAGCAGTAAAGTGTTCAGTACTGGGCTTGGGGACATGGGTCACCCAGCTCCACAGGGACTCGTTCCTCCACCAGAGCACCAATACAAGCACTGGGGCCAAGCTGCCGAGCAGTTTCAGCCGCTCTGTGCCATTAGGTCATTTTCTCTTAGTTATCAAGAGCTACAAATAAATAAACAAACAAACAAAACATGCCAAAAAACAAATAAGCTACAAACAAACAGATTAAACTGGCCAACTGGCAAAGGGATGAGCCACACATGGTATCCCGGAGGCAATGCCGAGATGATTACAGAAATTAAACATTAAACATTGTGCCAAATTAAACATTGTGCCAAATTAAACATTGTGTCTATAGGCCTTGGCCTGTGGATGCATTACAACACAATTTGGCAATTTATAATTGGCGAGGAGCGCAAGTTGTTAGGCAACATTAGCAAAAACGAACTAACAATGAAAAGTTGTGACGACGTTGGGATGAAGGTTGGAAAAAAGCCCCACGGACAGACAGGCAACCTTCACATCAATGACAGCGCCCAGCCTCATGTGCTCATTTGATAATTGGGTTGACTTTTTACAAATAGTGGACCATCTTTAATTAGCAGTGGAGAGAGTCCGATCAATAGTTTCCATATTTTGAGCTGCTCGGGCCAGCGTAATGGCCCAGCGCTGCCTGTGCACTCTCACTTTAGCCTCCAACTGACTAGTGACAGCCCTTTAAACTCACTGCTGGACAAGGCAGCAAAACTATTACAATCCTTCTAGCTAGCACAGCTGGCCCGGCCACTGCAGCATCTAAATGCATTTTGTTTGGGTGGGCATAGATCTAAACAACTATTTTCATGAATTCCACAAAATTGCATTCCACTTTCATCTTGCTAAAACGCTTAAAGTAATAATCTGTGACATTTTCATAAAAATAAACTTCCATTTTGCTACCCTCTTATACTGACTGATATAACACAGGTAAAAAACCTCTGGTGCACAGGAAGTGATGCGCTTGGGTAGTCAGCATGAGCAGCGCTAGCCACCATGGCTGAACAGACAAAGAAAAGAGCAGTACGTACAGAACTCAACCTTCATCAACAGAAATCCAATGAGCTCTGGGAAGTGCAGTGCATAAACACCTCACCATGACTACTTAAAAAGCAACCCAAGAATCTCGAAGACTACCACCTTTAATCTTCTAGACAGTCAGTCAAACTGTAATCTAACATT
The DNA here is from genome assembly GCA_034670385.1 of Hoplostethus mediterraneus. Classification (NCBI taxonomy): domain Eukaryota; kingdom Metazoa; phylum Chordata; class Actinopteri; order Trachichthyiformes; family Trachichthyidae; genus Hoplostethus; species Hoplostethus mediterraneus. The sequence continues at coordinate 305,160 of JAXDDW010000050.1, read as the reverse complement.
TAAATTCGAGAACGTTTACTGAATCTTTCATTTGTCTTCCATTGTGAAACACACCAGATACCTTAGAATACCATAAAACAGTCTGGAACATGATATAGTCTGTCAGAGACGTTGAGGTGGTACAGCAGATGAAGCCACGTGCGGGACAAAGTGAAGGTGGGGCTGTCTAGGCTCCTGGTCACCTGGTGGAAAGATCTGAGCCCAGGTTCAACTCATCCATCCAGACAGAAACACTGCAGTTTGGGAGATGGATCTGAAACTAGACAAATCCATCAACGGCTCAGTGGGTACTTCCTAAATATAGGAGCGGGAACGGAGACACTCCTGAAAGTCAAACCGAATCCTGTGTAAACAAAAGTGCCTGCTTTATCTCAAGGCCGCCAATTCGCTCTCCAGGGCCGCATCAAGTCATGGTTTTGAAAGGTGTTGTATAAAAATGTAAAATACATTGTAATGCCCCTTTGTCTCTGGTCAGTGTCTACGCGGACCATTACATTACATCTTCTTAAAATAGACTCAGTCCCCAAAATCAGTGTTTAAGCTATGGTGGGAACATGATTAGGCCTGAACTGCTTCCCCTGCGGAGCTTCCCTGTCCCAACCATAATTCTCACAATGAATGTGACTTGTGGATTTCTTTAAATAATATCCAAGTCTCACATCAATACAGCTGTCAGCCATTGAACTAGTCTGTGGTAAAAATAGAAAATCAAGTAAAAATAGACTATTCAACAATATTGAATAGGTTTCAAAACTCTCACCCACAAATGGCTACAGCCTCTATGTCAGATAAGTTGTTCCGGTTGGAAGTCAACCGTTGACCCAGTGAAAATCAGCTTTTCCTCTTTTCCCTAATAAGTCAATAACCAATATCCAATATCGGATATATAGACAGTGGAGTCTCCAGTGTCTGTGCAGATTGCATAATCCTGAACTGAGCTCTGCCGGCTGAACAGAGAAATGAATTGTATCTAAACCGTGGGTATTAGGTACTCCATAACTTCATTTTCATTGATCATATGCTAAACATTTACACTCCCTGGATCAAAGGTGGCCAAAGCTGGAGCTGACCAGGCCTGTGTGCTGTTGTAGCAGAGCTGTTTGTGTAGTTCTGACACTGGCCTCCAGGTGGCACCCCTTCGCTCCTGCTCCAGACAGCCTCTCTTCCACACTGACCCTGCCTGCTTTTAGCAGCTGGGTTCCCATGGCAACCCCAGTCGGTCGATACCACTCCTCTCTCTCTCTCTCTCTCTCTCTCTCTCTCTCTCTCTCTCTATCCCCCCTGTCTCTTCCTAAGCCAGGCCGCACTTGTATCCTTCCATTCCCAGACTCTCCCATACATCAAGATTTTTAAATTGTGCCACAGTCTCAAGCACATAACCAAAAATAAGTCAAATTTTCACACAAGGGGGGGGGGGGTGGAGTAGCATATACCACAGAAAGACACACAAATTTAAAAGCTACCGAACTGGGTGATAATCTAAAAGAAGCGGTGTCAAATGTGATAAATTAAGACGCACAGGGTAATTGATAAGGATGAATTCACAGTACAGTCAATAGGACACCCGTGAGATCGGATTGGCAGCGGTAATGCACACAGGCAAAAACCGGTTTATGGCCAAGTCACTGCACACTGTAGTAATGTTGTGATAGCTTGGTAAAAACCTCCATGGAGGAAGCAACTTAGCCCCCCCCAAAACAAAAACAGATCAAAGAGGAAATGCTCAAGCCATTTAAAAAGGTCATTCACTCAGACTTTGAAAGTACAGATCGCTGATTGGGAGATGACACAGGTTCAAACTCACCACACCGGCTGTAGGCACGCTGTCTGAGCTGCAGCTAGTGTGCACAAATTACTAAGGTGGTTTCCTCAACCATTTCCGTGATATCAACAGATCAAGGGAATTTGATTTGATGTGATTTGACGTGTCAGTGATTAGTGGGACATCAGTACAAAGGCTAAAGTGTCATTACTCCTGCCAATGAACAGGTGAGCACAGTGGTTCTCAAAGTAGGGTCAGAGGACCCACAGTGGTCCTGGAGATGATCCCAGTGGTTCTTCAGAAAAATAATATTGTTTTTAGTCAATTTGATAATTATTATAATGAGATAATGAACTGATCATATCCACTACTTCTCACACTTCTAGGCAGCAGCAGGATAATCTAAATCCAGTGGAAATACAGCAAAATGCTCTAATTTGGTGATTTCATTTGCAATTCAAAATGTAAAACAAAACTGCCTATCACATAATGATAGAACATTAACTCTCAATGATTTTACTTACAATTTACAGTGGGACACCAGGCCAATGCTTTGAGATAAGGTCCCTGGCCAAAGGGCTATCTATTTGGTGGACATTGGAACGGAGAAGCCCTGAGATCCCTGGGTAAGAATGCCTACAACAGTAAATCACCCAAATTTAAGGCCGAACCAAGGTTTGCACTCAAGTCAATGTTTACTTTAGTTAGCCTGCAAGCTACCTCCTGTAGTCCGGCCTGATGAAACACCCAACAGCTCAAACTGTCTTGGTAAACAAACCGCTGTGAGGGCAAAATATAAAAGGTTTCTATGAATAGCCCTGTGCCCCCCTCCAACCACATTCCAAAGGAGGTGAAAGTTGAGGCTTGTTTGACCAGTGGTGGAGGTGGAGCAGCAGGACCTCTGGCCTGGGTGTGGCTGGACACCGCTAACTGCTAGCCTTACAGCTAGCCAGGCCCACAGGAAGAGGCTACAACCTAAGCTAGCTGGGCCAAACTCCGACAGACACCGAGGGTTTGAAATCTCATGTGATCCAGAACATGCTAATGTCGATGCTAACACAAACGGTCATGTGCTTTTTGATGGATTTAGCATGCCTTCAAGTCTGCTGTTGCTCTCTGATAGGCCAGCTCAGCAGCAACAGGGAGGAAGTACAGAGCTGGGAGCCCCTGTCATGATTAGACAGCAAAATGTCTCCTCTCGTGTCAAACCCCTCTTTGATCAATTCAGTTCCCTCTCTGTCTCTAGCAGGGCTGGTGCTGTGTGAAAGAAACAGTTGATCTCTCTCTCTCTCTCACTGTGTGTGTGTGTGTGGGGGGGGGGGTGAAAGAGAGACAGAAAAGAGAGCAGGAGAGCATATGGGTGTATTCATACAATCGTGTATGTGTTCACTTCGATGAGGTGTTTTATGTCAGGACATTAACAGAGAAGATATGTATGGACGTGCATTGCATATGCGCACATACACACACATATGCGCGCGCAGACACACGGAAAACCAACACAGAGGCGTTTTGTGTCTCACCTTCTGCTACTGACCTTCCCTTTGTTTACAGCGCATTGCCGGGATACTCCCTTTTGATTCGGCTGCGCACACGTGACCCTCCGCCAGTTTCTGCTCTGCAGTGCTGCTGCTAAAAATAGCCTCAGCTTGCCCTGGCTCCACAGCTAGTTTACATAAGCTCTAAGGGGGGGTGGAGGGGGGGGGGGGTGAGGAGGGGGGTGGAAGGGTGGAAGGGGAGGGGTAGGGAAGAGAGGAGGGGGAGCCTCAGTGAAGAGAGAGAGGGGAGGTAGCTATGGACGACCATGCCACAGTCTTTGAGCAGAGAACCTGCAGCGCCACTGCTGTCCACCAGCAGTCTGTGCCTTTACACTCCTGGTCAGCAGCAGTGTGTGTGTGTGTGTGTGTGTGTGTGTAAAAGAGAGAAAGGTATGTGTATGTATGTGTGTGTGTGTGTGTGTGTGTGTGTGTGTGTGTGTGTGTGTGTGTGTGTGTGAGAGAGTGTGTGTACATGCGTGTGTGTCTGTGCAGGCGGCACACAGTTACAGCCTCGCAGATATCCGCCATTCACCAGCCTTACTCCTAGCTCTGTGTCTCTGTCTGTCCTTTAAAATGGACGCACATTTTAACCCAAAAATAAAATCTATTTATAGCTACAATTCCCCTTCTTTTAGTGGAACATAAAAACACATTTCCTCTGGTTTTGTTCATTGCTGTTCATGTTACAGATCAGCCATACAAAGCTTATGCCTAACACAGGCATACATATAAACTACATGTGAAACAATTTTGCCAATTAGCTATGAAATACAAAGACCAAAAAAGATTCAAGTTACAAAATATTTGTCCAACTAATATTCCAAAATGTCTATCTTTTTCCCATGGAGCTGTGTTGGTTTTCAAATTGACTAAACTGAGTACAGGTTGTCAAGATTTTTAGAGCCCTCTGGTCTCTAGAAACAAAATAAAAACACACCGGCAGTGTAGCTAATCTTGTGACATGTAGCATGCTAGTCTGGGCAGCTTTAGGCTCCTTGCCATTCCCAAATGCCCAGTCAGACTGTAGAGCAAAATAGACTACAACAGATATTTCCAGATCCTAAATGCACAACTTGACTTAACATTTTTTAATTACAAAATACTCTAAACCCACAGCAAAAGACATTACACCACAATCATAATATCTGATTTATTCTGACAGGACTGTCAAGTTTGTTTGCAGTCCCCTTGAAGACATTAAAAGGTAAAATCCTGTTATATACATCATCAATCTATGTTGTTCAATGTATTCCAGGAGTTATTTGTAATATTGTAATTTACTTTTTTGGTGTACCCACTTTTCTCTCAACCTGCCTTGCGTACTGCTTTTTCACTTACTGTTACCTATATTTCCCAGAATTCCTTTCAATGCCCCCCAGAGAATGTGCCTGAACTTGTTGCATTCTGTACGTGTAAGTGGAGAGAGCAATAGAGATAGTGATAGCAACAGCCGAGTCCAGTCAACAAAAAGCCCCTTACTCAAAACCCAACCTGTCTTGTGGCTGCATTGCATTCTGGTCTATTGAGGGTACTGTTCTATGATGCCTCTTCTATGATGGATTTCTCCTTGTATGATTGAAACCTCAGAAAACAATATGGGGAGTCTTAAAAGAAGTAGAAAAATACTCAGCTCAGTGTTTTAGAGTTGATTTTTCATTTAAAATATATTGTGCCAAATGACACAGAGGACTTTCCTGAACAACGTTTTGCCTCGTCGAGTGATCTACATGTGTTCTAGATAGATAGACAGACAGACAGACACAGACAGACAGACAGAGCAAGAGAGACAGAGAGACAGAGAGACAGAGAGACAGAGAGACAGAGACAGAGACAGAGAGAGACCCACAGGGGGTTCAAACAACCTTAAGGACAGTGGTTTATGTGGATGGAGTCCCACTGGGCTTCCAGTGGATCAGATTCTACAGTACAGCTCAACATCAGACAAGAAAACCACTCCTTCCTTTCACTCAGAAATGATGCACACGTACACAGAGACACAAACACAAACACACACACACAAACAAACACACACACACACACACACACACACACACACACACACACACATAGTGCCTCCTTTGAATATTCCTCAGTCAGCTGACAGCAGGTCATCTGATTTCCGCAAGTGACACAAAGGTTTTTGTTAATCTGGATTAGGACTGCCCAATATGAAAATAATATTGCATTATTTTAGTTCATATTGCAGTTTGAATTGCAATATGATTAACATTTGACTTAACATCTCTTATTCTCTTGTTACAAGGCTAAAGTCACAGATGCAGTGATCGACTAGAAATAGATCATCAGAATGAATAAACAGTATCATAATAACTGAAACCATTTAGGCTTTTCAAACATTTATTTACTTTAAGCACTCTGTAAGCACACTAAATATAAAACACGAACATAGCAAAACGTAAACGTTAATAGCTCAAAATATATTCAAAAGTATTTTTCAGAAAGAAGTAAGGTGTTGTTTCACAAGCTACTGAACTTTCTTTCTTGGTACTTGGTCACTATGCATTCTTCATACTATTCTCTGTGGTGTTGAAATGTTGGAACAAGTTGGTTGTGTTGCTTCGTGTTGTGACTAAAACTACCTAACATTTATTTCTTAGTACCCAAGTTTGTGATATGTTTTCTCTCCTGACTCCAAAACGCTGCCTAACGACTGATGCAGGATTCTTTTTCAGGAGCAAATCTTCCTTTGTTCCCAACCTCCTCCTTCTCCTCCTCCTCAGTGTCATTCATTCCTCTCATTGGCTGCTTCTCTCCGCCACTCTTCTCACTATCCTCCTATCACTGCCTCTCTGGCTTCTGATTGGTTAATAGCTGGTAAGGAGTCTTCAACAGGCACTGATCAGTCTAGAAAATGTGTTCAACTGGTGTGTAAAAGAGATTAATAATTTTTTTAGATATCGCACATGTTCAAATCACAACTTCAATTTTAATTTGTTAAATTGTGCAGCCCTAATCTGGACCAAACAAAAAAAGGCTATTATGGTTTGACACCAATTGAAATATGGCGCTAGCTGCAGTCAGAGAACTACCTGGCCTATTTATGGTTTTTAAGCAATGACAGACAGTGGAGATTATTTTAGATTGACTACAGACGACCAGAAAATCCTTTGCTTGTGTGACTCAAACAAAAATTGATAACTAATCTATAGAAAAAACAATTAGATTTAACTATAAGCATGCACATCACTGCGAAGATGTAGGAAATATTGCCTGTATACAGCCACTTAAGTGCCTAAATCAGCCTCTTTATCCTCCCCTGGCTTTATGTATGGAGATTCAAATGGCTAAAACATGAAGAAATCAAGAAACTAAATGGTGACAGAAAAAAAGCAACAGTGACATGCAGCCGGTGTATAAATATCGCTCTCTCAGGCACTTCCGTGAACAGAAAAGGCTCCTTATTGAGGAGAGCCAGTGTTTTTCGAAGCGTAGCCCCTCTGTTTCTCTAGGCCCTTCAGGGGCCGGGGCTGAATGACAATGCTGGCCATTCTTAGTGCTTTACTGCCCCAGATGACTGTGTCAGTGGCCCCCAGGCTGGTGACAGAGTCCCGTGACCACCACTACACCCCAGCCCCAACCCCAGCCTAGGCCCATAACGATCTCAGTCTTAGCTATGTCTCTTTTCTAAGCCCCATCTCCAGCTCAGTTCCAGGACTGCTGTAAACCTATCCCAGCCCCAGCCGTACCGCTCCATCCTGGTCCTAGAACTATCTCAGTCCTGTCTAGATCACTACCCTCAGCCCCACGTCTAGGTCAACAGCTGTCTATAACCATCCAATGCCAGCTACATCTATCTCCGGCCCCGTTCAAATCCTTGCTCCATCCATATTCTTACTGCTGGTTGTGCCCTGTCTTTGGTGGAGTTGCACCCTTGTAGTCATTTTGCCGAGTGCTGGGAGTGCCTCTATCATAGCAACAAAATTAATCCTTAATTCTGCTTTCAATTTAAGCATTTTTTATAGATCTAGTGTGCTTGTAAGAGTTTCTGTTGCTATAAAACCGTGGCTTTCATAAACTCACTTTCCAGCTCATACTCTAACCCATACTTTCAACTCCGATGTAGGATGGTGCTATGAACACATTTCATTCCCAAACCAAAAAAACAAATGATAAAGAACTTTTATTTTGCAGTATTATTACCTCTTCACTAAACATTTCTGTTGGATCTCTGCTCTGATTAGTTAGCTTACTAGTTCTATTGTGAAAAAGTGACCATGTTCAGGCCTGAGACCTGTTGATGTTGCTGCAATTCCTTGTTCGCTAAAAGTCACAAATTACTTAATGCCCCTTTAATTTTATTTAGAATACGGAATATAGGATTGGTATTTAAGTTTTTGAACAAAATGAATTTTAAATTATATGGAAAACGTAACAACAATAATAATGTATTATTAGCAGTAAAGGGGCGGTCCCGGTCAAAAAGAAGCCTACTCGTCCAAAACACAGTGAGACAGCAATCAGCCAACGAGCCCCGTAACTTAGTTAGAAAAACCTGTCAAATTGCCGTTGTGACCAGTTGGCTTGCACTGCCTAACCGCACCCAGACCCCACCCCTGCAACTATCCCAACCACAGCTTTATCTCTATCTCTAACCCAAGCTCATCCTCATTCTATATTGCTCAACTAATCTCATAGCCTAATCTCAGGGCTATATTCCCCGCCTCCAGCTCCCACCTCAGCCCCATCCAGGGCAGCTCTCCCCTGGCTGAGTCTCTGCCTCTGCCTGGATTCCTAGCGATAGACAAACTCCACTGAGCAAACCAACACAGGGAGAGCTTCATACCAGCCCAGCCAGCATCTAACACAGAGTGACAATCATCCTCTACAGTTAAAAATAACTCATTATATGGATTGTGTCATATTGGCTGGGGGACTATAACTAACACTTAAAAAGCAGGAGGCCCGAAGTTGAGACTGTATTTGCGTGTGAGAAAGTGTTTCATTTTGCCGTTGACATGTCCAAGGTATCGCGATGGAAGTCTGCTGCTGCTGAAAACAGCTCATAATCAATCAACACGCAGACCCATATCTGTGCTCTTAAAACGTATAAATGTGCAATGCAGAGGGCGGATCAATGAGTGACAGGATTCCAAAGCATCGATAGGGACATGCTCTTTGGCATAACAAACGCTTGCCATCAGCCCATACTTATTTCCAGTCCCTTTGTCCAATGGGCCGTTCAGCATTAGCCTTGTTGGAAAAAAACATCTGCCAGTGAAGCAAGGTCTGTGAAGGACAATAGGGAACTACTGTTTGGAATGGCATAGGTATATAATCTACCATATCAACATGAAATAAATATGAAACAGCATAAAATTAAATGTTTTCCACCTTATTTGTAGATTTTATGACAATATACACAGTGCCTTGCAAAAGTATTCAAACCCTTTGATGTTTTTTCACATTTTGTTGTGCTATGAGGTTATTTCAAAACAAATGTATTTGGCACTTTTCGTCTGAGTTCTATGCAAAGCACTCTATTCTATCAAAGTGAAAACAACATTGTTGAAATTTACGTGGAAGGATAAAATTAAAATAACAGAGAAATCAAGTTTGCATGAGTATTCAACCCCTTTGCTTAGTGTCCAGGTCTTGAAGTTTCAGAGAAAAGATAAATTATCACCCTCCCATCGCTGTTTGTGAAAATACAGAAGGTTAAATAGTTACTCAGTTTTTCCTGTCCAATTTCTCCATTGATTCTGTAGTAAAAATAGACTGGAAAAACCCAATGAAATGGCACCTTCTGTATTTTTAACCATAATGATTGGAAATGGATGATTTAGATTTTATTTTAAACCACAAGAACTACACTCTCGTGTCATTCATAAATGAATATATCCCATACTGTGGGATATATGGTTATATATGGTATATATATATATATGTAAGTATTCTGATGGAGAGTCCACCCTACACCCTAAGATCCCATTAAGTCCCATAAAGATCTAGTGAAGGGACTTGGTCTCAGCTTTGTTAGCAAGAAACACAAGTTTAAAAAAAGTTTGAAAGAAAACCAATGTTCAGAATAATAAATACAATCTAAATATGACATCTGAAATGTTGAACAAATTTTTGCTAGTGTGGCAACTGAATACTGTATATGTACGTGTTTGATTGCTGTTAGCATGTGTGGTTGCTGCCTGCTGCCTGCCAAACTGTTCCTCCTACAAGCAGACAGTTGTAGGCCAACTTCCTCTATAACGCACTCTCAGGGTGACTGAAGGCATGTAGCCTCTCTTAACATATTTTTTTATCTAAAGATGTACTTCACAAACTTTACATCTACGGAAGAAAAATGTCTTCAATAAAAACAGAGAGAGGGGATATCCAATGGCTCATAATGGCAGAGTAGGTGTGAGAGAACAAAAGTGGATGGGGTATGAAATGACAAACTTCCTGGATTGAAAACAGTTATTGTAGTTAAGTGGTCATAACAACAAGAGAGGGTGTGGGTAGGCCTTTTACACACAGACAGGTCGGCTGCCATGTAGGACATAGTATCTGTAGACCCCCCCCACCCCTCGAGAGTTCACATGGAGGTTAAGACTGAGAGAGGAAGTAAGCCAGAGGCCATGCTGTCTGACAAATTCCAGGCATCACATAAATGCACAACACTGACAAAAAAAGCATATTGTGATTTGTGTGCCAGATATTGTAATTGCAATATGAATTGTGACACATGTGAAAACAGCTTTTTCTAATGCAGTGCTTAAAAACTGTTCTACAAACCTGTGGGGTGGGAGGAATGAGATGCTTATGCTTAGGTTTTGCTACTGTTGAATAAAATGAAAGACTTTGTCAGAGTACAACTTGATTTGTAGGACAGTGATTCTGAACAGCACAAGAACACCTTGTTTAGGAAGCTATCTGACACACCTTATCCTCATTACACTTACAAATTTAAGAATCATGTAATTTGGAAAATGCAATATTATTCAATATTGAGATTTTTTTAAATTACATTTGCAGCACTACATGCACATTCCTACAGACATGGAAAAGCACTTGTGAAAGTAACACCACAAGCCAAATACACAATAACAGTCAGACAACTGAATCACTCACACAATTAGGAAAACGCACTAATCCTCCACACTAGGACCGCAAGGTTAATCAAATTAAACCTGAAATCACAATTTGAACAGTTGCGATATCTAAACCGCGTGAGGCTGCAATTTTTAAAATTATTAATCCCTTTCACACACAAACTTGTAAGACTGATCTGCATCTGTTGGAAAATCCCACTTCATAGTGTCCATGAAGTGGACTTGCTGGCCAATCAGAAGACTGCTTACCAGCTATATATCAGAAGCCAGAGAGGCTGTGATAGGAGGATAGTGAGAAGAGCGGAGGAGAGATGCAGCCAATAGAAGAAATTAATGACACTGAGGAAGAGGAGGAGGAGGATGGGAACAAAGATTTGGTCCTGAAAATAATTCAGGATTCAGGAGAGCAGACGCATCACAATCTAAGAAAAATATACCTGACAGTTGTAGTCACAACACGGCAACACAACCAACTTGTTCCAACATTTCAAACAATGGCAGAGAGAATAGTATGAAGAATGCAAGTGACCAAGTACCAAGAAACCAGTAAAAGTACAAAGGTTCATAGCTTGTGAAACAACACCTTACTCTGTACTGAAACTATTTGAACTATTAAAGTTTGTTGATTCATTTTTTCATATTTGATATTTTTCATAGTGTTCATTTTACACTCATTACACACCATTTTACACTACATGTTTACTCACATAATGTAACAACTGTGAAGTTGTTGAGTGCTTTAGCCAGTTACAGTAAATAAACATTTGAAAATAGGCGAAATGGCTTCAGTTATTACACAACTGTAGTCATTCTGATGATGTATTTTTAGTAGATCACTGCATCTGTGCTTTAAGCCTTGTAACAAAGAAACAAGAGGTTAACTCAAATGTTTATCGCAATGCAAATCGCAATCGTAATATTAACTAAAATAATCCCAATATCATGCAGCCCTACCACACACACGCATGAATACGCAGACACGTATGCATAGACAGACACTGAGCAGCAAAGACAAACACAGGCCCTGGACTGTATCAGCTCCACCTTACAGATTCATGTGATTCTCCAGCCATCACCTGACTGTCTCTCTCTCTCTCTCTCTCTCTCTCCTTCTTTCTATGGAAGCTGGTTTCAGGCAGGGCAACCAGGGAGGACTTGACCCCGATGTCAAATTTATGTTCAGGGAACGGAAGAGGAAAACAGTACAGAGACGGGTTGTCTACGTGCTGTACCATCCTAAAACCATCTCGACACGACACCATATAACATGGGCTCCGAGATTGCTGACAATGGGACAATATTCCTCATCACTGATAAAGTGCGCCTTTGACCGAACCCCGCGAGATAAAGGGAGCCAACCTTTGGGATGGGAGGGGACAACTTCCAGCGGGCTGCGCTCCGCACCACGTTGTTCATGTCCTCGTATTTACATCTGAATCCAGAGGTGAGTCAGAGAGGAAGCAGAAGGAGAGAGCTGTAATCAGTGAGTCACTTTGCATATCCAAACTTCCTTTTACAGGCAAGAGAGGGGCCCACCACCGTGTACAACCAGCGCACTATGGCGGCCCAAGGTAGGACCCATCCAAACACTCTGGGGCACTCTGGGGAAAAAGGACCTTGATACTGTGCCTTTCCACGCTACAGTTATCAGCATTTCCAAACTAGAGCTTCTGTTGGATCATTTTGTTACAAGAAACTCTAATGCGCTTGGTGACCTATACTGAGTCACTGCCCACGTAGCTTTTGTCAATGAAGGCAACAGGTCCAGCTGGGACACTGACATTCAGTCTATCAACTCCAGAGCTAAAATATTACTAGTCCCACCACTGGAATGAGACACCCTAACACTAGCCATAGCATTATTACAGCTTTATAAACCTTTGCAAACAAAAAGGTAATATTACATAAATGTAAGCCCATCTAAAACAACAGTTGGGCAGACCTGTCTTTGCATATTGCCATGGTGAAATGTCAAACCGTTGAGGTGAGGAGTTATGTATGTACTATTTCCAAAGGACAAATACAATTGTCGCTTGCCATGCCACACCCAGTGTAAACATATCTCTGCCATATTCACATTAAACGACACTAGTACACACGGCAGAGCTCTCACCGAACAAACTGAGCAGTTGCCTGACAATAGTTTACAAGCTGTAAAAAATAAACTAACCCATCTTGCTTTCAACATAGTATGTTTGCACAAATGACCGATTACATGATTCATGGTAATTGTGAAGGATCTTTTGTTAACCTGTCAGTATCCAGAGCTCCAAATGAAACCACAAAATGTCTGTAATGGTTGAACTCACTATTGTGCGCAGTCAATGAGCTGGTACTCATTGGACCTCTCGAAGCATGCCTTTACTCCTTCATCGTCCCACAGCTTCTTCGCGTGTTCAAAGAACTCCTGTTGCGAAAGAAAGAATACCATTAAGAAAACAGAAAACATACAACAAACATACATATTGAACAACATAAAGACTAAATAATGCTTTAGTGATGGACTTCAGGTCTCAGACTAGCTGACAAGAAAATTGTTGAAGCAGTGAAACTGATGCAAACTGTACTGGGACATACTTAGGAATGCAGCTGAGGATAAACCCACCTAAATTTAGTTTATGAAAGTGACTTTAGACACATTTTTCAGCTCATATAAATCCTTATGCTATGAATGCATAGTATAAATTAAATTAAGTAACTCAAGATTCCTGTAAGTACAACACAGGGTCTTTTCCAATATATTACGTTGGATGTCTGCTGAATCATCAAAGGGAGTTCATAGTTTACCTGTCTTTTTATTTACCACTCCATCATTGCACATAGTCACTCATCCAGGCCTACACACACATGTGCCAAACCTATGCCCATTTTTATTGACATATCTATGTATGTGTTATATTAATGAAATTGTCTAATTGTCTGTGTAAGGACACGGTGTTTGAAATTTGTATTCACAACTGATGAATGTTGCCAGGACAAGCGGCTATTGAGCTAAATAAACCATCAAATATAAAATAAATTTCTGGCACTTTTCCTTCACCTTTATCTATCCAGAGAAAACTGACTGGGTATGCATAATCTTTATCAGCAACACCCTGCGTCACACTTACAGTTACATACATTCACACCTAGGAGCAGCCCAGAACAACCACAACTAAACTGTTGGACACTGAGCACTGTGGGCTGTGGGCTACCTGCCTTGCTCAAGGGCAGTTCACCAGTAGTTGTTGAGGGAGGGGACAGAATTTCTCATTCACTTCCTCCACCCAGGTTTTCCCAGAATTCAAAATGGTGACGTTCTGGTCACAAGCCCTCTTCTAACCTCTAAACCTCTGCGGGCTACGCATACCCATAAACCCCTTCTCTGTGTAGCTACGCGGAGACATTTACGTGTATCCACGCAGAATCATAACTTAAGCTAATGCCACGACAGCTACCAATAATCACAATGATGTCCCTCTTCAGATAGCATTACAAACAAGATTACATGGCCACCAATTAATTACTTCCCCTTAAACATACAAATGTTGGCAGCAGTCCCGCTGCAGAGGGAGCATCCATAAACAGCATGCTGTAAATTACTATACATAGTCTCAGTTCTTCAGCTGACTTCCTTCTCCTGGACAATGGGATGCATTATGAGGGGAGCTCCTCCTTATCAATGACTTTGAGACATTTCCCAGGACTCTCTGTATGCCCTAAACAAAGATGATTGGTCTTATATCCCTCCTCGCCTCCTAGCCTGTGCACATGTCTTTCAGATGGGCCCCTCCTCTAGCCTGGAACTACCACATGACGCTCTGCACTCCGCACTTGCTCTGCGCTCTGACTAGGGACAGGGTAAAAGCAGCCCCGAACCAGAGAGTGAGAAGCAGCCTGATAAATGATCACATGCTCCAGGAGATCTCCTCTCTGCAGATCTGGTGATTAAGTTCAACATGGAGGAATCCACTGATCCATTCCTCAGGAGTCTCACAGAGAGACATCAATATTTGTTTATTGTCATGTCTGATGCAACACACACATCTCACTTTAGCACACAAATGGTCAAAAGTCAAGACAGGAAAAACCAAACCACTGTGAAGCTATAGTGTTAGTGGTGTGTCTGTATGGCTTTGATACCACATTAACTTCCTATATGAAAGCATGATATGCAGCATTCATTACCTTTCCTCACGAGAGCACTGCATTAACACTTTTTTTTTTACAGCCATGATAGGCACAATCTCTCAACTTCCTATAACAAAGCATGATACGTACAATAGCTTAGCTTGCTACAACACTGACACACCACACACCACCAACCTCTCAGTCATGATTAGCAAAGGACAAGGGGCCATATTTGCTTTCTTGCCTGTATTTACTTAATCTTCTGTTGCAGCCATACCCAAACTCCCACCTCAACTATTATCAAGAAGATTCAACTGCACTGCTTTAATACTTCTGGTATTAGTTCTACAGTTCTCACCAAATTTCAACTTTTCTACACCGGTAGACAATGAAGGGCCCGACAAACAAGGAATGGCCCAACAACACAAGCAAATGTTAGGCTTGATGGAGAGAGGACGAGGGGTGGTTGGGTTGGAGGGGGCAGAGAGGAAAAAAGTATGGTCCTCAGGGCTCTTTTCCACAGAGGCGTGTGACACTGGGCCTTTGAATAAATGCAGTGTGTGCTGCAGTGCCCTACAGAGGAACTGATAACACAGAGAGAGACCAGGAGGGAATTTGCTTTAACACAAGCTTTTTAACTCTTTCCTGTGTTCTTCCCAGTCATACTCCACTTCCACTCCTCGTCCATCACCAACCACGAGATTGTGATTCTCTGGTGGCTTCGACAGGACCGGTTCTCAAATCAGCCTGGCGACTTTGTTAGTTTCAATCAGTGACCAAAATGTACTTTTTGGCTCACCTGCAAAGGGATGGTAAACTAAAAAACATTACCTTCCAAGAATACTTTTTACCGGCCAAAATAAGCCATATGCATTTTTCACAGGAATATGGCACCCTGCCTGGTTCCAATGCTACTTTGTGTATGGTGTGCCAGTGTGGCAGGTGACTTTACCCACCAAAGACAAATTTTACCAGCATTTGGCGCTTGGTGGATGTTAAACTTCGGACCCTGGATTCAGTAGTTGAGTACATGATGTAATGTTTTACTTGAATCATATAGGTCATCCTGACAAAGAGAACAAAATGGCCTAAATCTGATTTGATGAAAACAAAGTCGTTGAGCAAATGGGTTCTGGCCAAAATACTCCTTTACTGGAATTCCTATGGGTAAAGTTTTGAAGTGACCTCTAGTCTTCCCTTAGAGCAAAATGTACAGCCAATAACCTTCTCTCCCTCCATGCATAGCCAGCCAGAAAGCTCCTCAGAAACCCATGAAAGCCATCATATCTACTTTTAGCGGATTTGAATGGAATATCTGTATTGGGTAACAGTCACACAGCACAGAGACCTGACTTTCATGGGTTACATCAGTTAAAGAGTACAGACAAATTTAGCTAAAAGAGAGCAAAAGAAAAGGAGAGAGGGAGCAACTGTTCAAGATTTCATCTTTCGTAACATCTTTCCAAAAACAGAGCAGCCCTTCCTGCCACCCTTTGGCCCACAAACATCACAGATCCTCAAGTAATCAATTACAGGAAAACAAACCTTCTAGGGCTAAAACTTTTCATCATGAGAAAATCACCAGAAAAAAAAAACAATCTGAACCAAAACTGAACCAAACAACAATGGGATGTTTTAGAAGTGTTATCCTTCAAGGCTGTAGTGTAGAACAAGAGCAGTGTGGAGCAAGTCATGTTCCTTAAAAGAAAGTCATAATTATGGGTTGACCTGCACACTGACATCAAACAACATTAAATAATGTAACACACTCACTGACAATCACTGATGCACTCAAGTTTAGCTGCTGTGTGAGACTAACCCAATGCACTGGCCTAGAACTTTGTACTTTAACACTTTGTCTTGAGACCTTAAGAAAAGCGAAGTAGATCTGTTCCAACAATGGGTGGGCTGGACTGAAGTAAAAAACATATATACATATATCTCATCCCAAAGCAATGCAGCAACGGACAGTTATTCATATCTTAAAAAAAAAAAAAAAAAGACCACTCCAATAACTCAGTCCTCTATAGGGATAATCCTCATTCTTTTGTTGGGAGTGTAGCAGAAAAACATTAAGAGATCTCGAAGGACACTCAATAGTCACTGTGACCTGTTGGATTTAGCATCAAATGGAAGGGATTCCATGTGGGCTCCAACATGTCCGATGGAGAGAAAGCTACACAGTTCTCAACAGGAGCCAGGGCTCATTTGAATTTGCTCCACTTCAGTTGACGGAGGCTGTCGGGTGGCTAGCTTAGCTACCGCAGCGGCATTTGTTTCCATTTTGCATAGACGACCGTTTGTAACAGCCCTTTATTTTCCATGGACATACTGCTTTCACTCATTGCTGTGCTCAGGTTAAGTAGGTAAAGGGTTTAAAAAAATAAGGTGCTTTGATGATGAAGACAAAGGGTTATCATAGCTGTGGAAGCTGATTTAGACTAAGGACAAAGAGAAAATGCTATCTTGATACAATGTGAAGTTGACAATCGCTGAGGTGTGCGCAGTTCATATTTCAACAATTGTAAAGGAAAAATCCAAAACTCCACCCTAAAGCACTTTTAACACTGTTAAAAAACAACTATAGGTGATGTACCTTGCATTTATGGGCCCATTTTGTTGTTTGGTAGTGTATTTATCTTATTCCCACGTTTAACTGGCCAAACATAGATGACGTGACGTCACGTTCAGATATTTCCAGTGCAGCTACAATAGAGTTTGATAGCAGAAAAATGTTCAGGTATCTAAAACATCAGCAGTAAATGTTAAGTTTTTGTGTCCGTCCTTCAGAATCAGAGCAAAGAAAAAGCAAGGGCTTCTATCTAGACCCACCATTTTGCACTGACGTTCAACAATCATACAGGGAGAAATCCATCGTAGAAGTAGAAATACCAATTTCTTCTTCTGACAGTAGCCTCAATAGACCAGACTGCAATGCAGCC
Organism: Hoplostethus mediterraneus; assembly: GCA_034670385.1. NCBI lineage: Eukaryota > Metazoa > Chordata > Actinopteri > Trachichthyiformes > Trachichthyidae > Hoplostethus > Hoplostethus mediterraneus. The sequence continues at coordinate 287,741 of JAXDDW010000050.1, read as the reverse complement.
ACAGCATGCATCTTTGTGGTTGGTAGCATGTGAAATAAAACGCCCTTTTCGGCAACTTTTTAATAATTTGAACAACCAGGCATGGCACATCGCAGTGTTCTCTCTCCTTTCTCGCTTTTCTCAATTAGAAAAACATACTTACTTCCCTATCACTATTGTTTTCTCCACCTACACATATACCGCACAGGGAACACCGTTCTCTGAGGTAGTCGAAAGTCATTTTGGGAAATATAGGAATTTGCTAACTGAAGTAGAAGTAGACCAAGGCAGGTTGAGGTAAAGCAGGGACACCAAAAAAGTAAATCACAACACTTCATCACAAAATAACTCCTGGAATGCGTTGAACATTACAAATCGATGATATATAAGAGTATAAGAGTATCTATGGGTGGATTTTTCCATTTAAGCTGAGGTTTTGAAATTAATGGACTTGATTGACCATGACATCATCTCTCCAACCATTTTCAACTACAATAAAACACACTTCCACAATTCTAAACGGCGCCAACAGGTGAAAGCCACAGGTTACCAATTGGCTGTGTTCCTGCGCTTGCTGTATTGGATATCAAGCCTGGTGGCACTAAGTGACAATGTAGTGGTGACACTGACGACACAAGTGAAGCCTGAGACTGATGACAAGCGCAGACACGCCAAACAGAGCCATGTTGTTCCCCTTGGCCCGGCTGGGCCTGGGAACTCAACGCCGGCTCTCCCCATGGCCCAAGCCCTCACACAACACAACACAACACAAGGCCTCAACATCACAGCAGCACAGACTAGTGCAGTCCTGTTAACACCCTCACAGTGGGCCCTGTCAGAAAATTAACACCCAAATCCTTGTAATGGATATTCCTATTAAACCTGCTAGGAGGAAGACTAAGAAACATCACGCCAAGATGTAACACTGTAACAACAATACTGCTTATATGGCATAGGACAGCTATATGTAATGGTATGGATTAGACCAGAGGACAACTGTAAAAATAGCAATAGGACTTTGAGACTATATAACCAGAAAACTCTCCCCAAGTACCCAGCCCACAAGGCCTCAGAATTAGCCACTGAAAAAGCTGTTGGAATAGTCATGTGCCAGATAACAGCTCAGAGATCAAAACCAAAATGCAATTCATTTCTATTAATCTTTTTATATGGTAAAACAATCACAAACTTGCAAAAACTGTTTTCTCTGAGATAAAATAAGTCTTTGATATTGAAGCATTGCATCCAATAGTTCCAAATGAAAAAATGCTTAGTAGCTTAGTTATTATTACATGATGAGAACAGGGACCACTGCCAATTCCACTACAAGCAACAGCAAAACGCTGATCAATATACCAAATGGAGATGAGCTCTACACTTAATTCATACATAGTAGTATTTTAATAATTGTTCCTTTAGATGCCAACTGAAAATGCACACTGCATTGATATCTCTGTGAACAACATGATAAAACCTCAAACAGTCAATCCACAGCTCCGTATTCATTTCATTCCTGTTTTGCTGAGCTGCATCAGTTTGTTTTAAACAAGGAAGACTTTCAAAATTATGTAAAACATTATCTACATTTCCAACACGTGACTTTGCACTATCTGACAGCTGATCACAACTGAAAAGAATCCCATGTTCTTCCACTTGCATTCAAATCCAAACGTGTGCTCCAGCTACAGAGGAATCGAACCATGAACAGGCACACGTATCAACCAACTGTTGATCTTATATAGTTGTTTGTAATCCTCCTTAACAGACCCAATGCCTTTAGCTTTGGTGTGTTAAAAGACACCCCCCAAAACAAGAGCAAAATAAAAGGAGTGTAACAGAATTCTGTTTGTTATAGTTACATTATATCTGATGCCCCTGAGCTGCAGTGTTAACATCTCCATTTTTGACCACAGGACCCTCAACAACCATACACACAACACACACATTTCACATGCATGCAAATAGACATAGGTGACAAGAAGGACTATAAAAATATATATCCTGACCTCTGTTTGCCTTTGTCTCTCTCACACACACACATTCACGAGTGTACACACAAACTCTCAACTTCATGAGCATCTTACCTGTGAATAGTCAAAGTCGGAGAGAGGTGCTATGCTTTTGATGTATTCGATTCTGAATTGGTCCTCTGGGTTGGCTAGCGGGACTGGAGGTATTAAAGTGCTCATCGCAGACACTATAGTCTACAAACCAGAAGTTGGGGGGGAAAAACAAGCATTAAGCAGGATAAATACAGGACAAATCAAATCATAAGCCTGTATAATCAGTGAAATGGGATTGCCGTGTTCAGTCTAACAACAGAAACTGAGCACAATTTCAATTAAAAGGGGATTGATACAGATGAAACTCACCACTATGGCATCCTTCACGTTTTTCCGAATATCTTGGATTTTCTGTTTCTTTTCTCTGCATGAGGATAAAATACAGGTGTGAGGCAACGGTTATGAAACCAACAACCATAACAAACCGATCACCACAAAAGATATCATCAAAGTGTTTATGAGTAGGCTAGGGGTTACGGCAAGGCTATACAGTTTATTCAGACAACTATACACACACTAGTGATGAGGCTGGTTATATGTGCCAGCAGAGGATAGGTGAAATGCAGGATGGGGCTCAGTAAACTGCGAGGTAAAAGGCTAGGGTGTACTGTACTCGAGATTAAACATTTTTTTTTCTCTTAAAAATGCAGGATCATGCTCCCTATCCTCTATAGACGAGCCTCCCCTGATACACATATACAATTTAAACAACATTCACAGGATATCCATACAATTACAGGGCTGTGTGACATGTAGGCCTGTTTAAAATAGACCATTGGTAAGATCAATGCCATGCAAGGCCTTGCAGCAAAACAAATCATCAATAGCCCTATCGAACCCAACTCATCCCCCTTTTACATGAAACAGCAAACGATGATTTTGGCGTCTATGTAATACTCAAACGTTATGCCACACACATGCATACTGTACGTCTAAAAAAAAGGAAGAAAATGGGAAGATGTTAGCTGCTTTGCATGGGATACTGGGCCCAGCAGGCGCTGCAGTGCCTGGGGAAAATCCATTCACAGCCTATATTCTGGCCTCGACAGTCTCACTCATTAGGAGAGAGGCTACAAGAATGAGCAATAATATATATTTTTTAAAACGCAAACGTATTTAAGGAGTGTATTGAATAGCACTCACTCTGCGTTGAAGCCGTTGACGTGTAGAATCCTCATCTGCTTCACAATGGTGCTTTTTCCGGACTCTCCCGCACCTTCGAAAATAAAACCAAAAAAAATACATGAAATATCACCAAATAACACGAACGAAGGCAAGCTGGCAAGCGTAAAAATGAAATGAACAAATGTTTTGGAAATTAAGCTAGTTAATTGTAGGCTCTGGGGCTTCGCTTCCATCAATATCCACCCCCATGACATATTATTGCAAGCGCTGTCAAATGGGGCTACGTGTTCAGTAAACGAAAGGGATTTGGGTTATATTTCTGCAAGCCTTTACATATAATCAACCTTACCCAGTAATAACAGCCTGTGTGTGGCTTTATACGCTTGTCTTTCCTTTTGCAACTGTTTTTCTATCTTTTTATTTGCCTCTCGTTGTGCCTTTTCGTCGATGCGTTGATCTTCAGTCTTGCTGTTGCCCAAACAACCCATCTTCCGTCGCCCTAACCCTTCCTTGTAAAATCGTAAAAATATAAAATAATACCTTGGGATGATGTTATGGTGATAATAATAAAGGAATAGGTCTACTACTGTAAAATCTGTGCGAAGCTTCTCCGTCGGAGGGAGGAATATGTTCCCCGTTACAATTCCGCTTTAGCCGCAACCAACCGTCATCCGAACGAATTCAGGGTTTACAAACCAACGAAAAATAACGAGTCGGTTAAAAAAGAAAAAAAAACGTCAAAAATATAAATAGGGAGAGAGAGAGAGAGGGTTTTCAATTTCTGGGAATCCAGTCAACTGTTCCTATCTCGTCTCCAACCCCTCTCTTCTCTCAGTATTTTTTTTTCTATCTGAATTTCTATCAGTATTTCTGTCTCTTTAACTCAGCACTGCCTCTCTCTGTGGCACCAGGAAGTAACCGTGAACCGTGGAGGTGGAAAACAAACCTGCGTTAAACTGTAACACTCACAACCCGCCCTGATATAGCATTTTATAACTTCTGTGGCAAAGGTAGAGCAGCCATTGCCAATTATATTAAGTCCTTCGCTATCCTGCTATCAAACTAATCGACGAGGGGTGGAAACTGTACGCCTCTACTGACTAGTTCACAGAGGGGTTGGGTCTCTTGTTGGCTTCCAGTCAGCGTAGTGGCCCTGGCCCAAACTGGCAACCCCCTTTACTGTGCCTGTCAATCCCGGTGGTTTCAAAAGTAGGGTTTGGAGACCACCAGGAGGTCCTTTAGGGCGTCCCGGGAGGTCCCCAGAAAAACGGGGAATGGTTTAGTTTCAGTCTAATTTAATTCACGAGAAATTATCAAGTAGAGAATGTATAAGAATGGTTGTGTAATCACAGGTTTCACTCTAACCGCTGTTATCTCCTCCAGTACAGTGGAGGCAGTTATACAATGCAATACTAAATCAATAAAAAATCTCCTATGGGGCAGACTGATTCAAAATCTTATCAAATGGGGCTCTGTAGACCTAAGATGTGTCTATTTGGGGTTCAGTGACATGAAAACCTTTGGAGAACCCCTGACCTATCCTTACTTACAAACAAAAGACCCATAGTTAATCCTACAATCAATTTTAGAAGGATACAATAAAATACTAGGTTTATGACGGCCTAGTGGTTAGTCCAACAACCAAGGGACCTGGGTCCAATCCCTTATGTGGCCATATCTGCTGAAGTTATGCAAGATACTAAACCCCTACCTGTGCCACACTAACTACCTGACCCTGTGGTTCAAACAAAAAATAATTTGATAAAATTGGTGACAAGACAATTTCCCCCCTGGTGGATCAATCACTATAAACTCACAGAGACAATATAAATCCCTATAGGATTATTATAGTGATTTTTTCATTGGGGACGGTACACCACATATCTGTCATGACATAGGCCCCATTACCTTTGCAAATAAAAACTGACTTTAAAAATAAATAATCAGTTACAAAGCCCCATGGGGCCTACATTTCTGTTGTGTTCCCAAATTTTTCATGTCATGAGTCCCATATAGATATGCTTTAGACCACACAACCCCATTTGAAAAAGGATTTGTCCCAGGGCCCCCCATCTAAGATTTCTGTTGTCTGTCTCTACTGTAGGTGCCCCCCACCTACGGGGGTAATCAGAATAATCATTATACCTTCTCTCCTGGTGCCAAATTCTAGTGAATGAAACAATACTTAAATTAAATTAATCCACACTGGCAAGGGAGACCCTGGACACACTCTCAAGGAGCCCTGGGGATCCCCGGACGCAACTTTGGGAACCACTATTCTATACCATACATGTCCTAGTCAATGAAATACCTTTGTTATGTTGTGCGTATGGATGTAAAATAAAAAATAATAAACGTACATCTCCAAAATGTGACAAAACAGGTTCAGCAACACGGTAAATACACAGTGGCTGAGAAACTGCTGGGTTTTGCCATGAAGTAGCAAACAGAAAAATGTTCACTGTTGTGGGTACTGTCTTATATTTATGTTTAGCCTGTAGCCTCCTCTCAAGTAGACTGGGATCGGGCATGGGCTTGTTGAAGTTAGACTTTTCAGTTAGGAATGGTGCAATTAATTTCAACCAATAATACTTGTACAATAATACAATCAGGTGATACTAGCAGATGCCTTCCATGACTGATGTCTCTCTCACTATCTCTGCATGTGTGACATAGAGATTGAATTTGGGACAGTGGACTGGTCTCTTGTACACTTGACAAATAAAGTGATTAGCTTATCCCTCTACTTATGTTCATTAGAAGAGCAACAGCCCAGGTTTACCAGGGCTGTCTGGCCTTACCAGGGTAACCTACTATACCTGCTATCTGTGCTATTCTTTCTCTAAACTGAAAGCTATTTTCAATGCCTGTCAGGAATATGAAAACCCTTTGCACATGCAGCGTAACTGTTCAAGGAGCACCTGCGTCACCTTGCATACACGTGTACTCTTTATTTAGGTATATATATATATCTTGGATTGGTTTAAGTCATCCTTTGCTCACTCAACCTACGAAGGTCCCCATGGCACTGGACGAGGCAGCATCAGATTCAAGTCAGAAATGCAGTGTAGGCCTACATGACAAATGCTCATAGATCACTCAATGGCACATGGCAACCATCAATGCTTATTTGTATCACATATAACAATGAATGTGCTGCTATAGTCCACATTACGCAAATACAATGCAAATGCTTGTTTCATGTAGTGAAATGAGTGCAACAAAGTTGTGCTGCATGCAAATCAAGACTGGAACACTCACTTCATCTGTAGTGGTGTGGAAATCTTACCCCCCCCCCCCCCCCCCCCCCCCCCCCTTCTCCTGTCTCCCCACCTTAGAAAGCAAGGTCAAAACAAGTGACTGGCCCACATTGCTCTCTAGTGGTTAGAGGGAGCATAGCATACACGCTATGGCTACTGTCTGGTACACAGCCACGGCAATGCAGCTCCCAATGGTTGATATGAGATGAAGATCAAAGTTCTGTTGTACAAATCAACTTACTTCTGTGTGACAAAGATGTTTTCACAGATCTATGTATGTTCTCATCTTAGGTGCAAAGCATATGAGGATGTTTTTCCTCAGACGTTTGTGTTATATAATGCTGCCGGGGTCAGGGGTTCCAGCCCCACTGTGTACACCCATACTGAATATGGACGCACTCATGTTACTGTAAGGCACCGATACATGTGGCCCGGAAACCCATGAGCCAACTACTGTTCTATTTAGTGTGGACTCCACTTGGTTGCTGCTCAGTCACCACCTCCCAACCATTAACAAGTGCACTCAGAAAATACAGCAGAAGCTCTGTGAAACTGTTATCACTTAGTAAATAAGTTGGCTGTAGTAAAATAAATGGTTCTTGGTGAGTAGAGGATGTTAACTGACTGCGGATTGTTTCTTGAAATCACTAACAACATGTGACAACATTTCAAGAGCTCCGTTCTGTGTGTAGAGCTTCTCCACCTTTTTCCTAGCCCAGGATGGGACTGAAACAGGCATAAACAGGCACATATCCAAATTAATTCAGGCTAAAATGACTTAAATCTGTCACACTCAGACGCTACAGAGAACCTTATTGCATTCTCTTTTGGGATAGAGGCCATAGTGTAAATCAGGGGTGGGGAACCATGTGCCGCGGAGGACCGAGAGTCTGCAGGGTTCATTCCAACCAAAGACTACACCAGCATTTCACTGTTTAACACACCTTCAACCAGAGAGGAGGAACTAATTAGCCGGTGTAGTGATTGGTTGGACTGAAAACCTGCACACTCTCGGCCCTCCGCGGCACATGGCTGCCTATCCCTGGTATAAATTATGCAGTAAGCAAATCCTGGAGAACAAACATAGTCCAATGTCCTTTTTGGGCGGTTCACTTTCATTCAGCTGATACAAGTATCAGGACAGCTCACTGTTGTGACACTGCTATCGATATCATAAAAGATGACAATAATTCATACTTCAGCAACTTCTGTTGATCATTACATTAACTGGCAACTCCGTGCAGGCAGTAGCAAAGTTCAGCAATGGTCAATGATAAAACCCATTTAGACAGAAGCAAAGTTCACCTGACTTTACACGAGCCAGCCTGATGGGGCTGTGGCTCCTACCGTGTGCTCCAGTGGATGAATAAGCTCTTCCAAATATTGGTTTCACATTCCTGGTGAGTGAAATGCATGCTGGACAGAGCCAAGAAAACCCACCAAAACATGATCATTCGGTGACTTCCAACAGGCTAGCCACTGGCCTTTCTCTGTGATCATTTCATTTGAGACTCTACATTGCTAGCAGCCTGTTGTTCTGGCTCGTGAATGAGGGTGATAAGGCTGAGATATGAAACAGCCAGTTAAGGACATCTAGGAAAGCTGTAACAGATGTTATCACAGAGTCCTGTACTTAGAGTCTGGTCCATGAGGCCTAACAATAAAGTAACTTCCTTTCCAAGAAATGATAGGAACTTGCCTCCCAGTTCCCATCCTCCTGTTATTCATGTCTTAAGTGGTTTTTAAGTTTAATGTAAACCATGGTGAGGTTTTGGCAATTCTGCAGGCCTTCTTGTGAATATTGTAATTGTGTTTATATTATTATTATTTTTAGCTTGTGGTTTGTAAGATACTTCAAAGTTGATTCTGAAGTATATAAAAATCAACTGTGGCTATAACTATGGCCAAAATAGATGGACTCTTGCTCCAACCCATTTAGGATATACAGTAGCTCCTTATGGCTATCATTATTCAACTAAATACCTGCAGCAAATACAAACAGATAAAGTGACCCAGATTAGCTAGCATACGTTGCCTTGAAATGTAACACTATTTGGAAGGTGTCCACTTTCAGAGGAACACAAACCACCTCAGTCCTCTGGCATGCAACAAGAGTCCTAGTGGAGACCTGGAGGGTATAAAGTCCCGTAGGCCCAAAGTGGCCTGTGGCTCATGGCGAGGCTCTTGGGTGTACCTGGACAGATAACTGCTAAACAAATATGATTATACAGTGATGGACAACGGCCCAAACCATAATGACATGATAAGATGCTGAAATTACCCAGTAACACAGGTCAAACATTTGCTGGTCTGTGAAGAGCCGTAGCTTTCAACATGGGGATCATAGAGGAATGTATAACACTCCTCTGTTTGACTAGTGGAGGTCCTTCAGCATGAGCATTGCCTTGGGGACTGTGACCTACTCCTTCCTGTGTGTAATAAGTGAGAGGTGTTTACATAGGAGTGGAAATTGCTAGCCATTGATTATATGTAATAACAAAGTAATCATTCACGAAATGAGAACACTTCATAAGATAAGGCAAATAAATGCAATATGGTATCAAGTGTGACATAAGGCTTCCAGGAAGTGGATGAGTTCTCTTGTACTGTACTATATGTTTAAACATGGTGTTCCTGATGAAACTCCTGTTCCTGATAAAGACTTTCTCTTTTAAAAGTTGAGCAATGACCTCCTTGATAATTGGTGTAATGTTACAGTATTAACAGCAAAAGGGTGCAGAAATAAATCATGTGGGGCACGATGGCAAATCAACACTAACCACCAGCCAAATGCACTCTACATCCAGACTCTTTTCTACTCTAAAAAGCAGCTTGGGTGGTGGAATTATGAAAAGTGGGTGTTCAATTTTGGAATCCACCTGCTACTGTACTTGGGGGGGTAAAAACAAAAAAGTCCTACCCTGGTGATATGGAGGTCTGGCCTAATAAAAACACCCCACATCTGGCAACACACTAAATGTTCCAGGGACATCAAAGGGATGGTGACCGACGACAATATCTAGATGGCCCATATGCACTATGCATCCTGGGAGGCCGGTGACTGACTGTGGGACAAATCTGTAGCTCAGGTGATAGAACAAATAAGAGGAATATGAACTCAGTGATTTATGTGGACACCATCAAGCGCCACTTTCCCCACCACATTATCATGGGATAAAAGTACCTGGGCACCTGTCAGAATTACACTCTCTGTACTACACTATACTACACTACACTACACTACACTACACTATACTATACTATATTATACTATAGTGGTTTCAGAGCCAACATGGCCTCATAACTAACTGGTCTCTGTCTATGTGTTGGTCCATCTTGATGAAGTGTGTTTAGTGGTTATTTAAAGACCATATGCATCCATTAGGACAGGCCCACCGGTGTGCGGCTTTACGTCCATCACTTGTCATTGGCAGCCGCAGGGGGTACTCTTCACAGCCAAGCCAACCACTATAGCAATAGGCCTCAACAATGCAGTCAAATCATTTCTGGATAGGCCACGTTTTGGTTTCTAATAATAAAACCCGCTTATACAACAACAACAACAACAACAACAACAGCGAGGCACAACCTACCGAGTAGCAGCAGTCGATGCGTCTGTTTATACTCCCGTTTGAGCTCCTTCAGCGCTCTGTCAATATTCTTACTGACTTTCTTCGCCTCCTTCTCGGCCTCCTTCTCCTCCACCAGCAATTTGTCCCAGTTTTTCTGCTTTTGGGTGCTGGTCTTCTGCAACAGTTGTAAGCGTCGACCACGGTCCTTCCCTGTCCCCTTGCCGCCGCCGCCTCCTCCGCCACCTCCTCCTCCGCCACCCCCGTTCTGTATGAGCACTCCGTCGGTACCGGTGTCTCCACGGCGGTGCTCCCCGGCCGGGAGCCTGGCTGGGTCCCCGGGGCGCGCTGGGCCGCCGCTGCGGAGCGATGAAGTCTCCCCGCATCCTCCGGTGTCCTCCTGGCGAGCTCCCCCGGCGCGTGTCGGTACGGCTGCGTCTGGAGGCTGATCCGAGTCCGAGGTAGCGTTGGAAATAGACCCGCTCAGGTCCCCAAAGAGCCGGGGACGCAAACTGTAGCACAGCCCCATGTTGAAACCAATATTTGTCTGTGAATATGATTTTTCATAAATTAAAATATCAAAAATCGCGGTTGCGCCACCAGCCCTAACGCGCCATCGTCACATTGGAGGTCCAGTGATGCGATTTAAATCCGAATTTGATCCCAAAATGTGAATGAATTATGCTCCGACATTTGCTATATGTCATTTTGCATTTTCACCAGTCAGCCTACGCTTCGTAGTTAGTGGATCACCTGATCCTTTAGTGGACACTGCGGGTCCACCTTACCGTAAGTAACCAAAAGCACAACCTTGGAGAAAAACCCCGCTATCCACCGTGCGGATGGTCAAATATCTAACTGCACAGTTGTTAGGTGCAATGCACGGCTCGTCATGTTACTACAGTATGGCCATTTCGAGAATGCTGGTCATGATTTTCATTCCACACATTTTATGACTGCATGTCTGAGAAACCTACTGTACCGCTCTGAATCTGCCCTTCACGTAGTCTGAGATCTGTAAGCATATTCTTCCCTTATTTAGCCCAAGCTGCTGTTTTCCACCATACCAGTAAAATGACACGCTGCCAACAAGGCTCCTCACAAATATCCCAAAAAGAAGACTGTACATTTCAGTTTCTAACAGGGATTTTCAGTTATTCTCATACACAGATCTCTATAATCAGGAATGATTATTTTCTGCGTAACATCTGCGTTTCTGCGTTTCATACCTAACATCGGAATAATTTACACATAAATGTAACCAGTGTTATTAAGATTATCTGTACCAGCCTTTTGATTTAAGACTTTATATAGGCTGAATATATTGTTTACTATGAGATTCTGAAAGGGGCCAAGAAAGACTATAAAGACCTCACATACTACGATGTGGACCCTTCCAATAAGTGGACTATATCAGTGGTTCCCAAAGTGGGCTCCAGGGACCTCCAGGAGTCCTTGAGAGGGTTCCAGGAGCTCCCTAGGAAAACAAGTAATACTTTAATTAGTTTCACTTTCATCTCTGTTGACTCTTATCTACTGTGTAGACTTTTTGCGAATTCCGTAGTAATCAACACACAAGATGTTTTTCCAGATGAGGTCCCTGAAATAAAAAATCTTGACAAATGGGGGTCCTTGAACTCATGTATATATAGATTCAGGGGTCGAAAAAGTTTGTGACCACCAGGACTAAAACCTAGGAGACTCAGATGTAGGATTGGAAATGAAACACTAGATGGCGCAATTATAAAACTAATGCACATACTCGAAAGCGATAGTGCTTGACATGATATACCAAGACAAAGTTTATTCCATGATAAAAATGGTTGAATAGTACGGAAGAGGATTAGGGCCACATGTGACAAAAAATGTATTTGAGTTCTGAGTTTAAAGTCAGAATTCTGAGAATAAAGTCAGCCACATGTGAAAAAATGATTTGAGTTCTTAAACTCAGAACTCAATTTTTTTTTTCACATGTGGCCCTAATCCTCTTCCGTAAAATAGACATACAGGCATACATTATAATACAATCGAATTGTAAATTGAATTGATATTAGCCAATTAGCCTGAATACGTTAATACAGCAACATTCATCTTGCACTTACTACAGTTGAAGAGTTTGGTTCCAAAAACAAAAAAGAGTTTTTGCTCCACCATTTGAAAAAAGTGAGCTCTTACTAAATAATTGATAGCATCATATTTAAACAAACTGTGTGACATTTTAACTTAACGTAAACTCCCCAGTTGATAAAGTGATCACAATTTTTATAAACTGATACTGAACGATGACTTTCAGATAATGCTTTTTGCTAACCCAAATTGATATATAGCGTGTGACCAAGTTCTTATATATTATAGGCTTTTCTTGGAATTATGTTATAATTTAATAGTATTATTATTGTTGTGCTTTTTTCCGTTTTTTTGGCTCTACGTTGCCTAGGAAACAGGAAGCCACTCTGTGAGTATGGAGAAGGCTTCCCTGTGTTTCCCATAACAACAACAACAACTTACCGTTACATTATCAACCACATTTGCGCACGAAAATGTCTTTAATGATAGGTATACTTTACTAAGTGTTGTAGTTTGCACTTCTTAGAAATGACAATTGCCTCACTGATGTTAATAGTGGTAAAAATTCAGGCTTGTCCGCGGAATTTCCTCCGTACTGGACTGGCAGGTAAGGTTAGCTAGACACATTTGCTTGCTAGCTATTGTAGCTATAAGCTATTTATGGTTAGCTACTCCCTGCTGTCACACTAAGTTGTGGCCAAGTTTGGTGGGCATCACTAAATGTTCAGCCAAGATAAATGTGAGGGAGTGTAACTCAGCAGGGTCTAGCATCATCAACATCTTGGACTTTATGATGCCTCAGCAGCCTTATCAACCCAACATCACCAAGGACAGGGGGAAACTGTCAAATCTGAAGTCCTGTGCTGAGTTGCTAGATCTTATGTTCCTGCATTTCATATCGGGCAATATTTTAGAAACTCTAACCTCTAACCATGAAATAGCAACTGACACCATCTTAATTACGAGGTCAGTGGTCAAGATGGTCTTATGTCATTTGTAAATAGAGCAGACAGGTGCTATATTGTCAGACTCTGGTCAATGTCTACTTTCTAATCCTGCCCAATGCAATGCACAGGCAGTTTTATGTATGCCCCTTAGTGAAACAATGAAACAGAACAGGTTGACAACAGAACAGGTGAGTATCCCTGCACAACGCTAACACTATAATAGTCAATTCCCTTTAGAACCAACCATCGGAAGAATGTGTGCTCTCATAAAGTAAGGTGCTCTGGATGAAGGCATCCATCAAATGGTATATTTTATCAACCTATTTGCAGCATCCTCAGAGATAGGCACAGTGTGCCCTCTCACACCTCTCAAGACCATTGCCTCACTCTGCTGTTAGTGTCAGACAAGGGAAAGTAAAGCTTTGGTCCCTCTGTTTAATGATCAAGTTCATGAATGTAGCATTTGTCATCACTCTTAGCAGTGACCAGACCCAGCACACACACTGACTCCTTGTAATTGTTGGCATGAAAATGGTCAGCACAAAATATTGGCTAACAGTGACTTCAGTCTAAAAATATTGGCCTTCAAAAACCCATCGGTCAAATCCTAATTGGAATTTCTAAGTGGGAGCTGAGAGGGAGTAGAGAACAGCGTTGCACTGAATCCAATATTAGCCTCCAGTATGTCCCAACCTAGTCCCATTTTCAACCTCAGTGAACTTAATCCGGTAAAATTTCTCCTTGCTTGCTCCATTTCCCAGCATGCTTTCTGAAGCGGATGTCAACTTAATCCACTTCCCCTCACAGCGGATTGCCCTTCCTTTATATGCCATGAAAACTAAGCCTAGGATAGGTGAGACACAGTGGGATATTCTCCAGCGAGGGCAACAAGCAGGATCAAAACAGCTCCAGGTTTCCACTCCCCCTTGCTAGTTAGACATCCACCCTCCATCACCAAGGCACTGTCTGCAGAGAGAAAGGTAAAGGTGAAAGCTCATGTTTTATTTCTGTGTTTCTAGAGGAGATGGCAGTGGGTGGCACTGTGGTCATCAGGCAGCAGCAGCAGCAGCAGCAGGATTGAGCCGTGTAAAAGGTAGGCATTCATCTATAGAGGGAGGTAATGTTGCTTTTGTGCTCATGATGACTGACTCTGTTGGACTATGTGGGAGTGTCAAAGGGTCCTCACTGAAGGAGAGGCAGGGCTCGGTGCCTCTGTGGAAGATGAACCGATACACCACGCTGAAACAGCTGGGTGACGGCACCTTTGGCAGCGTCTTCATGGGCAAGAGCAATGAGTCTGGGGAGCTGGTGGCCATCAAGAGGTGAGCTTTCCTCCCGCATGCCAGGGACATACTGTTTTGTGGTTGTAGTGTACTAGTCTTGTTTTGTCTTGCAGCCATAAGCTGATTAAACCCTGGGTCAAACATCCATTAAGGCCTCACATGGACTTAATGTCATGACTGTAAAATTGCAACTGCTTTAAGTAAAATGTTTGGTCTCTGTTAGCATCAGCTGTGAGTTTATTTATTAGGGAAAACAACCTCTTGTGATGATCAGGTTTGAAATATCATGGTTAAGACCACAGATGCAAACTGCTTCTTGTTGTAGCAGTCAAACATGACAGTTGGCTGTCAGCAAAGTTCTGTCTGTTAACTTTAATTGCTGAACATTTTATACTTTTACTATTATTTGTGTCCAGTCATATCTTGTTTCAAGATTTTTTTTTAAAGATCAGCTGCTTACGAGTCAGCCTGTCTTAGGCTGGAGTTAATAATGAATGTTGCACAGAGGCTCTGCCAGGCACTGTTTGTAAATGTAAGGTTATAGTGCAAGATGATACTGACGACAGTGAAAGGAGTGAAAGTGCACCGCATAGTGTTGCCCCTGGAGTGTGGGAACGGCATTGTGAAAGTCTCCAATACTGAGAAGAAATGATAGAAGGAGAACAGGTTGCACTAAATAGCAATAACACCCAAACTAGAATAACTGGGATTATGGGTATGACAGTGATGCAGATGTCCTCAAGAGTATTATAGATTTTATACAGCGTATAAAATGTATACGTATTGACTGAAAAGTAAATTACCTTACCTTCAAAGTAGTGTACATACATAATAGAAAATAGGAGAAACCAAAAAAGATGGCTAACTGGTCCCTTGTTCCCACAAACATTGTCATAGTAACCAATAGAGCAGGGCTAGAGGAGCTCTGAAGCTGCACTACAATGATTACATTATTGCATGATTACATGTTACATGATTTCTGGGTGATGGGTGATGCTAGGTGGTTCACGTAACTGTTGAATTGCACAGTTTAGACAATATATTGCTGTATTTAATTAGTGATTGTGAAATGGAATGCAAATCTATTTCTTTCATAGGATGAAGAGGAAGTTTTATTCCTGGGATGAGTGCATTAATCTGAGAGAGGTGAAGGTAAGAGTCATTGCAGTGAACATCAAACCGTTAATTAAACATTAAAAGTAATTCAACAGATGACTACTGCAGCTTGAGTTACACTATATCACCAATAACTTTAACTAATGTTTGGCGCTGTCAGAGTTTTGGGGCCAGTGAAACTATGGATAATTTGAAAGAAACTGGTACCTAATATATTTGCCAATAATGATGATTTATTCCTGCGGTATAATTGAAACATACTAATGTTAACAGATTTTGTTTAAAATTGTTCTTCTCAAAGGTCTAGTGTAGAAAATCTTAAAAATAATTACTAAGTATTGTGCAAAAATGTTGTGATCCCATTGGTGGAAGTAAATGGCGATACAATAAGGCCAATATCAGTTGATGATGTGAGCATGTGGTGTGGCGTTGGGGCAACACAACCAGACAACACAGCAAATACGATGCAAGCAAGCTCCGGAGGGGAGTTTATTAGACAAACGTGGAGGTAGTGAGTGGTGGATAGTGGATGGTGGATGGTGTTGGTGCTCCAGGATCCAGTGAGTTTGAAAGTGTTTCAGGTGGAGGGCAGACAGAGTGTGTCCGTCTGCAGGAAGAGAGAACGATAGCATGGGGTCTTTGGACAAGCTGAAGCCACACTTGCTGAATCAGGAGTGTGTAAACTCCAAGCCCTCTCTCCACTCAGAGAGGCGGCCTCTGTGTGATGGATCATGTGCATCACGTGGAGGGACACTCACATGGAACGAAAGTTAATGAGGAGGAGGAGTGGACCGGTACAAAATGGGAATGGAACAGCATCATACTCTTGCCACTTCATCTTTTGTTGCCATGGAGAACAGTTATATGCTGATAGTAATAGCATCTAATTTTGTGTTATCAAACGGCTTAAATTTTGATTGATTTTGACATTGATGGCTTTTATGGCAACAATGTCAACATGTTTCTCTTACCTGTGTTAATCAGGACAAATGAGAGTCAAGATTAAAATCACTTACATTTGGAGATAGTTTTGCCTCCATTTATACAGTATTTGCCATCAGTCAAGAAAATACAAAGAAAATATATAACTTTATAACGTTAAGAATTATGGGAAATCCAAATCAAGAAATTGTCTGGAGTCTGCTCAGTCTGCTCTCATCAGTGGGAGGATACTTGAAGGAACATTGATATGAACTCCACCCTGAAATTGATGTGAACAAGTTCTGGTATTGCAGGGGATTCCCCCAAGTGTAGTGTGAGGAGGGACTGTAACACAATTGAGATTCAGCCACTGATCTGCTTCTGTGGTTGAGGCCTCCTAGAGGGCCACTGACGAGCCCGGGCTTGACATTAGGTGCAGCGTTTGTAGTTGTAGGCGTCTGTTTCTTTGGTAGCTTCTCCTTCTGTATTTTGGCGATGCTAAATCCCTGGCCTGGTGTCACAGCCAGCAGGCCGTGGGCTGGGAAAGCAAGGGTCCCTGGTTTAAGTCCTTCCCAGGACGTTGTTTTCTCCCATGGATATAGTTGTAGATGTAGTCTGAATTCACCATGTTTAAATCTTTCTGTTCAGCTGTTTATTGTCCCACAGATGACACGCTTACTGGTGGTAACCTGACAATAAAAAGTGAGGATATCAGCTTCAAAATGCTTTAATTTTGAATTTTGTGCACTTGATGAATTACAAACTTGATCCCTTTTAAAAAGAGAGCAGGTTTTAAAATAATACACAGTACCTGATCTGTACACAAATTCACATTGAAAATCATATTAATATGAATTATTTTGGCAGGTCATCTTTTTTAGTTTACCCTTGGTAGGTGAGCCAAAAAGTACATTTCAGACACTATGAGCAGGCAGTAGGGGTAATGTCAAGTGGAATCACTACATTCTTCCCTACATGCTTTGATTGATTGTCTTGTTATCAGTCACTGAAGAAGCTGAGCCATGCCAATGTGGTGAAACTGAAGGAAGTCATCAGAGAAAACGACTACCTCTACTTTGTCTTTGAGTATATGAAGGAAAATCTCTATCAGCTCATGAAAGAAAGGTAAGAACACATGAGGCAGCAATGTTAATTAAGCATCAAGTCACAGTTAAGCATGACTTATTTCAGCACTTTGTATTACATTTCATCATTACATTTAGGGGTTCAGGTCGTTTTCCTAATTTTATTTATTTATTACCATTCCCATTTGTGAGAGTGTGAATTATTTTGGAACAGCTTGAGTCACCATGTGTCGGTCTTCGTTTCACAGAATCAAGTTGTTCCCTGAGTCAGTCGTCAGAAACATGACATTTCAGATATTACAGGGACTGTCCTTTATTCATAAGCATGGTAGGTGACTTATGAAAGGTGTTTCAGTGCAGATAGAAGAGAAACTGAGTCTGCGATCTTTGCCCCCTAATGAAATACTGTATTATCGGGCTGTCAGCATTATCTTGGTATGAATGGTTATTCGTTGTGTAAACAGGAAACCACACTAATCAACATGACTAAACTTTGAGGGTATATGAGTGCTGGATGGTTGATAGGCTTTAAGACATCACAGGATTTTACCTATTATAACAAAAATGACTCACTTTCTCTTGCGCCTCACTGAGAAGAGGAGGTGTGCGTGGTACCAAAGCCTAACCATCCAAATTTGCCTCTATTGAACAAATCAACAGTCTGTTTAGTGTTCTTGGGAATTGGTGTCACTCCTACTTCTGCAAGGCATGAGTTTTCCTTTATCCTTTATCTCTCTTTCTTTCCTCTGTCTTTTACCACCTTGCCGCTGCCAGAGAAGATAAGATGTTTTCTGAAAACGAAATAAGGAACATTCTGTTCCAAGTATTGTCTGGCTTAGCATTTGTGCATAAGCATGGTAAGAGACTCTTCCCCTCTTTCTCGTTTCCTTCCTGTCTCTTTAAGGCTTGGCTTGAGTGTTAAAGCATCTTTAAAAAAAAAAAAAAAAAAAGATGCTTTAACTGTTTGGGATTGAAAATTAAATAAATGCATAACATTGTGATATGCAGCAATGGAGAGCAGTGAATGTATTTCCAGTTTATTATTATCATCATCATTGTTATTATTAAAATACAAACAAATATAGACAAATGTCAGAAACAGTATGGCTTGATTTGACCTGTTCATTTCCCGCCAGGTTACTTCCATCGTGATATGAAACCAGAGAACTTGCTCTGCATGGGCCCAGAGCTGGTGAAAATCGCTGATTTTGGACTAGCCAGAGAAATCCGCTCCCAGCCACCGTATACTGATTATGTTTCCACACGATGGTAAGACTGTTTTACAAGGACATCTCCTCATTGGGTGTGAATAGACACATCTTTTCTGTAGATGGCACAACTTCATTTCTGTAACTTGCAGTATGTTTCTGTGGTTATATCTGTCATATTGATATATTGATATCTTCCTCTCCTTGTGATGGAAGTTGTTAAAGTTTTAACCGCCGTCGTCTAGGCTGAAGCAAACGTTTGACTTACAGTAACACCTGGTAATGTCACTGAGCATGTGCCTTAAGCAGAGGTGTAAGCTCTTAGGTGAAATTGATTCTGACAAGGAGACGGTAGATCCCTTCAGCAGACGGAGAGGAAGGCTCACCAATTAGACGGTGGAGAAACATCGTTGGGATTACGAGGGGTCAAAAGGCTGATCTCCTGCCATTTATACTACATGTAACACTCAGAACCTTTTCAATGCTCATCTTTCTGTTGACAGTATAATTTGTTATATATTCTGATTGGGGAAGGACAAAACAAAATCCATTAATTTCCATTATATTATTCCAGTATACCTATTCACTCAATTGGCTGTGATCCAGTTAATTGATTTGTATAAAGTGGAAGTTTGCGTCCTCCTGTGCTGTTGTCTGACCAGGTACCGAGCCCCCGAGGTTCTCCTCAGGTCCAACTCCTATAGCTCGCCGATCGACATCTGGGCGGTGGGCTGCATCATGGCTGAGCTCTACACACTCAGACCCCTGTTCCCAGGCAATAGTGAGGTGGACGAGATCTTCAAGATCTGTCAAGTGCTGGGAACACTGAAGAAGGTGGGTGATCAGAAGAGGTGTAACGTCTCATGGTTCTGCTGTCATGGTGGACACAAGTCAAGTCATCAGCAACATATTCCTAAAACGATATGGGTACACCCAATCATTATGATGCTAATCGCACATTGTTTTTGGTAGTACTGGAGAATTCTTATGTGTATTTGATGCATGCATGTATGTAGATACACAAGCATGCTTTTGTTCATACGTGCACACATACACACAGATGAGTCAGTTGTTGTTTTCTCCTATTTCTCACCATATTAGTCAGACTGGCCTGAGGGCTACAACCTGGCGGTCTCGATGAATTTCCGCTTACCCAAGTGTGTCCCCACCAGCCTGAGATCCCTGATCCCCAACGCTAGCGATGAAGCCATTACTCTGATGGAAGGCATGCTACAGTGGGACCCTGACAAAAGGCCAATGGCTGTTCAGGTACATTTGCACCTATGTGTTTAATGTGTCTTACATATTTCCTGTATATTTTGTCTGTTGTCAGTGTGTGTTTGGTTTTATGTCTTTGCTGCAAGTTTCCCAGAAAGGGGGACTGTGGCACCCCAGGGGAAAAGCTGGGTGTCACAAGTCCATTTTGAGGGCAGGTCCATGGCACAGATCACACAGGAGGCAGGGTTGCATCTTAACAACTTATCTTATAAACTGAAGATTATGAGGGGGATCTTCAGCAGCCTCCCTGGCTGCTCTCTGGATCCTGCCTTCTGTAGACTGCAGATTCCACTCTTTAACCTCCTAAGACCCAAGCTCTTGTTTGGTATGTATTTTTTATTTCTCTTTGCTATTTGGGCTTATTGGGACCTGATAAGTATAAAAATTAAGCATCATCTTTTGACATGATGTAGTTTTTGAGAAAAATTAGAGTTAAGAATGAAGTATTATGGTATAGACAACCCAAAATGTGATGTCCACGCATGTGGACGCCAGGTCTTTAATCCCTTGTTCTCAATCAGCTCCCACCTGGCTGATCGTAAAGCCCTTCACCTGCAGCAAGATGGCCACCTGGCTGTTGTCTGCTGGGCAATGTAGTCCTTTCCCCACATTTTCTCTGTGGCAGATGCCCCAGTCTGCCACAGGACATTAAGTCTTGAATGTGAAATATTTAATGTATTGCATTTTTTCCCGTCTGAAATGTCATGTTTTCTCTTTGATTTGTATTTTCCAGGCTCTGCGGTATCCATACTTCCATGTCGGTCAGGCGCTGGGTCCTCCTCCAAAGTACTTGGACCAGCATAAGGCCCAGGCTAAGGCAGCAGTGTCTGCTGCAGAACCCAAGCCCCTGTCTCTCTGTAAGGCAGACCTAGAGGCCTCTGAGCCCAGTAGGAACCAGGCTGAGCCCCAGACCTTTGGCAGGTCTCACCACCAGCCCATACGGCAGATCCCCCTCCTCCAGGAGACCATGGACCAAAGCACCATTGGTCCAGACACGCTGATCCTGGAACAGCCTGAACCTCTCAGCCTGGTTAAGAACAGACAGCAGGTGAGCTGGCAGGCTGGAGTCATTACTCTTTCAGTTAGGGTTTCTGAACCACTAAACGAATATATATAAAAATCTATATAAAAACATACATATTATAAAAAACAGCTGAAAATAATATGTATCAGACAAAATGATCGCTGATTTTTACAGTGTTCACTTTGGTCTCAATTTGATTGTAAAGTTTGCGTGGAAGGTACATTATTTTAGAAGGATGGGAGCAGATAAAAATAACATTTGAAAGGATGACAAAGTGATCTCTCCACTCCCATGACAGGGAGCAGCACCTCCAGGAACAGAGAAGAACGTACCTGGAGGGAGGAGTGGACGCCGACGATGGGGCCAGGCGTCCATCAAAGCTGCCAACAGCTGGGACGACCTCGATGATACAGACACTGGAGTTTCCATCTCAAAAAAACCCACCAACTCCACCGCCTCGACCGCCAAGCAACACTACCTCCGCCAGTCCAGATACCTGCCTGGTAAGACTGTACTCCCTTCCTCTGAACGCACTTGGAACAGCTTCCCTGGTAGTGTGATTTGGGGTGAAACCTTGAAAAAAGAAGACCATTGTTTACATGACTTTACTTTGTTACTTTACTTTGGTTGCACGGTGAAGCAACGTGATAAAACCTTGAAAATACAACGATAGAAGAAGAGAAGCAAATTACAAATTTCTGCAAGTGAGATGAACAAAAGACAAAAACCCAAACACATAAACGACAAAAACAACAATACAATCAGGCAAAAACACAAGTGAATTTGATTTAAGAATCTAAATGACAACATAACACAATATGTTGGAAAATGTTCTAACATCCAACATTGATAACAGACTCTTAGTTCTTGGAGCACTTGGTGCACACTGCATAAGCCCGGTCCAGATTTCCAGCAGTTTCCACATAGGTGCACAGTCTAAATAGCACGTGCCATACTTACATCAGATCCGGTGTATTGGTAAATTGATGTTGGGCCCAGGTACAGTGGTTTTGTTCTGAGCTTTATGTCTTTCCAGGAGTAAATCCAAAAAGCAACCCTTCAGTAGGAAGCCAGGCGGCGGGCAGAAACCTATGGGGCAGCTCGTGCTTAACCCGAGGACAGGGGTCAGGGTATCCCCTTCATAAAGGTAAGAGATATTCTAGGACCTCCTTGAAGTACCACGTAGGAGGGTTTACTGCATAAGAACAATTCACAGATACGTTGCCAGTTTGACCGTCACAGTCAAACCTGGTCTGAACTTGGTGGTTGTATTGTCCTGATGCACTAAACCCCACCCGTCTGCTACTCCAAGCAGGTTAAAACAAATGCTTGTAATTATTTGTTAATACTATTTGACCCAGGTCTGATAGTTAGAGTATTATTGACTCAACTCGTATCATTACTCAACCCCCATCAGAATGCAATGACCTCTAACTACTAGATTACTAGATTACTATCAGATTACTCACCGCCAGACAAGCTAATACAGTTTTGTAATTACAGCAGCTAATTACAACATTACACAGATAAAGGCCAACGTCAACGTAAAGTGCCTCCCACTTCTCATTCTTCTTCTCCTGCTCTTTTCAAGGTAGTTGACCGGAACAGCGTGTTTGAAATGAGCCCGAGCGTCACGTTGTAGTGAATAGAGGAAACCTGCATTATTCATTATAAGTTGCCTCGCCACACAAAAACACATATTGCTTCCCCTTCATCCCTTATTCATGGGATCAGGGGCGTACGAGGCAGATCGGGCTCTGTAGATGAAACAGATTCAAACGTCTTTTAAACCGCTCCAACGTACATACTTCACAACTCCTAACTTCTCCGTGTTGTGTGTCCTAGCTATACTCCACCTACACTCATTCTTCTTCTCTATTTCTCTGTCTTGTGATGTTGGTATAGACATTAGTCTTCCCAAACTAACAGATAAGCACCCTCTAAAAGAAAAGACCCTCCAGGATCTTGAACTATCCCAAGGTATCGCTCAAATTTACTTGCAATGGCAAGCGATGTAGGTCATAGGGTTAGAGGCACTGTGACTTGATCTGTGACTGGTGTAACTGAAAAAAAAATCAAATTTCATTTCTGAGTAATGGATTACATTTTGGGATTAGCCTACCTAACAATGATGTCATTTTCAGACAGCTTCATGAGCAACACCTACAACCCAACCAAGACTTACATGTCGCCGTTTCAGAAGAGCGAAACATCAGGACCTGGACAGAGGATTGTATTGGCACCAATAGAAGGCACCCCTGCAAGTGAGTCCTACCAGGCTACTCTTTATTTCCCTCATAATGTAGTAGACAGTATGATCATTGGTTGAGTCAGAACAGACACAGCATTATCTGCAGTTATAGTACAACATGGGGGCTTGAATTCCTGCAGGTCTGGTTAACCTGTTCATGTCAACGTCCTGTCTTTCAACCCGTTTCTCTGATTCTTACCTTCTTTCTTTTTGTGTATCACTTCTCCTCAGTTGATCTTTCATCTGCAACTGATCTAAGAATTGAGTCTAAAATCCAATCATCCAAGAACAAGCCCTCTTCAAGTAAACCGTTTTCCTCAGAAGGTAAAAACAATAACACGCTTTATCAACTTCTGCAGTACTAGCTTACGATGAGGCATTGCCCAATCACACTGTCTCCTTCTTGAATTGATCTTCCAGAGTACGAAGGATGGAGGAGCAAGTCTTTGAAACCTCAAATCCCCGGATCTAGCAGTAGCTCCACAGTGAAGAAAAGCTTGTCCAGGAACCCGCATATCCAGCCAGTGCATGGACGTGTAGACTGGACCGCCAAATACGGAGGCCATCGGTAGCATACTCCGCTATGTTCAGCCAGGGGGGACTCGTGGGAGAAAGTCCCACTGCACTCTTTGCCAGGAGATAAAGTTTCATGCTGCCAACACTGCAGCAACGTTTCCTGCTATCCTGTAACATTTGCCAGTGTCAATTGCTCTCCAGTGTTGTACAAATGACCAGTCAGCATCCAGATTCGTATTTCTGTCAGAGAATAATCTGACAGCAGTATCATTTATTTTTTCAGAAGGGTACAGAAAGCATAATAGGTTTGAGCATGGTTTCCCAAAACTGTCGTAGCACAATCAGCTTTGTCCATGGACTACAAAACATTTTGACAAAGGTGTTTATTGCAGTATCACAGATTTACAGATCACTTCCAACTGTCTGAGGACCTAAAGTTCTCCAAAAACCAGTTCCTGTTCCCCATTGTCCTTTCCTTCTCAATGTAAATATTTTATATTACATTTTTTACCTGTAGCCGCAATGTATTAAACACCACATTGAGGGAATGTTTGTGAACATACTTTGAGTGCAGATTGTAATTATCACAGTATTTTTCATAATAATCTCATTCTGTTCAAATTATATACACACAAAAAATGCCGACATTACACATTTTCAGGATTTGTGTGGTCTCGTGAGCATGGCAATGGTAATCTTCATCAGCATCAGTCCACTGAAAAGAGATATTAACATTTATGCCAGGGAAGGGTTGGAAAGGAAGATGATGCCTCTATGTTCTCGTCACAAGTTCTTCAAAAACAGGAGCCCCGTTAATTCATTTTGGCAGTAAATAATATTGTATTTTTTTTTATCCCATGAACAGTCACAGAGAAGATAAAAGTTAATCCTAGTGTATTACCTTGCTAAAGCCATTAGACCGGCCGGCATGAACTTCCAGGAGTTGAGAAATCTCATTCCCATCACAACCGCCAGTGTTCCTGAGGTGCCTGCGTTTCTCAACGAAGGAAAAGAGTTGTTGCCAAGTGTTTGTACAAGCTGCAGCTGGACTGTCGAGTTTAACAAACTAAACTTGCTCACCTAGTGAAAGCCAGACATTCTTGGGATTTTGAGATACCAGATAAGCACCGAGTCCAGCCAGGAATCCAAATAGGAGCCCTGCAACCAGAGAGGTGACACTCCCTGTTGTGGAAACAGTTAACAAAGTCTCATACTGCAGCCCAAAGCAACAGGGTTTCTCTATGGAAGTACAGACCAGGGTTACACCAATTTATTTGATTAAATATTGGATATTGGCCCTTTACTCTCATCCATTACTGATGTAACAGAGGTTCATCCCTGACCACAGCAACATAAACTGTCTGTAAAACCTGCAATGGAATTTGATTTTCTTTGCACATTTTTTGTATCTGTTTGAAGGAAAATCCCCCCACTGGAAACCCACTGTTATACCGGATGTTTCAGAAGTAGGCATACAATGACATGATAAACAATGCTATATAATTCAGTTTCAATTGTCATTTTAACAAAATAATTTAACATTCAATTGATAATATGAAACATTAAGAAAATAACTTACTTATCAACAAATTATACATCTAGAATAAGGTATATAAAAATGTATAACTACTTTTGAAACAGGCTGTATAGCATCAACCGGTGAGGATGTAGGTTAATTTAGTGATTTCCTACATTTCCCAGAATGCCTTTCAACAACCTCCAGAGGGGGAGTGTTGGATTTGCTGCATTCAGTTGTGGATTATACATGGAGGTGGAGAGAGCAACAGTGAGAACATAGTAATAGCAAGATAGTGTTTTTCCAGTCAAGAAAAGGTGAAAGTGACAAGGCAAGGCTGCACTGCATTCTGGTGGGTTCCGACAGAGTTTTGGTGTCCCATGTATGACTGCTGTTTCGGATTTATGGTGTTAAAAGTTTCGTACCTGCTTTCACGTAACCGACAACTCCTCCTGACGACACCAAAACAGCATAGCTGAACCCAACCCAGTCTACAGCCATGACCAGGTATCCTGAGATAAAATGTCCAGGAAGTCATGTATAATAATTGTCAGAGTTAAAACGTGGCTGCAGATAAACTAGTCAAACATTTCCTTATCAAAACATCACGAGAAAACTTAATTATACACACGATTATACCTGTATTTTAGTTGACGTTTGCGCGAGCTTTGGAGCAAACTACTTCCAAATGGTTAGTTTACCGGTTTACTTCCCGAGTCATCTCACCAAATTTCAAAATAAAACACTTTTGAAAGTTATTTAAATTGAATACCAAACACTTTTTATTCTGGCAACTTTAATGATAAAATACGTAAATGTATCATAACTATAGAAACAAAGACACTGACTCACCTCAGGGAGAGCAAATACATGCTTCAAAAAATATATTCCATACTTGGTACAACCTGCGTTGTATCACCTTCTGGTGGTAAGGATAAGCACAAGCAATGTAGAAAAAAAATAAATCCCAGTTTGGATATAAAACATTTTTATTGTGGTTCCCGTTTAATTTTCCCACCACCCTTTTTCTTCTTTTTAGTTTTACTCTCATCTTCCAGAATGACTTCTTCTGTTGCAATTCTGACTCTCTTCGTCTTTAAAAGCTCCTGCGCAACTTCTGTGGACAGATGAAAACAGATGGAGTGTTTTACATGGACACAGGTAACCTAGAAGCTTTTTAATTGTTCAATCCCCACATAGTGTCAACTATCACCTTTGTAAATCGCTTTGGGAGCTGCCCAGTACAACCAGTTGAGCGCTGAGCAGCAACACTGGAGCAGTTGGGGGCAGCGTTCATGTCATGTAGGATTTAAATACCAACTGGGAAAAAACATTTACATCAGCCTTTTAGTGATAATTACAAAGAGGACATGTGGGAATTTTTTGTCGCCTCCAATACCTGAAGAAATATCTGCTGCAGTTCGTTTATGGCTGATTTTTTTTTTTTTTTTTTAAATCACAAATTTTTAGATCAAATCACGGATTTTGGATGGTGGCGTTCAGAGATTAACACGTGAACGCTTCCAAGTTGGAGCAACGAGACGCCACCTCGTTTTTCCACTTCTTCCGGCATGACATGAACATGGCATCAGTGCCTTGCTCAAGGGCACCTTGAAAGTGGCTCTTGAGGGAGAGGAGAGCGTTACACTTCCCTCACCCACATTTCCCTGCTGGTCCTGGGATTCAAACCAGCGACCTTCCAGTCAGTCACAAACTTTCTAACCTCTAGGCTACTGCTGCCCCTCATCAGCACATGGTTACGATCTTATTTGAAAGAAACCGTTAAAACAGTCATACTCCTTCTTACTAATATGAATATCACCATGGAAACCAAATTTAGGCAGATCACAACCAACAGAAAACGGGATGAGATGGAAACCTGCCTCAGGATCCCTGCAATGGTAAAATAAAACACATTTTTTGCAGCACGCCACCTTGAGATGTTGTTGCCTGTGCAGCTGGAGCCTCAGTGGTCTCCTGTTGTGAAGACGGCCTCCAGACAGCGAGGCTCGTCAGTCTGGCCGTTGTGTTCACTTCCCCAAGGAGAGTGGGAGGCTCCAGCTCCTGGTCGACAGCAGAGATACAGTGCTCGATTATAAACGGCGCCCCGCAGGATTTGCCAAGCCCTCCCTGAGGCGGTTAGGCTGACAACAGCAGTGTCATCTTGGGCATCACTTCTTAAAGCACTTTTTTTTCAGTGACAGGCTTTGACATGACTATGTGTTTTGTACTTGCAATGGCTGGTTTTATTATTATTTAGTCTTTTTCTTATTTATCAATACCTGTGAAGGATACGGTAATTGCAAAGTGAGAGAGAACACAGCAAGCAACCCTAAACAATTCTCCAATTTCTTGTTATACCCAAACACATCATTCCTATCACTTAAATGTAAAGTTAAATACATTTCTTGACCCTACAAACATACACTTACCTCTGTTAGTTTCATAATTATGGACCTGTCCACCAGATTTAATGGAAATCTGTTCATGTTACATAACGTCCTTGGCGGAGGTAATAAAGGTTATCATTACTTAGACAGGCTATGACTACCACATTAAAGAACATGATTAAATCTCACCCTGGCGGGGCAGATGTAAATGTGTCTGGTTGAGGGCATGTAAAGGACTTCTATTCAACTATGCAAAATAAACACCAGGAAGAGAACATGCCTGTTTCAGGTGCAGTTTCCACATCTTGATGAACCCGTCGTTTGAAGCCGTCACCACCACACAGTAGTCCTCCATACTGAAACTGTCAACTGCTTTCACCCTGAAATCGCAAAAGACGCCAGTGTTGTTCATTTCCTGTTTGTTTATTTAGAGGAGCAGTTGGATGTGAAAAGGGCTGGTATGGGTGACTATCTGTACTGTACTGACTTTTGTGGTGTCAGTATTTATTTTAAGGAATCAAAATTTCCACACTGTTGAATTCCTACAATGAAAATGTGTATGACAGTCTGATGCCATTTAGAAAAGCAGATGATACAAATACTACGCAGAAAGAAATATTCTGTTACATAATAAAATGAGTGGTGTTGTAAAATGTATTGTTTTACAATCTGTATGGAACCTGCACTGGTATTGAAAAGTTTCAGTAACGGGTTTCTGAAGCTAGCCTGGTTGTGGAGGTGGACGTACCTGGTTTCATGAGCCTGGAACTCACAAACACATTTCTCTGTTCCCACATCATATAACCTCACAGTCTCGTCGTCTCCTGCAATGGCCAGGATGGAGTTCTGGAGAATAAGTCGGATTGCAACACATTTAAACTTCTTCTAAAAGCATTTTTAAACATCTTTGTCAAATTAATTGTGATGCCTTGGTATAATGACAGCAGACAGATGAGACCATGGTTGACACCATTGCTAGCCTCTATCACACCAGTGGTATTGCTAGAGTGTCTCAAAGACCACATTTCCCATAAATCCTGTTGCTTCCTGTCACAAAGAGGATGTTGCTCCATGCTCTTCCCGTTTTGTGCCGTAAAGCAATAGAGCGGATTTCCAGTGAAATCTGACGCGGTGGTACACAGTGTAAAATGCAGTTTAAGGCCAGTATCAGCTGTTCTGGTTGGTTGAAGATGATTATACTAATACTAATATACTAATGTCTCAAAATATGGTAATGATCTGTCAATGTTAAAATACTAAATTTGCCATCTTTAACGCGAAAATCTTAAAAATAAGGAGACAGAGCAACCCAATAAGACAGGTTGACAAGAGTAGCAGTGTGGGGGAACTAGTTGAGGAACTCACATTTAAGAACGTGATGGATGAGACCCTCTTAGGGTTTGTGATGGTCCCCGTCAGCGAGGCCGTCTCCAGGTTGTAGATGTCCACCTTGTCATTGACCACCACCACGTATTTATCCCCATCTGGAGACCATCTGACAATGTGTGCGTCTGATAAAAAGTGATGGAAAAAGTAGACATGATTACAAACATACCAAGAAAGAAAAATGACAATCCAGCCCAAAATGTCACATGATTGAAGCGACGACTCACTCTGTTTTATGTTTTTGATGAAGGCTGTTCTTCCGTCAATTAGATTCCACGTTCTGAAAGGACAAAAAGTGCGAGAATCAGCCTTGACACCCTGTTTGTTGAATCGTTTGCCTGATCGACTACACACAGGAACCTGGCTCTTACCTGAGTGTCTTGTCTGTCCCAACTGTAAGAGCAAGTTTCCCGGAGGGATGGACGGACAGCGATGTAAGGTGGCCTCTGGGGAATTCAAAGGATTGAGCGCGTTACTTCGACTTGTCACGTTCATCACAACGACAGTCAAGCACACAACCGTGTCGCTGCCTTTTGCAGGTCTTGTCTTAGTTACTTACTTGTGAGCTTTAATGGATTTCAGGCACTCCCACTTCTTGGTGCTCCACACACACATGAGGCCATCCTCCCCTCCACTCAGTAAATGAGAGGTGCCGTAAAACTCCAGACAGGTGATGGTGCCTGCACAGTAGTAAGACATCTGTGTCAGTTGCACAAAAGCACAAGCTACTGTCTGTGACTTTATGGCTCAAACTAGACAGGAAATCCGTTTATATTCAAGCGACTTGACAGCCAGTTCTTACCGTCATGATGCAGCAAAGCTCCATGTTCAATTCCCTTCTTCATGTCATAGAGCTGTATGGTCTCGTCTTTGCTTCCTGTAACCACAAATCTCTCACTGGCTGCCACAGCTGATATGGAGGCAGTGTGGGCATGATGTGTGAAGTCGGCCTTGGCTGTCCACGGCTGCAAATGTACAACAAGAAAAGGATGGAGAGCTGATTACTGAACTGAGCAGAAATCAGAAATGGGCCATGACAACATGGGGTTTTGGTTTGCCAGTGTGAGTCAAATGACACAATCTGAACTGAATATTTGCAGCCTTGGAGGATGAAACACCAACGCCATGACAGTTACGTCTTCACTATATAATCTCAGTGGCCAACTGATTGAAGCAGTGCAAGACAGTACAGTTTACACACAAACATAAAATAAGAAACAGGCGCGCGACGTTGACCACTTACTGCTTCATCCGTACACACTCGGTAACCAAAGGCAATCTGCTCGTAGCTCCCAGCGATGAGCTCCACCACGGGTCCCATGCTGCCACTTGTACTTTCTGAAGGCTAAGCTAGCTAGTTCGCTGCTTTCAGCTATTTCTGTTTAAATGCGACACTTGATTCGAACGACAATCGAAAACGTCAATGCAAGACAGTAAGTACCCGCACAACAGTAAGACATTAAACAAAGCAAACGGCGTGATAAATCAACTTTAACATGACAGTTAACTTTGTTTTTGGAACACACACATTCCCCACAACGTGAGCTGAGTTTGCACATGCGCAAAGTTGCTCCCTTCCTTCGGCTACTTTTTGGATTTCAAAATAAAAGTCGGTATACTTCTGGGCGCGTTCCAGTCCATATGCATGAGAGTTTAGCACCTGCAATTACTGCGTGATCCTGAACTTGCTTATTGCTTTAGATTTCCAAATATTTCATGATGTTTGAACAATAGAGATATTTGGAATTCTAAAAATGAAATATACTAACAAGAGCAATTTTATGGACATGAGGAGATATTTTGCCAAATGTTGAGATTCATTAGAATGATGGCACAGAGTTGATAAGAGGT
The DNA here is from genome assembly GCA_034670385.1 of Hoplostethus mediterraneus. NCBI lineage: Eukaryota > Metazoa > Chordata > Actinopteri > Trachichthyiformes > Trachichthyidae > Hoplostethus > Hoplostethus mediterraneus. The sequence continues at coordinate 256,906 of JAXDDW010000050.1, read as the reverse complement.
CTACCACGTCTTTATTTACTTCCCAAATCACTTTCCTAACACCTTTAGAGTGTCAAAGAGTGTTCTAGAGGTTTCACTCTTTCCTAATACAGTAGAGACAGACACCAAAACTCTCCTCAGATGGGGGTCACTGGGACAAAACCTTTATCAAATTTGTGGTGTATGGCCTAAAGCGTTTCTATTTGGGAGTCCTTGACATTCATACGTTTGGGAAACCCCTGTCCTTCCTAGTAGCCCCATTGTCTGGAAAATGAATACGACCACTGCACGAGAACCGCCCTTCCCCAAGACGGGGGGCGGGTCGGGGGAGTTTCTCTATCGTGTGATTGGCTGGTTCTTTTGGCACTTTCTTGATTGATCAAATAACTGTCACCATTAAACTCTTCATTCCTGCAGAGGTGTAAGCAGTCAGACTTACTGTTTCCACTGAACGAAATCATGGCAAGGAGGTAAGTTTTTCACGTAGAATAGCAAAGGTACATCACAACAGTTCCTCTGGTAGGGTCCTGCAACACAACATATTACTGTAAATGTCTTATTCTCTTGTTCCTGTTCAGTCAACAATTGAGTGATAATACTTTCAACCACTTTACATCTTTTGAATGTGTCCTTTTGATTCAAGGCAGATTTACTTTATGAAAACTGTAAAAAATAATTGTAACATGATACTCTTTTTGATTGCTGTTGCTCTTGTGCAGAGCGAGTCAGTATTAAGAGTCTTCCTGTTTGTTTTTGTAAAGCACAAATGAAAGATGGTGGGTTTCCTCAAGGTGCTGTACAGTGGATATGTTCAGACTCGTGATGTTTAAGGGGTTGAGTCGGATGGTAGTTAGAGTTGTTGTTTGTTTGTGTGGGTGCAGGTCTGGTAATGATTACTTGACTGAATTATACACTAGAACAAACAGGATACAGTCTATAAAACAGTCTCTGTTCTTTCCTTGTGATATTTGTACTGCATGCTATTTAAAGAACACACTGGTTCTGTTTTTGCAGATGCTCCATCCTGTCATGTGCTACTTACTCAATAGTTTGCCAGTGTTTAATCCGGGTAATATGACAGCAAGGGTGTGGCTGTTCATCAGATTTCTTTAAAGATTTCATGGTATTTCAGCTTTATTAGATAGGGTACAGTGGGGAGTGAGAGGAAAGAGTGCAAGGATGACCGGATAAGGGGTCCAGTTCAACCCCTGCATGTCACGTGATATCAAAAGAACATGTAGTATGCCATAAATATATTTTTATAGCTTTATAAATCTTTGTTATAACTCATATCACATCCTTTACAGAGAGCCAGACAGTGGAAACTTGATGATGAAGGTGGGGTCGTTATAACCAAAGGTGTTTCCCCACTGGTTTGTTACATTTCAATGGAATTGTCTCCTTTAACAAAGGGGAGACCAGGGTCAAGATGGATCCCTGGAAGTAAGAGATTATAACAACAATGTGCTGTTGGCATTGGCTACAGTCTAAATTAAAAAGTGCTATTTAGGACCTTTGTGGGTTCTTTGCAGTGTAGGTATTACAGGTATCAAGCATGGTGCAACCTAGAACCCCTTATACACATATTTCAATTTACTTCAAGTTCAAGTTCAAGACAGCACAGTTAAATGCTGTGGCAGCCTCTGTATAGAAGGACAGAAAGAGAGAATAGTGCAGAAAGGGCTCATATTATGTGAATACACAAACAATATGAATTCACATTGACACAATTGACATTAGTGTCCATAGTTGTGTATAGGGATGTATATATATTGTGCTGGGGAGTGGGGACTGTGGGAAGAAACTGTCTCTGAGCCTGCAGGTCTGAGACATGATGCTCTGGTACCGTTTTCCGGACGGTAAGGTGATAAACAGTCCATGGCAGGGGGTTGAGGGGTCCTTGATGGTGTTGCGGTGGTAAATGTCTTGTATGGGTGGGAGAGCAGCTCCGTGTTATGGACTGAGCTGTCTTCACCACCCGCTGCAGGGTCTCTCTATGGTGCAGCGGTAAAACCCACCTATTCCACACCAAAATACCATTAAAGTATTGAAAATTTTATTTGGTACAGGTCTGGTAAATTTGTCATCATCACAGGATGATTATCTTATGTATTTTAAAGCTAGGATGATGGTCATTTTGTATGTTAAGGTCCTGTCACTTGGTGTCTTGATGAACTAATCAAACAAATACAAGGCTATCTGATGAGTAAGTCTCCTAAACACCACTATCACACATCTGAATGATTAAATGATTGAATTAATCATCGCTGGTAGAAACAGTTTCTGCCATGTTGCCCTTGAGCAAGGCACTTAACCCCAAGTGATCAAGTGGAGCTGCTCAGTGACCAACAGTAGAGGCCTGTGGTTGTACTGGGCAGCTCCCAGGTGTGAATGTGTTAATCTGTCTAAGTCTGAAGCAGGCTGTTGCTGGAAAAGAGAAAACATGTCAGGTGATCTGCACCTCCTTGGATCAATGAAGGCTAAAAAAACAACTATCAGTAAATTAATCCTGGAGAACCTTCTCTGAGCTCTCTCTCTCTCTCTGAGGTGTTAAAAGTCAGAAAACCACACCACCTCAAAAGATTATTTTTAGTTTGAACAGATTCCAAAAATTGTCATTTTAATTCAGTATTTCTTGTGCCATTTCTATTTTGTCCATTGTCTGTGTTTGATTTCTTTGCCTTCCCACAGTGACGGTGTGAACCAGGAGCTCTCTGAGGTGCTGAACCAGCTCTGGTGCCTGGATACCAACCGCCTGAAGCCGGGGTCGGATTACACCATCTCCCTTCAGGTCAGGACTGGGGAATTCATGCTGAGCACAAAATCTACCATGCATTTTGTCTCTCCTTTTGCAAATGCAAAATGCAAAACACTCAGCTACAGATACAAGCCGTAAATGCAAACTCCATCTGAACCAGAAGCCAGTTACCCAAAGAATCACATTGTAATATTAACTGTAACAAATGGAATCTACAAAGTAAAAAATCGATTCCTTCCATTATGACATCACAGACAATCTACATAATGATGCACAATAGTATCATTATTTAATCATGTAGAACCATTACAGCACCACAGGATATCATTTCCCCACTTAGCTAGCCTCACTTAGAGGCATTATGACATTACAAAGAAACATTATGATCTCATAGGCCATCATTATGATCAATAACATAACAACAGTAATAATTTATTATATCAAATCATCAATATGATCATCATGATAATAACTATATTTGCCCAGTGTTTTTCGTAGTTACAGGTTTAAGGATGACATGCATTCACTTAACTGACATAATAATATAAAGTTAAAAATAAATAAAATAAAAGTTGACTACATAACTCTCACAGTACATACTCTCACTCTATATATTTCTGTTTATTGTTTTTTTCTCTATTACTGACTTCCATAATTACCCATCAGTGCAATCAGTCAGGATCCAACAGAGAACCATGTGCATACTACTACTACTACTACTACTTATACTTTTTATATACTACTTATAAACTTACTCCGCCAACAAAACTGATTCTGATTCTCAGTTTTCCTGCCTTGTGTGTCAGATGCAGTGTGTTAATTCCTGTTTTTTTTCAATTCAGGGGAAGGCAGGCTACGTGGCCCACGGCAGTAACAGGGCCAGAGACAGGGCCAGGGCGCCGCTCTTCTCTTATGTCAACGAAGACAAACTCAAAAGTATCAAGACATATGCCTGTAAGCTCTCTCCACCTAATCTCTTTTACATTCTTTTACATCTCTTTTACATTTTCTATTTTGTTAGAGCCACCTTCCTACCTTTTGATGAGATCACTTTTTTATCATGCAGATTTTGTCAATCTGCTGGACAACTATGAGATGTCCACAGGTGTATCAGAGACAGTTACTTCAGAGGAGCTGAAAGAGAATCACCTCTTTCTAGATGCCATACTGGAGACTGATGTCATGAAGGTACAGTCATGGGAGGGAGTCATGTCCAAACTGCAACATTGCTCACGCAGTTTCCAAAATATGAGCTATAAAATCCACAAATCCAGAGCTAAATAAAAAACCTATACAAAACCAATGACATTTTATTTAGATTTTTTATTTTCTTTGTGCATTTTCTTTGTTCATTTAATTGTTCAATAATATTTTTTGTAATTTGTCAAATGTAAACTTACATTTTTTCTGGCATTGAAAGATATTACATATTGGCACAAACAACTGGCTATAGGAAGCTTCAATACAAAAATATCAGTATTTGCCTGAACCATAACTACTACTACTAAATATATGAGGACATAAGACTATCATAAGACAATCACAACTTTTTTTCATGGAAAAAAAATGTTGGGTGGGGACAGAAAGAATACTATAGGATTCATTTTTTATTCTATATTCTATTTTTTGCCGCTGCTATGACTCCATTTCCCCTCGGGGATCATTAACATTTTATCATACGTTATCTTTTTACTCAGTGTGCTCACAAGTATCTGGTCAACAAGGGTCAATCGCCATCAGACCAGACGCAGTTCAAGAGACAGCTGTACGACATCTGGTTCCGCCTCTACCACAGGGACAGGAGTGGAGGGTGAGTATCAGGCTGGCAGCAGGGTTTCCTCCAGCAAGGCTGTTGTTCTGCAGCTGATCTGGATTGAGAGTCGAAAAAGAATCCCACCCTGGCGCACAGACTGTAACCACGACATCCTTTGTCACGATATCCCTCCTCTCTCACCCGGTTTTTCCTGTCCCTCTCTACTATTAACTCTCAAAAAATAAAGAATCAAATCTATGTATGTGTTTTGCTGTTAAGCCAGTGTCTTAGCTATCTAGTGTCCAAGCTTTGAATCTGGAAAAAACAAGATCTAAGATATATTCAGATTGGAGTTTTAGTTGTGCAACCATTTCACGGAGGCAGAGCTGCTCTGGAGGAAGAAATAATCTCATTGGTTGAGTTAACACATTGGCTTTTTTTTCCCTCCATAGTGAGGATTCCTGTGGTTTTGAGCATGTGTTTGTTGGGGAGACCAAATATGGCCGGGAGATCACAGGTCTTCACAACTGGGTGCAGTTCTATCTACAGGAGAAGCACGACCATATTGACTACAAAGGTTATAAAGCAAGGGCCAACAAAGACACAGTAAGAGAAGAACCTGTCGCCTTGTTGCATTGTCTTAAGTGCCATGAATACACTGAACATTTGTTTCAGACAAGCGTTACACCTTAATGAACTATTTATTTATATCCTTTACAGCCTGATGAAGATGACCATGTCCTGAACCTGCAGTTCAGTTGGAAGGGGCTGGTGAAGCCCATTGGTGGCTCCTTCATTGGTGTGAGTCCCGAGTTTGAGGTGGCTGTCTTCACCATAGTCTTCCTCATGTCGACCGAGAAGACGACGTCTGTGGTGGCGAAAGTGGATGAATACATAGTGGAGTTGGTTGTCTATCGGCATGGACGATCCATTGGCACCTCATACCCTAAACTGCTCAGCAGTAACAACAGGGATCTGTAATATTGTGCCTTTTCTCAGTTAAGAATAAACTGTCATGTAAAATGTTTAGACAAGTATTTTTAGACAAGCAGTATTATTTTTAGACAAACCCGGATCAGGTTCACTTTGCACTAAATGTTAGGTCAAGACTATGTATAACATGCTAAGATAGCCTAGGCCAGCTGATCCGGGTTGTTGTAGGCTTCACTGTAAACAGTAAAAATAAACTCATTAATCTAATTTCTGTTACATTGTGTGTATGCTGTTGTGGAAAAATAAAATATTTACAAAGATTTCTTGACATCTTTATTCTCCAGTATTAGAAAACTGAGGGTAGATAGATAGATAGATAGATAGATAGATAGATAGATAGGTAAATAGTTGACTAAATTCAGAAGCAACCTGAGCAGCAAATCAAACCATCACCAACTGAACAGCAGCGCCTCTCCAGTGTGTCTGTCCTGGAACGACCCGACATTCCGCGCATGCGCCTTCAGACAAGCCCGAGTCATGTCAAACCGTAAACGGACTGTTCATCTTCGGGCTGAAAACTACCTGAACAAGTGGTGAATGAGAAGGTAAAGAAACAGACTGTTTGCAAAGTTAGAAGAAATGTACTGAAATTATAGTAATGACACCGGTTATCGGCCTCTTGCTTGTCAAGAAACTTTTAGGTTGTCTAAGGGGAGGTTATAACGTTAGCTTAGCTAGCTGCCCCAACTGCCCGCTAAGCTAACGTTACTGGCTTTTGGAAGCTAGCAAGCCGCTCGATATCTGTTTGGGTGAGGCACCTGACAAGCGCTCACATGATTTGCTACTGCGACTAGCTTGTTAACATTACAGCGCGGACAGCATTTCTGATGTGTTTATGTTTATAGGTTTATTTTGGACCACTTGATATCCCTTTGGGCTTGTTGAAAGACAAGCCACAACATGTTTGGTAAAAAGAAGAGGGCACCAATGCCCAAGGGTCAGGGCGCTTCTGCAGCCAAACAGGTGAGAACAACACTGATTGTTACTGTCTTGTTTTGAGAGACAGGCGCTACCGGTGAGGTATACTTCATTGTACGCAGTTTTCTAGCTAAGTAGCTAACTGTAATAGCAGTGGCCGGGGTTGAAGTTGCTGTTTACTTCCTCGTTCCAGATGGGTCTGTTTGTTGACTTCAACCCTGAGGAGGTAATGATGGGTATGGAGGAGAATCTGGACGACCCGGATTTAGAGGCTGAGCTTGCTGCTATAACAGGGAATAAAGCTGCTGCTGGAGGAAAGCCCAGGCAAAAGGGTAGGAGTGAATGTGTTATCATTTGTTATGTTATCCATTTGTTATTGGAAGATATTATTGTCCTATCCTTGGTGAATAACGATATTCTGACACTGACACAATTAAAACAACATTATTACACCATGATTTGTGCTATAGCTCTTACATCTAAACATACATGACGAGATATTTGTGTTTTAGCCCCCTTGCCTATGGAAGACATAGCAAAAATGGCCTCCGAGTGTATGAGAGACCTGGATGAGGATGAAGATGATGATAACTTGGAAGATGATGAAGATCTTCTGGTTAGTGTTTATTGTGTATATTTATTTGTACTTTCATGCTTCTATACTCTGAAATGTAGCCTTGTATACAAACAACCAACGTTTGGTTGTTGTTGAGTTGCTGTGTTGTTCATATTAGGCGGAGCTACAGGAAGTGGTGGGTGACGAGGAAGATGACGATGCTGCTACCTCCACATCCACTGCCACTACTGAAACCTCTCCGGCACATACACCAGAGTCCCCACCACCGCAGGTACACTACATATTGCTTTCTGCCTACCTAGTTGCTGATTACCAGGACTTGAAATTAACACTAGCCATCAGTCAGTGCGGGTAAACTTTCCAAAATTCACCAGCCACTTTCACTCTTTAACCAGCTGATTTATATTCTTTGGCTAGAAGATGGAAAGCTAGTTTCATGCCCTGATGATTGCCAATATGAGAGTCCAAGTCATTCTGACTTAATGTATAGGCATGCTGAAGCTAATAGCAATATTTTATTCCATCTATTATTAATCTCTGGTAAACACTTTGCATTGTCAACCCGTAGTCCTAAATGCTGAGTAATTCCTTGACCTGACATAGCTGTTTTCAAATAATGTTGATGATACTTAGCTGGTGCTTTGTTATTATGTCTCCTTGGACACATCAGGAAGCAAAGGTCCCCTCCGCCCCAGGCAGTCTCCAACACACCCTAGAGGAGAGGATAGCCATGTACAAGGCCGCCATACAGAACGCCAAGGCCTCCGGGGAGTCTTCTAAAGCCAGGAGATTTGACCGAGGCCTGAAGGTGGGTGCAATTACGGCCTGATTACAATATTTATGCCTATCGTTGTGGAGTAATGCATGCCCAGGATCGCAGCCATCTTTTTACAGAATTGGTAAATCTAATGTATGTACAGTTGCTGAAAGAATAATCAGAATAATCCAGAATAATTGGTTTACAGATACTTTTTTTTACTAGATAAGTAAACATAATTACTGGTACGTATTGGTGAGAAACATGTTTGAAGGGAATTCTAGCAGGCATCCTAGACACAAACAACATGACAGTTAATCGTTACAGACTTGATAATAATAAGTAGCTGTTTTGCTGAGACTAATTCAATGGATTATGTTACTGATGGCAATTAGACAATTATGGATTATATTATTGATGACGGCTGGAGAAGCGTCCATAACCGACACCAGAATTTTATTTGGACAAATAGGGTGAATCTACCGGGTCCCAATTAGGGGGGTAAGGGACACTCTCCTGTATTGCATCGCCACTTTGTGATTTAGGCTAGTGTAGCTTTAAATCACCTCTTAAAATACATTTTTATATAATTTGTTTTTGCCAGTTTTATTCTCATCATATTTGCTTGTTTTATTCTTCTATAACTGTGTTTTTAATTCATACCTGGAATTTTTGTTTATTGTATCAGCTTTTAGTTGTGATTATTCTATTGTGGTAAAGCCCTTTCCAAAATCTGTTTCCAAATTTGAAATGTGCTATACAAATTAAGATGACAATATTTATTATTATTATTGATCTCTGCAGACCCTGGAGACCATGTTGACTGCTGTGAATAAAGGGAGGACCGTTAATGAAGCAGAGATCCCTCCACCTGTTGCCACTGGAGTCCCCGGTGCCGCCCCTCGACCCACCGTTCCCCCACGACCTGCTCCCCCTGTAGCCTCGCCATCTGAGCCCACTCCTCCAGACCAGCAGGGGGATTCGGCCACCACCAGCGGGGAAGAGGAGCAGGTGTCTTCTGCCACCCTGCCCACTGTGAGCAGCCTCCCCTCTCCAGAGGACGAGGCGGAGGAATCCACCGGTCAGCAGGCCACTCAGTCAGATGGTCAGTTTTAGTTGGCAAGAGTGTACAGTGTAATATTGGTTATTATCAATGGTCATGTAGTACAACACATCTAATCAGTGAAGGAAACTTTTTTCCATGCATTTCATTTTCTCTCAGTTGATTTTATTTACCTCTTTTTACCATTGTTAGTTTTCACCAGTCTGTAATAGTCAAGGCTGAACCATTGCTTCCTTAAAACAAACAGCATTCTGAATGTGACGAATACAGGCTTTCATTGTTGTGGTGTTACGTGTTTTGTCCGGTGAATCCACAGTGGGCGATGCGACCAAGGCAATGCTTTTGGAGAGGCAGAAAGAATACAAGATGGCAGCTTTGAGAGCCAAGAAGCAAGGAGATGTGGCGCAAGCTAAACTTTGTATAAGGACCAGCAAGGTAAACACTCCCTGCAACCTGAGTGATTTGATGTGATGTTTATGAGATTTTTTGTCTAAAGCTAAATCTTGTAAGACAGTGTCTCCTATTTATTGTTAATGGGCTTGGTGGCGATTCTTTGACAATTCCACAGTTGTACTTCAGGATCATTTCCATTGCCAAGTATAACAAAAACATAGCACTTTGTCCCGTTGAGGTTGTGTGGTGCCAAAATGTGTGTCCTCTCTAAAATGTGTCCTCATTTTGTCCTCGGTATGTGTTGTTGTTTTGCCACTGCAGAAGGAAATGATTGTGGGGGAAATGTGATTAATAAAGTAGACTCAGTAGACTCCAAAACTCCACTAGAATTTTTGTTAAAGCACTAGCAGTAGCGACAATAAAGCATAAAGGACCATATTCATTTAGTCAATATCTGCTATTAGTTGTTAAAAGACAAAAACAATTCACACTGTATTAGGAGCATATATGCTGTGACAACAATTTAAGAAAACCCTACCAAATGGTGTGACAAAATATTCACATATATTTCACTTTCACACAAGCACTTCTCAAAGATCTCAACATTTTGATTTGTATCAGTTAAATAAGTTGGTGGGGAAGACCACTTGATTTACTGTTGTTTTACCATTATCATCAAATCAGTCATATAGTAGTTGAACTACAGTTAAGCGGAAGTCAGTTCTTAGATACTGTTGATGCTTCCATGTGCCTTCACAAGCTAAACACAGAGAAATGAAACTTACATTCTGCTGTTACTGGACACAGAATTTCCACATAGCTATTTCCTGAGCAGAGCCAGTCTCTGTCACAGGAATGTAGCAGCAGGTTAGGCAGTAGTATAAAATACAATGTGGTGTTTGAATCCTTCTGTAGGATTATGGACAAAATTATAACTCCACTTATTTTTCTCTATATTTTAAAGATTACAAATGTTTATGTTTAATAGCCTTGCTGATTTGGGGGAACAAACCTATGTTATTGCACTTTTTGCATCTGCTATATCAGACTTACCTGATATAGCAGACATTCTAATAAAACAAAATGTGATGTTTTAAATGTCAGCAAATTCTTTGAATATTGTGGTGAAAGTAAAATACATATACTTTATACATGAATAATTGTGCAGCACTAGTCTCTTGCTGCACTCTCTGACTGCCCCATTTCTCTCTCTTTCTCTCAGCTATGTGAAACATGCCAGATATTTGGAAGATGACAAAGACCACCATTATGTTTGACAGTCTTGTTTTGTATTTCTTCGTGCAGAAGTTCGATGCAGTGATTGAGGCGCTGGAAAAAGGACAGGCAGTTGACCTGAGAGGCCTACCTCCCTCCCCACAACAGGGTAAGAAAGGGTTATGAAGGCTGTTTTAGTTTATTTACAGCGATAAAACACAGAAGCAAAGTCACAAAAAATAAAATATATTGATTGCAAAAACAAAGAGGACAATAATCTGAGCAGATGAGATACAGTAAAATAAACCTTAAGGGGCTTATAAAAACATCTCACCTCAAAACAAATGTAACAACAACAACAAAATCAAGTTGACAAGCAAAGACACAACTGCATTATATAACAGGATTTAAATGACAACAGAAACAACATGGTTGAAAATGGCAGAACAATAACATGTAAAGGGAAATAAACAAATCAAAATTGCGCTGTTATAGACTTGTCACTTTGTTTATTTGTAATATTTTTTAGCACACAAATAGTATTATGAGAATGTCGAAGAATGGCAAAGTATTCTATAATCAATGACTTCATCAAGAAATATATCTAGCACATTGTGTAAGATGAATCTAATTTAATTTCCTGGATGTGTTCATAGTAGGTAGAGTATTGTTAAAAGAGTTGTAGCCTACAATATCTGTTTCTTGTACATGATATAGTATGAGTCACTGAACCTCCTGTTGTTCTGCAACAGGGGAAGGAAGTAGCTCTGTGCATGCAAAGGAACTTGCCTCTGGGCAAAATCCACAAGTGACACAACCTGTTGCAGCAGACCCAGGTGATATTAATACTCCCAACTGTGTGTGCTTCTGTGTGTTTCTGTCTCCTTCCTTTGAGGGCCATCCAGTTTTTTCCTCTTTCTTCATTAATTTGTCATTCTATCACTAATAGCCTAGATTTGACGATGTGTATGTTTACAGTGTTGTCTCCCTCCTTCAGCCCCCGCTGCCCCATCAGTCCCTGCACCTCCCCAGAACGTCCTGGAGGCCCTTGAGCAGAGGAGAGCCAAGTATGTGGAGGCCTCTGCCCAGGCCAAGGCCAACGGAGACGACCGCAAGGCCCGCATGCATGACCGCATCGCCAAGGTTCGCCCCAGCCCTCAGCCTAGCCTCGTGCCATCTATGTTAATGTTCTCTAGATATGGCATTTCACTTTTTTATAATAATGAGTAGAATGAAGCTCACCACTTCTTATTTTATGGTCAAGTAGCAATGGCAGGTGTGTCTCAAAACTTTTAACCTCTACCCTACTACAGCAATACCAGAGTGCCATCCGATCTCACAAAGCAGGGAAAGCTGTCAACTTTCAGGAACTCCCTGTCCCTCCTGGTGAGATTCTTTTATGCCGTGTCTGTTTGGAGTGGACCACATGGTTTTAGAGTTGCATTTAGTTCTGTAAAATTGAGAGTTGCACAGTATTTCAAGCCCCATAGTCGCTGTACTGTCACATGAACAAAGTGATTCTAATGTTATGTATGTATAACTCACAATCTGAATGCCATTTATTTGTATCCTACAGGCTTTCCACCAATCCCAGGCCAGGAGGGGGCAGGAGCTGAGCAGGGATTCGCTGCTGTGCTGGAGGCAGCCAATAAGCTTGCCTCTACTGATGCTGCCGAAATAGGGGATGAGGAAGGAGATGAGGAGAAAGAAGAGGAGGTTGGCATCCTTTCAAGTGCATGAACCAGCATTGCATAATCATAGTCTTTTGATCTTAAGGCTTTTGATTAATAATGGTTGACCTGTGTAAGAGTCTTAAACGTGTCTGCTGTCTCTTGTTTACAGTCTAAGCCTCCTGTTCCAGACAAGCCAAAGAAGCCCATGTTAGCTGTGCCGCCTACAGTTCAGGTCGAAAAAACAACTCCCTCTCCTTCCCCTGACGAGACAGTCCCTAGGGAAGGCCTCTCAGCTGCAGGTCAGCCCCAGTAGAAACATATGGGCAACTAACATTATCTCCAAAACACCAGAGACTCAGATGGTAGAAATGACATTATGCACACTCAAAACTTCATCAGTTTTGTTTACTGACTTCTTCCTGGTCATTCTTCCCCTCTTCTTGTTCATCCATAGCTGTTCAGCAGCTGGACTTCCTGGAGGGCCGCAGGAAGCAGTACATGAAGGCGGCTCTACAGGCCAAGCAGAAGAACGACATGGAGCAGGCCAAGAACTTCCTCCGCACCGCCAAAAGCTTCGAACCCATGATTGAAGCAGCTCGCTGTGGGAAGACCGTGGACATCAGCAAGGTCAGAACCTGCTGGACAGTAGATCAGCTACTTGTTCTACTATTTGTCAACTGAAATGATTCTATGAACGAAGTTGGAAGAGATTTGGAAGAGAGCAGGGCTACATGATAATAATCTTATTGCAATTTTTTTCTAAATATTGCCATCGCGATATGAATTTTTAATACAGCTTACACACACAATTGTTGGCCAAGCATTCTACACAAACCAAAATACTTTATTTATGAAGCTGATTCATTTAATGCTGAGAAGAAAATTCAGCATCTTGTGATCTGGAAATTGCACAAATAAACATTGTAATTCTGATTTTTTTTCTGATTCATTTTGCAGCCCTAGCAGAGAGATAAGATAAGAGACAGTTAAAAGTTTATTTTTTTTATGTATCACTTTTCCAGCTGAGGGCACAAAGTATTTTTCTAAAAAAAAAAAAAAGCAGTGTCAAAAGAAAGGGATAAAAAATATATATAGAAGAAGAATACAGGTAAAAAAAAGATTTGAGCTGCGATTTAAAAACCGTGACAGACTGCCATACAATCCCACTGTAGTTGTCCCTTTCTGTGTTGCAGGTGCCATCGCCCCCTGGTGACGAAGATGAAGACTTCATCCTGGTGCACCACAGTGAAGTGCAGATCTCCGAGAAGGCAGAAGAGATTTACACACAACTGGCCAAGATACTCAAAGAGCAGTATGAGGTAGGACTGCACAACTAGGGCTAAAATGATAACCCTGATTATTTTGACGGATATGTTTTTTTACGATTATTAATCTTGATGACCTGGGGATGTTCATCACATTGAACTGCATAGTCATATAACGTGTTATTGCTTACTACTTATTATACTTAGTATTTGGTTTTTTCATTAATTTAGACAACAGAACTGTGTAACATGATAACTCCATTATGTAATCTCGATATGATTCTGTTGAAAGACGATGAACAACAATATTGAGTTATTGCCCAGCCCTTCCTCAAAATTGATGCTGACACCAAAAAAATCACTTTTGTCTTCCTATACCCAACCTGGCTGCTCTGCTCTGTTCTCAAGAAAAACATATTCCTTGTCATGTCTTATTTCTTCTCACTTTTCCTTCTCCACTTTTAGAAATGTATGACTTACTCCAAGCAATTCACACACCTGGGGAACATCACAGAAACAACAAAGTAAGTTTTTTTTTTTCATGACTTCAGTTTTTCTGGGCACACAAACCCCATTCACATTCTGATGTCAGATTACCATTTCCCTGTTTTATTTTCAGTTTTTTATGTCCCTGATCACATCAATGATCAGTGCAATCTTGACGCTAGCTGGAGATCAATGTGTGAGAGTTGATATGTTTGTACCGGCAGCATGGCTGTTTTTCAGAGCATCTTTCAGGGATTTTCAGTGACGTTTTGTGGAGCGTGTAAAGAGTTTGTTTCCAGCATGCATCTCCAAATTGGGGGGAATAAATCAGAATTAGAATTATCATTCAATATTTCTTAAACACTGAGAATCTAGTCAAGTCATCACATACTTAAATCAAGTACTTAAATACATGTTGAAAAACAGCAGCATGACGTAACACATAAGTAGTGTAAAGTAGGGTGATGTCTTAAAGAGTATGTTCCCTCCTTTTTGTGTCTGTCAGGTTTGAGAAGATGGCAGAGAAATGTAAGAAGAATCTGGAGATCCTGAAGCTGTCTCAGGCCAGGGGGTTGAATCCTCCCAAACACCACTTTGAGGACAGGACCTATCACACAGTCAGGTTAGCCATAGTCTGAAGTAAAGTGGAGTTCCACCAAAATTCACTTTTAAGATATTCTGCAAAAATGTGTTGCTTTTTTGTTTTTGATTTCTTAAGAGTTTTTTGGGTTATTTTTCAAGTTTTGAGTTTTCAAGATAAAGGAAAATGGAGTGCCTGGGATGGTGGATGGTAGATGGTTAATGAGCATGTGTTCTTAGTGTGTCAACACAACCATAATATTTTCTATCAGCCATCTCAGTTACGCAATTCAGTGGGGTCATGTGATCGATCTTGAGAACTCCTTCCTTGCTTCCAGGATTTTCCCAGAGCTGAGCAGTACTGAGATGGTGGTGGTTGTCGTGAGAGGGATGAACCTGCCTGCTCCTAGTGGTAATGTTGACTTACCCGATATTCAGCATATGTGTTCCTGCACAGGTCTGGAAAAGTATAGAGAATGTTTTTTGATAAATGAAAAGTTGAAATCTCTGCTATAGAAAGGTTGTCTGGAAAAATATTACTCAGACCCAATACACATATGACTACAACATATTGTATGTAGTTGCAACCCCACAGTGATTTCCTATTGTAACATTTGTTGTGAAGACTGAACTTCATCTACAGAGTGATCTTCCTTGACACAAACTATTTAACACTGACCAAAATCTTCAAATCCAGTCATGAAATGAAGGTTTCGGATTGTAAAACATGTTTTTTACTGCTGTGTTGTGAACTCTCTCTTCAGGTATCCAAACTAATGACCTGGATGCCTACGTCAAGTTTGACTTCCCCTATCCCAGTTCGGTAAGTGAGCTAAAGCTGTGGGTCATTTCCTTTTCACAGTCATTACAGGCTGCTGATAGATTGCAATCCTTTTGTTTCTCTTTTGGTACCGCCAGGAGCAACCGCAGAAACATAAAACACCTGTCATCAGGAACACTAACTCCCCAGGTAAGACATGACGCTAGCTGGAGATCAGTGTGTGGGAGTTGATGCGTTTGTAGCATGGCTGTGAGTATCTTTCAGGGGTTTTCAGTGATGTTTTGAGGAGTGTATGAAGAATTTCTTTCCAGGATGCTGGATCTCCAATTTTGGGGGAAAAATAATTTCCTGAGAGTTATCATTCAATATTTCTTAAACACTGAGAATCTAGTCAATAAAAATGTTATTTTGTCATTAAGTACTTAAATGATCTACTGTGCGTTTAAACATTACCTTAATTTGTCTTAATTTTACACTATCATTTTGTAATTGTAGATCTGGCTTTTCTCAGTGGTGGATTTCATTTTGGAACAGAAGTCTTCATGTATGTGCTGCTAAAGTGAAGATTAGGGAGCACGGAAAAAAATCTGGGGAAATAATTTAAAATGGCCTTATTTTGAACTGCCAAGTACATTTTTCAGTTTTCTAAGCTAACAAATGTATTTTTAGGAGCATATGAAGCATTGAATTCCATGAGATATATATTATCTACCATTTACCATATTATGGGTTACTATTGAAGTCCTGATTCATCTTATGGCTTTTGCTACTAAACATTTTGTGTTTTACATTTTGTGTTTTAAGGTGTTAAATGAAGTGTTTTTCAAAATCTTTTTTGAATGAAATCCCACATATGTTGCATGAATGACAGCACTGTATAACCCTTCACCTCTTCATTGTCCATCTGCTTTAACCAACCAGAATACAATCAGAGCTTCTCCCTGTCCATCAACCGGAACCACCGAGGCTTCAGGAGGGTGGTGCAGTCCAAAGGCCTGAAACTGGAGGTGCTGCACAAAGGGTGAGTCACAGCCTCACCTGCCTAATCACTACCTGCACTGATCTACATTTAACTTCAAATGTTAACGTCTGAAAAAGTTCCAGGCCTGTGTGGCGGGTGACCCTTGTTGATTCATCTGCCCAAGACCAATTTTACTGGCAGACGCGTGTTGATTTCAACCCCTGATTGTGTGTTTAAGCCAAGAGCTTTATCTGCTAGTACTCACACATCCAGTCACTGCTCTAGTGATACTGTGACAGTGAGGTTATTGCTATGTGTCATCTAACAGTGGCTTCCTGCGGAGTGACAAGCCAGTTGGGACGGCCCACGTGAAGCTGGAGAAACTGGAGACCCAGAGCGAGATCAGGGAGATCGTAGAGGTGAGGCCTTCTGGACTGTAATAGACTAGAATAGAGTGTCTTGTATTAAAGGAGCCACAGAGGACTAGAACAAGTTCATGCCTTCTCTGGGGGTTGTTGAAAGTCATTGTGGGAAATGTAGGAAATCACTAACTGAAGTAGAAGTAGACGAGGTAGGTTGATGAAATGTGGGTACGCCAAAAAATAAATTGCAGCACTTCATCACAAAATAACCCCTGGAGTGCGTTGAACATCACAGGCTGATGATATATTACAGTGTAAGCGTATCGGAGGGTGGATTTTTCCTTTAACCACTACACCATCTGTTTTCTAACATGCGAAAGATTACTGTGTGCATGTGAACACCAGCATATAAGATCCTAGTACTTCATCTGTCTTGTCTCATGTCTGCTGTATCAGGTGATGGATGGTCGCAAGCCCTCGGGGGGTCGCGTTGAAGTGAGGGTCCGTCTGCGGGAGCCTCTGAGCGGACAGGACCTGCAGACCACTACAGAGCGCTGGCTAGTTATCGACCAGTCCCAGGTACGTGACCAGCATTAAACATACCATTCCAATGCTTTCTTTCTATCGTCCACAACATCTGCAAGACTCTTGAGGTTACGTTTCTGTCTCCCAGGTTCTTCTTTAGATGCTGCTGCAAAATTAAGGATCGCTAACAAGTTACAGGTAGTAATTTTCCCCTTTTCTGAAATGAAAGCGCTTTTTGCTTTTTCTCAAATATTGCAACTACCAAATAGTATGGCTCTGGATTCAAAACATCACACTAACCATCATACAGTCCTGTGTGCCTCTATTTAACCCCCCCTGTTATCTAATTGATGTTCTTTTACCTCAAAATCATTCAGTTACACAAATCATTTAGAAGATTTTAGAAAAATAACATACGGTCTTGGTTTTTGAAAAGGAATGGATGGTTTTGAAACTGCCACATAAATTAATGATTTCACTAAAATGTATTGACTTGATAAGATGATTTTAAAAAGAGACCTCACTGATGTCTTGCACCCAAAACATGACGACTTTTTAAACTAAAGAAAGCCATTGAAAAGTCCTTGAATTTGTAAGAGGCGGTGTGAGAACCTTGATTTGACGGTTTAAACCTTAAATTAAATTACATTTTTACAACTGACCCATACCACCACATCTTTGTCTTCCAGATTGAAGGCATTTAATCAAAAACACTCAGAGGAGGAGATAGGAAGGAGGCAGGGACGGTCTGACGTCCAGACCGCCACACCCTGGCTGTCTGACGCAGACTCACACGGGTCTTTGACGTCTTAAATCTTGCACACTTCGAGACACAGAGCTCCCTTTCACATTGCAGTCCGCCAGGAGGAGACACAGAGCCATCTAACTGAAGACCAGCTGGCTTCTCGCTCGTCTCCGCTGATGGCGTGCTACTCCGTGTTCGGCCAGAGAACATGCTATTAGATGTGCATATTCTCGTACTGAGCGTTCACACAGCTAGCAACTTGCGAAACCAGTTGACAAGAGATCCATTCATCTTCTGCGACCGGAGAAACGTTGGCCGATGATGACCGCAGTCACTCTGGTCTGGTCTTTGGGTTGTATTGGGTTGATGGCAACATTGGCCATCAAGAGCCAATCATGCTAACATTGCTATACACACACACACATAGATGGTACAGCCAGCGATGAGTTATCTCAAGTCAGTCGGCCATCAGACAAGTTGCTAGTAGTTTGAACGCAGAGTTGCGGCGGCGATGCTTGAGGTAAATTATGGGCAAGAAGGCCCAAACTCCTCAGGCACTGTTGCCCAAAACATTTGCCCCGGGTATCACCGCCTTTTACTCTTTGAGCATGGGGGGTGTGGCCTTTGCTCATGTGGAAGGGGCTCAATGTTAAGCTAACCTGATCCTGCTGCCCTAGATGACATAGTTTATATCAAAGAATGTGTACATATTCCTTATATATGCCTCCGGTTTCTAGAATTGCACCTATGCACTAATACCAAAGTAATCACTGTTGCTGTAAGATCCTGCATATTTGAACTGCCTTTAGCTGCCATACTTGTCATGATAATACGATAATGTGTGATTGAACATGGAGAAGTTCAGATTTGTTTTCCAGTGTTGTTACTTGGGAGTTTTCATTTTTCCTTTTTTCCTCTTCGGAGCAAATCCTCACAATTCATTTACCCTCCAGGGGCGAGGGAGAATGCAAGGCAGCGTTACAGATGTTTAAACACTTATAATAGACAGGAATAAGCCAAGTGATAATTCTCAGTGGTACTATATGAGGTGTGAGGTGTGATTACGTAATACTTAAAAAAATAAATAATTAAAGACCACACCACCTTTTTGGCACCAATCACTTTTATTTATGTCCTCTCACTGTAGTCACGAAACTGCACATTTTGAAAACATTGTCACTTATCTTTGGGATTGGGAAAGCGCCATATATTATTTTTCTTGTTCTTATCAAACCCGGGTTTACACTGTGTAGCACTGCTGTGCACATCAGAAACACGACTGAGCTGGGTTTGGTTCATCTTTGTTGACTTTTAATGTGTAGGGAAAACAAACATTGAAGCGTTTCATTCCAAAAAGCTATATATCCATTTTGCAAAATAAATTGCAATGTGTATTTTTTTTTTTTCATAGGTCATAGGTTGACTCAACTTTAATAATATCCCATAATATGTTTTAGTTTCATGCGGTGGATATCACCTTTTGGAATGAAGCTCTTCAGTGTTTGAAGGAGTGATGCATTCTAACATGCTAAATAGGAAGCCATATTGGATACGCTGAGCCAATTAAATTTCCTTTTCCAGCTGGTATACCTCCACTCAACATTGCTATTGTTAAGTTGCCAACTGTTAGTGTATTATTGTGGTCACAACATTTCCGTGTTGCTCCCTTAATTATTCTTATTATATTTTGCGCAGCATTTTCAGGAAAATGTAACTGAATTATTTCATTATCTCATATTACAAAACATCCTGTTACCCATGCTTTTATTTTCTATTAGATTATATTTTAACGATCCACTTATTGTTTACAAAGACAAATGATGTCAGATTGTTTGTGAAGAGTTAATTTCCAAAATGCCACTTGTCCATTTTGGGGGAAAAACATCTCTAAAATATACAGGATCCACTCTATAATAGTTTTTTGTAATATGGACTATCGAAGTTCCCTAATCTCCTTTAAAAAAATAAAAATAAACTTTTAATTTTGCACTTGTCAATCATTTTGTAAGAGTAGGTGTTAGTTTTTGTCCAAACAGTGGAACTCTTATTTTGGAACAAAACTTCAAATACTGTTAATGGCCTCATAACTTAAAACAAAAGCTGTCAACCCTGAACAGCAGGCAGAAGAAACAGCACTCGTTTCAATTTTCTATAAGTTTTTATTATACATATACTACAGTTTTTGATAAAGACCGCTTTTATTGACATTTGTAGTGTAAAGAAAAAAAAGATGTACAGGGTTTTTGGCTTTTCGTAGTTCTTTTCGACTGATTTCAATGTTCAATAAAAAAGAAAAGCAACAAAACCCAATCAATGACAGGATTGTATGAAGAGTTTTTTTTTGTTTCAGTTTCATCCACAAAACAAAATACTGTCAAAATGCAAAGTTGATTTGCTCTCATCACCATTGCGAGCTTGTTTCTGTATGCATGCAGTGTTATAGTTCAGATAGTAACATCTTACAACTCAATTAAAAAAAAAAAAATGCTACTTTCAATAAAACAAATTGCACCTTTTGGATATAGGACATATTGCACACCTCAGATAATGCCAAAAAATAAAACGTAACAGAAAACAGGGAGCGTGACTCCGAAAAATAATTCGTTGAAACGCCTCATTTTGCAAAATTTTTGTGGAGAACTGCCATGAACGTGTCTCCCCTGAAAGCCGTGTCACACAGTGAAGACACAGTGACGAGCAACACCAACCCCAGGCAGAGAGCAGGAGACCATCACAGTTATTAATCCACACCCCCCCCCCCAAACTGTTGACCTTTGATCTCTCATTCAATCTGTACCAAACACTGCACTAACATCATCTTGCTACAGTAGGTCCTAAAGTATTTCAGATTGTGTGATAAATGAGTGTAGTATCGCTACAGGTATGCACTGGGCATACGCTTGAACGCTGCTTGTCGATGCATCGGCTCTTCTGCAGATATTCGTGTGATTGTCTTGGATGCTGCTGATTGCGGGTGGAGAGATTCTCAGTTGAAACGATAAAGATTCTTGTACTCAAATAAAATACTCGACAAAACCTTTTGTAGTTATACGATTTTGTGAGTAGCCTCTTCTGGTTTCATAGTCCCCATGATTAAAGTAATATTAGTAATATTTCACTTACAATATGTAGGATGATTACTACACAGAATACATGGTTGGGTTTCGGCGATGAGTCTAGCCAGGTCCGTTAAAAACAAACAAAACACATTTTACAGATTTTAACAAACAGGAGAAATACATTCTTTTTTTCCCCCCCAGGTCCATGTCGACGAAGGAGAGGGCAGTCCAGGCTTTAGTGGGCTTTGAACGCCACTAGACTCCCAACAGCCCGAGATTACTTCTTATTTATAGATTTACTGGAAATGTTGAGGCCTTAAAGGACAAAACTGATCTGATCTGCAGGGTTCCTACGCAGGGCTGTGAAGTCTAAAAAAGTATGGAAAATGGAGCTGATGATTTCTTCAAAAACGTTTTGAAATCACAAAAGGAATGGAAAAATATTGTTGAGTCTCCATACACACGACTACACGTTATCTAGTTACACACCCATGCTAACGTATTGTGATATTTTGAACAACAGCCTTTAGAGTGATGTGGTCTAGCTGATGGTCATATTACCCAGCCATCAGTAACCGTTCTGAACGTTGACCAAAATCTTCAATTGTACTCAAGAAATCAAGGACTTTTGAAACTGAAAAGGTGTAGGAACCCTGGATCACTAGTTAACTTGTAATGTTGATATAACTGATCACACTGGCCACCCTCTCGCTCAGTCTGAGTCTTTCCTCTCCTGTAAATGGCTTAGAATCCAGTGCACTGCATCTGCATTTTAGTACAGTTCATATATATATATCTATATATCTTTACATTACAGTTATTTTCTTTGATAAAGAGACATCGAAATCAGTTTAGTGATTT
The DNA here is from genome assembly GCA_034670385.1 of Hoplostethus mediterraneus. NCBI lineage: Eukaryota > Metazoa > Chordata > Actinopteri > Trachichthyiformes > Trachichthyidae > Hoplostethus > Hoplostethus mediterraneus. Next base: position 235,203 of record JAXDDW010000050.1, on the reverse strand, counting down.
ACCAACCACTGTTGGACAAAGAACGCTGATGATTTTGAAGATGGAGCTTGGTGAGATTGAGATGTGGGACACTGGGGTGAAAACCGAGCTTTCCCACTTCTCTGCTGTTCGCCTTTATGTGTGGCCTGAGGTTTAGGCTGGGTTGTTAGCGGTGCTGAGAATCCTTTGTCGGCGTCTATTCCCCTTTGTGAATTTAGAGTGTATCAATAAAGCATTCAAACCTTTTATTGTTAGCAGACTTTCTGCCTAGGACAAAAAGGTGCTTCGACTTCAATGTTCGCATGTAATCACACAGCCAGCGTTGCTGATTTCACAGAACATCAGTCAAAACCTGCTTGGAGTCCATGACGGTCCCTTCAGTAATACTGTCTCTACTGCACCTCAGAGTCCAACTGCTTTGCAGCTCTATCGTGAAACAGAAGCCCGTTGTCTGGGCTCTCCGGAGGCTACAGATTTAGGGCTATAATTGAGTAATTGTCCTGCCTAGAAAATATTATTTACAAAGAGAAACAAAATGCATTTGTCCATGTCACGAAATAAAGCATCTGGTGATTGATGGGTAAAGCTTAAGAGGCGAGTCTGAAGCCAAGAGGAGTTTTGTCTTTTTCTGCGTCCTCCTTGATGAATCGCTGCTGCAGGCACTGTGCACCGGGGTGCAAATAAACGGTATCACCACACAGAGGCACTTTCTCTCTCATTCAATGATTTGTATTTTTTTTTTTTAAATGTCAGAGGAAGTACATGATGACTAGACCACACTCAAGTGGTGGACATGCTTCTCCCTGGTAGTCTAGAGCGTCCGTGCTACACGGAGGCCTGTGCAGATTTTACCCAGGGTTTAGTGCTTCTGCCCTCAGGACCCCTGGCTACCACAGTGGAACTGGAGTAATGGAGGATTGGGGGTTGTAGTGTTGAAGCAGAGGAACTGGACAACACCACGGTGGGGTCAGGCCTGGGTCAGATATGTGCAAATAAGTCTAGTTTTATTTTAGCCTGCTTGGAGCACCAGATAGGCGGGGTTCACCACATAGGATGAAGAGGACAAATGTGAGCCATCAAGTTTAAACTGTCTGGACTGTCCTGATGCAGAGAACTCCACCGCTCAGCTACTCTAAACAGGTTAAAGCAAACTGTAAGAGTTATTTGGGAAATATGATTTGACCTGGTCTGGTTAGGGCACCTCTGAACATTGTGAACGAGATCAACAGACGGTCCTGCTCAGAGCTTCCTCAGGTCCCAGGAGGCCTCTGGAGCAGAAGAGACGGTGGATGCATAGGTGGACTTGAGGGATGCTACCCCGCCTGGCGCCGCACAGCTCTCAGGCTCTTCGAAAGTGCAAATGGTTGAAGGGCGCTGGCAGAGGTGAGGGGACAGAGAACCAGGTGGGATGATGAAAGAGGGCTGGGGCTAGAGAGAGAGAGAGAGAGAGAGGCTGAGCTCCTGTGGCCTCTGCTGTGAAGAGGAGTAAATGGTGGGATGTCTCCGGCCACTAGGAGATGATCTCCAGGATGTAGAAGACCAGCTCCATGACCACAGGGCCCTCGCTGAGCTGGCACGCACCCCCGTGGATGACGGGGATCAGGGCGCTGTCCAGGTCACTCAGGTACTGGGGCAACAGGGGCTGGCCATTACTACCAGCCAGGTAACCCACCTACAACACAAGGCACAAGGGTTCGGTTAGATGCTAGCCACCAGCAAAAGTACCACAAAGCATTTAGATTCACTGGGTTACTGGATTTTGTGCCGTTTCACAGATCATCATGGCATCATTTCCAAATAACAATAGACTGCTGAATGAGAGAACAGTTTTGGCAACTCTAAGTGACCAAACTTGGCCAATGTCTGGACAGTCAACAAGCTTGTTTTTTTTCTCTACCGATGTGATTTATTTTGTTTCAAGAACAATAGTTCCACCTTGCAAGTGCCAAATGAATGATCCTTTCCAATCCTTTCAAAGCTCCCCAGTTCTCTCAACTTTTATTTTAAAAGACTACAGGAATAAAAGTCTCACAAATGACAGCTGCATCCATACCAACCTAATCAGCACTTGTTGGCTAGCTATGTTAACTTGTTAAAACAATTCAACATTATGAAAGCAGCAAAAAATACATGATTTGCCTGTTCAAAACTTGGTCAGCATAAAGCGACCCGATACTAAAAGGAGGCAGGACCGCCCAAACTCCCCTTTACCTATCAAACCCCCATTTGTCCTACCTGGTCCGAGTCCAGCGTGACCCGCAGCCCCAGCTTGGCCATGCCGTCCTCCTTCAGCAGCTTGAGGTGTGGGCAGAGTGCCATGCAGAAGGCCCTCGCCACGTTCTCGGTCAGCCGGCTGTGGTCGGCCGGGTCACTCAGACCGTTGGGCTGGTCATCACTCTGAAGGAAGAACACCTGAAGGAATCAAGCAAACGAGATCTCTGTAGTGGAAAAGGATAGGTGGAAGGCCTCGAGCTTAGAGGAGTGGGCTCATGACTGGGAGGTCGCCGGTTCGAATCACTGGGAGTAGCTGGGAAAATCGAGGCGGGAAAACCAAATGAGTAAACCTCTCTGCTCGCTCAGTAACGACCTCTGATGAGCTCGCACACTCAAAAAAGCCCTTTTCTGGATAGATTCAGTAAAAAAAATGGCCACAGAATGAAAGGACAATGAGATCTTTGCAGTGGTAGGTTCCTTTTCCACTAACTACACGATGAAGTCCACAGAACGGTCCATTCCTGGTGTGCTGCGAACTATGAATGCGATGTACCTCTGTCCAGCGGATGACCTTGCCGTTGGCCTTGAACTCCGAGCCGTGGAAGATCTTGACGCTGGTGATGGACTCCATGGACTTCCCATCGATGGGACTGATCACACTGTGGAACCCAACACACAACACAACAGTGATGATTAATACAACATTTAAAGAGTATGTAAGATTGATTAGTAGCACATTTAGCACCTTTAGCGACTTCCCTTAACATTAAGAGAAGTGGGCTTGGAGGTTCAATTCTCCAGACAGGCTGGGGAAATCTGGGTCTGGGACGCAAATAAATAACACGCTCACTTCCTTAAACGAATACTGTTGAAATACCCTTGGGCAAGGCACCGAACCACCGAGGGAAGCTGCTCGCTGGCCAACAGCAAAAGACTGTGGTTGTACTGGGCGGTTTCCAGTGTGGGACCTGGTGCTGTCGCTGCTAGTAAGAGTGCCTTCTTAGTCAATTCGCCTGGTTCAATAAGGATTTAGAAAGCTAGCATGGAGAGAATACACAACTGATAAGCGATGTAGAAGCTGGTGAAATACCGAGAATATTTTAAGTGGTGGAAATCACATTTAGGTTTGCAGAGAATATCGGACCGCTGTAAAATCGATTGCGTTGGTCTAGATCTCGAAGCCGCGTCGAAGCACATCATTCTGCAAAACTTACGATTTCCCCGCAGCGATTCCTCCCTGACCATACCTAATGTGCTTTTATTGCGGAGTGCAAGTGTAGCGGTGGAGAAACTATTACTTCAATTGTCCGCGACATGAATGCATCTCTTTCTTCCTCTCCTCGCCGCTCTCACGCCTTTTTTTCACGCCTTCGTTTCCCTCCCCTCTCTCACCCCTTGTTGAAGTTGTGGTCGTCCTCTGTCCACTGGATGTGGACGTGCTCCTGGTTGTCGTCCTGGTCAGCCTTGCCACAGGTCACGGTGAAGTCTTTCATGTCCCTCAGGGCCTGCCGTAGCGAATCCATGGTCTCGGCCGTGATCTGGACCATCACGCCGTCTGGTGAGGAAAACAAGAACCGATCCATTACCTCATGGCGTCGTCTCCATCGTACGACACGAGTATAAATCTTCATCTACGTCTGTCTAATAAACAACATGCTCCTCACCTTCCACAATGCTGGTCTTGGCTAAGTAGCCTGATGAGGCTTTCAAAGCACCACTGAACACAAAGAAGCAGGCGCCAGTAACTGAAAAAAAAACCAAAGAGCAAAGAAAATATAACCATAACTACAATTCAATTTTATTAACCAACCACAGGCGTCAACTGATTTTCAGGCAAATTGGCAACAATCAGACAAGAAAAAAAAAGAGTGAGAGAAACCTTACAGGGACGAGGTCTTAAAAAGAGATTGAACTACTCATGTGTATTTTAGTGCCTCTGTCTGTACCTTTGCGTGGCTGGTGGTGGATGCTGATGGCCTGGGTCTGGTAGTTCCCATCGTCATTCTGCACACACACCAGGTGGGAGTCGGCCCGGTCGTTGAAACACGCCCCCATGGCCAGCACGTGTTCGTTGGACTTGTTCATGGCCTTCATCAGCTGCAAGGACAAAACAACACGCGCGTGTAATGAAGCGGCCCTGTGGGTGTCCGGTGGGGACGACGGGCTTACGAGGGGCTGCCCCCCGGTTAAGCCTAATTGCGGTGGGATTGTGGGTAAAGTCCGCCAGTCAAACGGGAGGCGGCGAGATGACAGATTGCGGAGAAAGACATTGACGCGCATGACTTATCAACAGTCGAAAGACATCAATGTATTAATCCCCTCTTCTACGTTTCTTTGAAGCCGTCCTTCACAAATCAGAAATAAAACTGAAAATCTGGAGGGCTTTTAACCGCTCGCTGTGCCGAGGGCTCGTCTGCAAGCTGTTGTGAAACGGTCCCCACTTCACGTTACTGGGTTCCCATCTGTCACCGCGTCAGTAGCCAAACGCTACAACCAAATCGACCGACCGGCGCCACTCTGCCCACCGCGGCTTACTTCTCAGCCAAACGGTGCTTCGCGCGCATCGCTTCTTGTGGTTGGACAAGAAAATAGCATTCGTCGACACCCCCCGAGTTAGCGCCGTTAACAAGTCGCCAAACCCACGCCGAATGTTCACAAAGCACGGCCCTCCGAAAAGATGATTCAGGTGTCCAACATGTGAACTACTTCAGTTGTCTGAGTTCAGTTCTTAGTCCAAAGCTGCCCGGTGAACCTTTAAAAGGGTTTGCTCGTGAGGTTCCAGGAGAGAAGAGATTTTTTACCTCGTTGTAGCGATTACTGGGGATCTTGATGCAGGTCTTCCTCACCTCCATGTCCACCACCAGACCTTTCACCACAGGCAACGTGTACTGGTAGTTACGGAAGTCCTGGGGACGCAAAGACAGGAGACAGTTTCGTTCAAACACGATCAGAAAGTCAGAGAAAATCCCCTTCGACAAAATGACAGCACAGATTAATGTTGAACTTCAAGTAATGATTTTGTTTCCAGCGTCGATATATAGCATCTTGAAATAGAAAATAAATGAAAGTATTTATAAAGAGAAAAGCAGCTCTTACTGCCAGCAGGTTCATGATGGTGTGACCAGTCTCTCCGAAGAGCGGCTTTCTGAAGCGCACGCTGAACAGTGGACACGGATAAACTGAAAAACACAACATGTGTTACCTCACATGTGTTACCTTGGTTTATTTTCTGTGTTATTTCTCGACTGTCTTCTTTAGTTGCCATTAAACATTTATGAAGTACCTAAACAGAATAATGAAAACCCTCTTTTGATATGAGATCTAGAGAAAGCAAGGCTATTTTGATCTATTGATCACTTCCCTTTTCATTTATGCCCTTTGTTGTAATATTATATTCCTCCTTGATGAGGTTTGCTGTAATTATTTTGTTGTCCAATTCAGTCAGTGTTGTCTCATGTCTTAACTGCACAATTTCTGTTTTTCTATGTGCAAAACAAGGGACCCCACACAAACATCAAATACATGAACTGTGCCTTCAGTTGAGAGGAGGGCTCCTAATCCACAAGTGAAAAATAAGGCTGCTTTTCACCAGCAACCAAAGCTCCTTAGATGGCTATTTTTAGCCTTATCTCAGCAAACAGCTGGAAATCTCTCACCACAAACACTCATTAGCAATAAAAAAAACAATCTGATCCCGACGCACAATCTCACCAGGTATCCCAATGCCAAGCTAGCCAAGCTACTTTCGGTCACTCTTCGTGGGCGAGGGGTGCGAGAGAGGGGAAGTGTGCCGTTTGTGTGGCAGATTAATTTCATGGTGGCGTTGAGATTCTGTGTTTAAGAGCCTCAAACGTTAAGTGGCTTTGTTAATGTATTCCATCCGCGTATATGCGAGGCTTAACGGAGCCAGGCGGCGCTCAGCGGCAGGTCTGGCTCTGAGAGGAGGGGATTTGGTGAAGAGGAGCCTCTCCAACAAAATCCCTCACGAAGACTTCATGGTTAATGTGGAGAAGTGTGAGAAAGGTATATATGTATATATATGAAAAAGCAGACTGGTACGTGGTCTGCGAGCTCATTTTGACAACTGATTTACTAAGCCGGATCTTAACATTTTACCATGATAATCAAAGTTAATGAAGAAAATCCTGCTCTCTGCTCTGACTCGGCACCACGTAGATTTACTGACCAACATTTCAGAAGAGAACGAGCTGCCAAAAGATGTGATCTTCCAACACCGGCAGCACCAAAATGTTCAAAAAGCCATTTTGGAGCAATATGAGCAAGCGCAGAACCGAGTTGACCTTTCCAACTCAACTGCATATAAGCTCTTTTGAACGTGCCGTCACCTCTTCACAATAAAAGACTTACATAACATACCCGTAATCTCTTTTATGTCATTCAATGCTCTGTAAACAGTTGTTGAAAAGCTGCTATATAAATAAAACGTGTTATTATTATTATTACTACATGGCGCCAAGCCCAGTAACCCCGCTCAACTCACATCGGTACTCCGCCCCCAGCCGCAGCATGAGGCGGATGGGGAAGACCTTTGCCCAGGGCGTCTCCCACTTCTGGATGAGGATGCCGAAGAGGTAGGGTGGGTTGGGCAGCAGCAGGTCCTGCAGCGACTGGAAGGAGGGGCTGATGTACAGGAAGCCGCCGTGCTCCTTGCTGCCCAGGAAGCTCTGTGTGAAGAACGAGTGGCTCAGGTGGCTCAGCACGTTGCCTTTTTGGAGAGACGAGGAAGATGGTGTTGGGGGGGGGGGGGGGGGTGGAGAGAGGAAAAAGGGAGGATGGAAGAGAGAGGTTGGCGATACGGGAGATGTGAGGAGGAGGGGAGAGATGGGGAGAAGAATGGAGAGGACGGAATGGAAGAGGGAGGAAGGGTGAGGAGTGAAGACAGAAAGAGGAGGAAAAACTTCAATTCTCATCCTCTGAAAGGAGATAAAAAGGCTCTGTGTACATCCTGGATTATTCTGTGTGGATAAAGAGCCTTGCTAGGTCTGAACAAAGTCCTACAGTAGTGAATGAAAACATCTCTTCTCGACCGCTCTCCGACTAACCCTCTCTGACAGCTGTGAGTGCTCGGCCTACAACCTCATATTACCCACGCGGGGTTCATGTTACTAATTATCTTGGGGAGAGATCACTGGCTCCGGATGGCACACAACACAATAACCCTAATGGCGAGGCGAGGCTTAGCGGTTCGGGACTTATGCTAAAGCCAGCACTTCTTCGCGAAGGCCTTGACTGACAGCGACGTAACCGGGAACGACAGAGGCAATATGGCTCCCTTCCACAGGGCCGGCTTTCACCGCGGCGTGCGGTGAATACGTGAAGAGAGCCGGCCCGTCAAAGTCACCCAATATTAGCGGCTTTCGCTCGCAGCATACGGCGGCAAAAACGCAGGACAAGCGGCGGTGGGGGGGGGGGGGGGGGGCGCCACGCCTGGAGGGAGGCGACCTGACAGCGGGACGTTAAGGACGCTAACCTGGTTTCTAAATAGAGGACGACAAGGTGCACCTGGTGTTCTCGGCGGGGCCAAAAAGTAGAGCTGGAACATTTTCCCACCTTGCATTCCATTACTTTAGGGTTACCTCGTTTTAAACCGGGCAGCACCTGACTGAGACAGATGGACTCACCCGTGGACCTCTAGACTACTCTACTAATGAGCTACTATCACCCCCCCCCCCCCCCCGAGAGGGGCTCCGCGGCAGAACCTGGTCCAGTTTCTTAGCGGGCCTCCTGGTGGAGCCGCTCGTCTTGCCCTTACCGGCGAGGGCCTCTTGGTAGAGCTGCACGAAGTGGGTGAAGACGTCTTTCGGGATGGTCTTCTCGTCGGGCAGACACTGGAGCAGGACCACCACCTCCGCCTGGCCAACGGCGTGCATGCCCTTCGTCGTCACGTACCAACATTTCCTGTTCACGTCTGCGGGAGCGTCAGGCAGGAGGTCAGAAAACTAGTCCGTCACATCGGGTCGATATAGTGATCCAGTTGCATCAGGACCACATTTAAAAGAACTCCATGATCCAAGACATTTTAAAGATACAATCGACAAATTATTTTACCATCTATATTATGACTATATTCATGTATTTGGCACTTTGATAGCATTCCTTAACTACAAATGTGTTGTACTGCAGTAGTTACCGACATTACAAACGTAAACACACATTTGACTGTGTATAAGAACCCTCGTATAAGAAGGTGAGATAGTAAATGAGTGGAGCTAGCTGGGGAACTCACAGTTGACAAGCTTGACCATGGCCAGCAGGTTAGCGTTGAGGACGAACACCAGGGGGTCCGGGCCTCCCTCCTCCAATTGCTGCATAAGGACAATCTCTGACGGCCTCTCCTCCACTGCATAGTCTGGAGGTCGGTTGGGGTGGAGAAGAGGAGGAAGAGGAAGGGATGAGTCGGGGTTACGTTAGATGAAGAGCCAGGGAGAATGGATGACGGGGGAAAGGATGGACGTAGGAGAGTGAGGTTTGGGGAACGGGGTGAAGATGGTAAGGGGGCCACAGATGAGGTAAGAGGAGGAAGGGTGGGGGGATAAACGGTGAGACGATCAGACCAAATTGCTGAGTTAACAAACAGCTTGACTCATTTCCCTCTTTAGGCCATCAATCACAGCAAAACCCCGTTAGAAAAATGGACCCTCTCCATGTATAAATCCTCTCCACCTCCTCACCTACTGGCAATGAGCGGTGGTGACATGAGCCGTGATACAAAGCACGTAAAACACACTTAACAAACACAAGGGCACACACACACACACACACACGATCCGACAGAGCAATGAGGAGGCAGCAGAATGATGAGGATGAAGGCAAGCACCTGTGATGTGGCCTCCCGTACCTCCTTTGACTCCAGTGGAGATGAGGATGGGAGGGAGCCCGTCCTCCGGGATCAGACTGACAGAGCTGCCCACGGGGCTGCCCACCGGGGCCGCGGGGGTGTGGGCTGCCTGGTGGGGGAGAGAGGGGGGAGGAGAGGTAGATGGAAGTCATAACATAGCGGGATGCAATAATATGGCGCCGATATCCGAGAGGGTGTTCTTTACTGTGATTATGGGTGCGACGGAGTAAGTACAAGGTGCAGCCAAGTACCGTCGGCAACACCTATAATCACCGTGTGGGTATCATGGCTTTTATATCTGGGCTTCCATTGCATGTGTACGGATTGAAATGTTTTCTTCAAAAGGAGTGTACATACATAAGGATAACAGACAGGAGAAAACCAGAAAGATAGCTAACTAGCTCCCTGGTTACTATAAGAGTTAGCTTAGCAACCAATAAAGCAGTTAGCGGTGCTATATTGGAATTATCAGCCAGGTTGGCGTGCGTCTTTTGACCTATCAGATTGCCTTGTTGTTGTTTCGTAAGTGACAGTAATGTGATTAATTGTGCCCAGAGGCGTAGTGGTTAAGATCCCGGCTTCTGGAACTACATTTAAAACCTGCTGACAATCAGATTCAACGTTCCCCTGCCCTCAGCTTCCCTATTTTCTCAACAAAAAAAACATTTTTCACTTTGACTCTGATGTAAAATCCAGCTAGAACAGCTTGGCCAAGCTGGACCATGAGCTGGTCTAAGCTGTTAGCTGGCTGGACCTGCAGGAGCTGGTAGGTGGTCTCAAGTGGCCGACGAGCTACCAGCTAGGCTTCAAGCTAGATTTTCCAGCATGGACGTGAATCTCAAAGTGATAAAAAAGGGGAGAAGAGTTAAAAAAAAAACATAGCAGCAAGGAGTGAAAACTGTGCTTAACCACGCAGCTTTTGGCATGTGGCTTATGCACGTGTCACTGGCGAGCTAGTCAACTCCCCATCGAGCAGGACCGTTGGCAGTGCAGTCAAATCATGCATTCCTGAGTTGATGCCAGTGTGACTTTCAGAGTGCATGTCATGGGAAAGCCTGACTTCATACTGAGGTCTGAAACCACAGACTGTCTGCATAGCATGCCGTCTGAGATAAAGCCATTAAAAAGCTGCAACAATCATTCTGTTCAACTGGCCATGAATCACCCTGACAGTTGGCGCTGGGAATGCAGCGAGTGTACAGCATATCCACAAACAACCAAAAACCCAATTCATTGTTCGGTCTTAAACTCGTTAGCCAGCAGCTCATGGGGAACCCTGAGCATTCCAGTCTGGTACCATTGCTAACTCAGATTTTTAAGCCAACATGGAATTATTTCTTCTGAACCCTTTTTTACTACCAGTTTGTTGCCATTCGTGACCCAGCAAGAAATCACCAAGAGTCCCAAACAAAGATGTCTTTATGAAATCCTTCAACTAACGACTAAGCAGCTAATTCGCCTTAACAAGCTAATCGAATAGCATTAGCCGTGGTGAATGTTACGCAGGAGACGGTGTGACTTGGTGCCACGCTTACCTCTGAGGACTCAGACGCCGAGGATTTGTTGGAATACGGGGCGACCGCCAGCGACCGGGAGGGGACGGGGCTGCCGGCCGGAGGCTTGGGGGACTCTGCTGCCGTGTCCCCGTTAGGTAGGATCCCATCAGCAAACCACACCCTCCTCTGCTCCCGTGAGAGGGACCCTGCAGGTGAGGGGCATCGCACAGAATTAAGAGTATGTACTTTTCTTGTTTTGATTTTTTATCCCCATGAACACACAAACTGCGAAACACTGTAAGGTTACTGGAACAAAAAAAAAAAATAGGATGCAAGCAAACCCCCTGTTATCAGGAGTGGCAGAAAACACGGAAAGCAAAAGGCGGAACTAACGGGGCGAAATCAAACCGCGCTTCATACTTTAATGCGGCGAGGACAGATCGCGGCTATAAATGTAAAAAGGCGAAAAATGAAGAGGTAAGAGGATTTATTTCTGGTGAAGGTTGTACCCTCGGAGCCGGGTTGTTTGAGGACTCCAACGGGCACCATGACGGTGGGTGGGGGGGAGCTGAGCGCCCCAGAGGCCTGGGCCTGCTGCAGCGGGGGGATGGTGGAGCAGTACTCCGCAGGGTTGTTGGGGTTCGGACTCTGGTTGTTTCCACTGACCTGGTTCTCCCACGTTTGAGCTGGCAGGAGACAGGAGGACATCATCAGCACAAGTTACAAGAGGGGTAAGCAGGAGAGCCTAGTGATTAGAGAGACCTGTCCCGTAACCAGAAGGTCACAGGTTCAATCCCCACAACAGCCAAACCACTACCTGCTAGCTCATTGTAATCCGCTCTGGATAAGAGAATCAACTAAAATGTGTAAACAATGGGTCCATTTTGAATGAAGAGGTAGCTGTGCTTCATCGCAAACATCACAGTCACCCGTCCACGGTATGACGAGTGGATCGGTTCAGTAATAAACTCAGGAGAAGCACATGACGTCTCTATGTTTAAAGAGTAGTGTGGCCGCGTGAGAGGAGAAAACGCTGGAGCTCAAAATAACGTTTCCCCCTGTCTTGTAACACGTGACGTACCAAACAAAACGTCTGAACAGTCTCATTACAGATGAATTTAAGACACAACACAAGGTTCTCCACTCCGACCCAATCTTAAAACAGGGCAGCCTATTTTTGATCCTTTCCACTCGTCATACACATGGACCACTGTTTTCATCTATTGTTTACGCTGATGTTAATTCAATTTTCTTCACTTTCTCAGTCTTATTTTTAATTGATTATCATCTTCTTTTTTTTTTATCATAAAAGTACCTTAACATGTACGGGATGTGCGACACAAAAAGAGTGAGCAATTTAATTGTCTACTTGTGAAGTTGCTCACCACTCATTATAGCAGAATGACAGGTGACACAGACCCGGGCCTCTTTTCTGTCCATGTATACCAGCCTGCACTTTAGACTGCAGCATGCTGCACAGAATACCTGAAACACACACACACAACACACACACACGCACACACACACCATTAACATCACACTCCTACATTGGATAAGCAAACTAGACAAAGCAGCGATGAAGAAGCGGTTGCTCCGAATGATTGTACTTGCATCATGAAAAATGTAAAAGGTAAATAATTGAAAACGAGTTGTGATTGAGTGTGCGGCGAGCCTACAGTTTTTATGGACATTGATTTCCTGTGTTTTTTCACACACTTCAAAGAGCTGCAGCTGTGCACGGGGCTCTTAACCGTCATGGGATTAACACCTCATTATCCATCATTATCCTCAAACATCTACTTAGTAAATGATAGAAGATCCTTTCACTGCCAGCGCCTCTACGTCATCAGCCTGTCGGTAGATCCGCCAGTCAGGTGGCGGTCGTGTACCGAGCACCCCTCTGTGTCTATTCTCTGCCCAGTGCTGATGTCGGTGTTATTGCAGTGGCAGCTCCTCCCTGCTCAAGTGGCAGAGTGTGTGTTTGTTTACCACCATGGGAAATTAAGCAGCAGTCCGGTGCAGCGTCAGCGACCGCATCGCCACTTCTCCAACAGTGTGGATGCCCGGCCCCCCTCACCGTGCAGAAAACTAGCTAGAAATCTACCTGCACACCCACCGAGTTTAATCTGCTCAGAAAAGGCTTTCAGTTCATCAGACGACTGAGTCTAATCATTTCTCTAGTCCATTAAGTCCAACACAGCTTGTTCAAGTTCACATATTACTCTGCCCTGTATCTGTAGCAGCTCTCTTGTTTTTATCCTTTTGATGAAACTTTTCTGTTAAAGGCATTTTATAAATACACTTTGTCCAGGAAGAGCAATGTCGTCATTCATTTCAAGATGACACTAGAGAGCTTAAGTCTGATGTAACATTGCAACCACACCATTTGGTGTGTAGTCCAAAACTGATAGAGAAACTATCAATGGGATTTGCAACGGCAAAAATAACAGTCCTAACTAGCTATACTACGCTTTGTCCCATTAAGTGAAATACATCAACTAATATCCGCTTTGTGAGTTTTTGTCATTCAATTACTTTTTAGATAAATGCTAATCGTCTAGGAAAGAGGACTACAACAGTTGTTAGCTAGCTAGCAGGCAGTTTGACGTGATTAACAGTAACAACAATTGTAATCATCTGAATGTACAACACAGGAGATCGAGCTCTCGCAGCCAAAAGGTAAAGCAAGCAACGCATCAGTGCTATTGTAGATTATTATTATTATTATTATTATTATTATTAAATTGGTATTAAAAGTAACTAAAAGATCAGAATTCACAAAGGTGATGCTAGTGGATGACCTTTAATCTCTGGAACAAAACATAGTATATCTTGTGTGTTCCTGTTCAACACAGCCCTTATTTTGGGCAAAATTCATATTTTCCATAGAGATTTTGGACTAAACACCAAAAGGCAGAGAGGACAATCTATGGCATCCAGAATGACAAACCAACAAAAAAACTTTGATCGCTGCAGCTTACAGCAACTACCTGTCACTGTAAGTCACTCTGGATGTAAGCATCAGCTAAATGTGTCCAATCTCAATATCCTTCAGGAAGAGGTGCACATCGGCTGTAGCGCTCCACTGACCTTGCCGCAGGCCCTGCAGTGGTGCCTCCTCTTGGTGAAGGTGAACTTGACGTCACACTTCATACAGATAGGAGCCTGGGAGTCGGGCACCCACACGGGGGCCACCTCGCCCAGGGAGCTGGAGGGTTTCCTGGACAGCGCCCCCTGTTGGCCCGCCTGGAGGTCATTGTCTGGGCTCTCTGTGGGCATCAGGGAAGGAGAGTCCACGCCCTCTCCGTTCACCCCGACCGCACCCTGGTCGCCCCCGCCCACCGCCGTTTCTGAAGCTACACCTGTCCGACACTGGGTCTCGAGGTTCTTGTTCTTGCTGACGGGGGAAGGGCCGAGCTGGTTTTGGACCTGGCCCGAGAGGGGCCGCGGGATCTGGAGCTTGAGGCTGACGGGCTGCTTGGGTCGCGCGCCACCATAGGGCACGCTGACCGGCTGCAGCCGATTGTTGTTGAGTTTTGTTTGGACGCTACCTGACCCTGCGCCTCCTCCATCGCTACTCTCCTGCTTGCTCTCCTCCATCTCTTTCTCCTCAGTCACAGAGTCCTCTTTAGAGGGTATAGGACTGTGAGAAAAGCCCTCCTCATTCTCTTCTACCTCCTTATGCCTGGCTTGGCTTCCTCTCTCCTGCTCCAGGCCATTATGGAGGCTCGTGATCCCAGAGAGCTGGTCTATCTGTCCCTCCGGACCACCTCTCCTCCCATTCTCCTCTACTTGGAGCCTATCGGGGGACACGCCGTTCTCTCGCCCCTCGCTACCACCCTGAACAACCCCTCCCCCATTCTGGAGACTTTCTCCCTGGTATTGCTCAGATTTTGCCGTCCGTCTCTCTTGACCAGAGTCCTGGGAAACAGCCATAATGGCCTCTTCACTGGCACTCTCCCTGCTTGGCAATGCTGGTTCCAAACTTGGAGGACTCTCCTCAGCTGCGGTCTCTTCTTGTCCAAATGCTTCTTCAAAGGTAAAGTGAGTGTGACTGACGCGGGGACCTCCCCGCATTGACACGGCTCTCTGCTCCTCAGGACCACGGGGCTGCTGGTCGGAGGCGCCGGGCTGGTTGTCCGGAGGAGGACCGGGAGGAGAGCAACTCTCCTTGCTGAGCCCATCGAGTTCCGGGCTGGCAGGGCTGGCCGGGCAGCCGTTCTCCAGGGTGCTACAGGCCGACACGGGGGGCGGCGAGAGGTCGTCGGTGCCCACCAGTTTGCCGATGTTGGGCTGGGGGAGAGGGGGGCTGTGGACGTCCGCTGGTCGCTCCTCCCCCCAGGACGGAGGCTCGGGGCCAGGAAGCCGCTTAGAGTCGGCGCCTGGCGAGCCGCCGGTGGAAGAGTCTGGGAGGGTCTTGAAGGGCAGCGGGCTGTCCCGTGGGCTGAGGTCTGCGTGGGCCAGGGCGGGGTTCAGCGAGAGCAGGTGGGCCGGAGGGGCCAGGATCTGGGTCCACTTGGCGTCCGAGAGCGTGGGAGTGTCCGTCTCATCTGAGAGAGAAAGAAGGAAGGACGATGGAGGATTAGATGGAGCTCACCACGCCTTCACTGACATCAAAGCTTAGTCTTTAGGTGAAAAGGTCTCAGTTGAGTAATTATGGTAAAATGTATTTATATATCTTGCAAAATAAACCTTTTATCTTCACCTTTTCTATATAGCTTGCAGGTTTCCTATCAATAAGAGGATGTGGCCAACAGAAAAGAGATCATGAACCACAATAGCAAGACAGGAATCCTCAAATGAACTGCCTAAAGAGAACTAATACAAAGATACACACTCCCAGGTGATTCAACGAGCTAAAAATGGGAGGAAGAAACCAAACCAGGGGATGGATGGAGAAATGAGGTTGGCATGGACTGGGAAATTAGTGTTTGGATGGACTGGGAAATTCTGAGTAAGTGGGCCAAACGGAGCTGGTCCCTCTGGGAGCCATCAGTCAACCTGACACATGAATGCTGTGGAATGTGAATGAACACACACACACACACACACAAACCCCCACACACAGGGATTCATGCAAAACTGTTTTAGTATGTGCTGCACCAGGTTAAAACACACACACACACACACACACACACACACACAAACCCCCACACACGGGAATTCATGCAAAACTGCTTTAGTATGTGCTGCACCAGGTTAAAACACACACACACACACAAACCCCCACACACGGGGATTCATGCAAAACTGTTTTAGTATGTGCTGCACCAGGTTAAAACACACACACACACACACACACACACGGGAATTCATGCAAAACTGCTTTAGTATGTGCTGTACCAGGTTCTCACTCTCTCACACACACACACACACACACACACACACACACACACACACACACACACACACACACACACACACACACACACACACACACACACACACACACACACACACACACACACACACACACACACACACACACACACACACACACACACACACACACACACACACACACACACTTAATCTGCCAAGCTGGATCTCTGGCAGAGGACACACAGATAATGACTCACAGCCGATACACACTGAGCTCCTGGTGCCGTGGCAGAAGCACATACAGTAGTACTCACATACTGTGTGTGTGTGTGTGTGTTTAAGTGTGTGTATCAGCAGAACTGGTGTTTATTCTGGGGTCACCTTTGAAGAATCCACGAAAACAGCAACGTCTCCCATATAATAAACAGACCCTTTATTGGAGAGCTGGAAGTCAGCAGACACACCGCTCACTAACGCAATATTTACTTTACAATTACCAGGAATAAGCCCTGTGGAACGCCCGAACACCGTTTCGTTCCCCACAGTGAGCACTAAGAAAACTTTACGCTCTCGACTCTGCTTTGCACCAATTACACCGTCTCGCACAAGCCCAGGGGAAACGGCTAATCCAATTAGTCCTTATTCCCTCCCTGCCCACCCTCATTCACCACCCGCAAATATTACTCAAACTCATCGGGCGGCGGATTGTCTGACACCTGCGTTCTCATCGCCGTCGACACGCCGCGGGTTACGTCACAGCATCCTCGCCAAACAGCCCCGTTCGAACTTTAACCCCGCAGGCTACGTCTTTCCCCATCCGTCTCGTCTCCCGCCCCCCACACCTACTAAGCACCTATTGGCCCACCTTCGTTCTGCTCGAACTCGTCCAGGACCTTGTCCAGGTTGAAGGCCTCGGCCTGGAAGTAATTCTCCATGGGTCAGGAAGCTCCACCCTGCCGGCGGCCGTGTGAACCTGGAGGCAGGACAAAACCCAGTTCCACACTTTATACAGTTCAAATGTGCTGTAGATACGTGGATACTCTTAAACTGTTATACTGTGAACACCGAAAGCCGTTTCCGTACTGTATACAGAGGCTTGAAGAAACGCCTCACACCACATCACCCCACCCACCCCCACTGAATCATCTCTCCTCTTTCATTTCTTCCTCCTCTACTCACTCTAATATAACAAATCCCTCCCAACTCTCTCCTTAGCTCTTACTTCTCTTATTTCTTTTCCTGGCACTTCTCTCTTCCGTGATCATCCGAGGGTCACGGGAATATCGGAACAGTTCTGACTCTTGCACTCTTCACTACTGGTTGTCTGTCATGTTAGTGATCTAGGAAGAAGCTTCTGCTGCTGTCTGAGAACATCAGCTAGTTACCTACAATGTAAAGGTTCCTGTGTAGGCTACACTCTAAACTATTTCCAGACATAGTTTTTTAAGAAATTGCATATTGAACACTCACCGTTTCAAATAATATCCCTAATATTTACAACATCCAGAGCATGGTCTGACTCACAGGGTGATAACTGGCCTGGATTATCATAGGGCCCCGGGGCAAGCATGTTGTATGGGCCCCTGCAAACCCGAGGCTTTCAGGGCCTACTTTCCCTGATGCTAATCACGTCATGGGTGGTAGTGGTGAATGTCCAGACTTTTGCTATGATTTGTGTTTTTTTTTCTCTCTCTCCATAGTTTCAAAGAGCTGGAAACAGTCTAAATCCGATCCTAATCCCAAATACTTTCCTGGCTTGAGTAGAGAGCCTGCATAGTGTACATTTCTCTCTCGGTGTCAGTCCTCACCTGCACAGAGGTCCTCCTCGGCAGTCCCGGGCGGCGGTGTTAATCTCAGCAGGCTTCTCTCTCCTTCTCCCTCCCTCTCTGTCGCTCTCTCTCAGCTCTCACTTCACCCAGTCTGGCAAGCGCCCAGCGCCCACACCTGAGGAAACACCATTCAGTAAAGCACACTGGCGTTTGACTGGTTAGACGCACATTAAAGAAGGCGAGGTACTTACAGCACAAAACAATAAATCCCTCACACTCACATGAGATGGTGTGCCATGGAGTGAGCGCACATGTGCTTTGGGAAGTTCCTCCACAGCCCAAACTGCTGCATTTAGTTCAATTCATTTCAATCAAACTTTCTCCAAGTTAAAAAGGAAAAAATGCACCCTTGGATACTCTCACTGCTAGATCATCAATCGGTGATGTTCAACGCATTCCAGGAGTTATTTTGTGATGAAGTGTTGTAATTTACTTTTTTTGCTGTAGCCACTTTCCCGCAGCCTGCCTCGTCTATTTCTTAAAGTGATTTCCCAGAATGACTTTCATCAAAAGCCAGGAATGTGAACTTGCTGCATTCAGTTCTGGGTTATAAGCGTGGGCGGAGAGAGCAATAGAAATAGCAATAGCAACAGCGAGGGTGACATGATGACATGATGGAGTGTATTACACATTATCATACACAGTGAGCCGCTATCCCGAAATAGATGAGGCAATCGGTTTCATGAATGGACAACAACTGAAGCCTGAATGACAGTAAACCAGCCCGTGTGCCCTTGCTGATGGAGAGACCTTGGGGTGGGAGGCTGCAAGCGAAGAGCAGCCAGGCTGAACGTCAGGGTCGTTCTCATGAGGACAAGAGCGATCGGGGATTACACCAGAGACCAAATATTCCGCAGAGTGAAGGCCTCGGAGAAAAAAAAAGGAGCAGAGTCAACACATTTTCCGCTTAGTTTAAGATGCAAGCTCGGGCACACCGTCAGCACAAAACAGTGACGGCACAGGACAGGAGGGGAAGAGGCTACACATGTAGTACGCACCCGTGGATCAAAGCATTCCAGCCACGCTTACCAACAAGGTTGACAGAAGGAGACCTCTTGGAAAACCCTCAGACTATCAGAGCCAGAAAACACCCTCAGGGCTAATAAAGTGGCACACACACACACACACACATTTTCATATCAATAAATCTCCGTTTTGCCACTCCATCACTGATTGATAGAACAAGAACAACCCAGCTCATGAAAGCTTTTACATTTGCTGTCAGGTGGGTCTTTACTGGGGGAAAAACCCTGGCACACATTAAGTGATCCATTAAATGTTTCCAGCAACAGCAACAGCGGTTTGTTTGGGATAAATAATAAGAAGAACTGGGTAGTTAGCATGAGCAGCGATAGCCACCGTGGCTGAACAGACAAAGAAAAGAGCGCCACCTACAGGAGCTCAAACTCCATCAACAGGAAATACCAAGGAGAAAGACGTCACAGTACTGGACACACTGTTTGATTGACAGGTGATCTCTGGGAAGAGCAGTGAGGGACACCACAGTGAGGAACACCACAGTGAGGAACACCACAGTGAGGAACACCACAGTGAGGAACACCACAGTGAGGAACACCACAGCGATGAGCGCAGAGCACCAGTGATATAAAAATATATATAATAACTTTAAAAAAAGAAAACAACATCTTGCAGACCCTTTACCACGTTCAGTTCAACTTGTGTAATTCACTGGAAGCCATGAGTGCATATATTTTTAGTAAGGGTCACCCTAGAGGGAAACCGGACCGTGCTACTGAGCACACAGGACCAGTTCACCAGTCTGACAGTTACACATTGCACACATTTTAGCAGGATTACCACCGTGCAAAAGGTATTCTAGGCGCATACCCCATAACCGTGACGTCCTGGGTTCGAGTCCGGCCAGGGACCTATGGCATGCATGTCATCCCTTCTCTCTCTCTCTCTCACTAGATTCTCTCTACTGCTGACTACTAAATAAAAAGGAAAAGTCACCCGCTTCAGTCCGCTCCAAGAGGAAGACTGTTGTTGATGTGATGACAAGTTATCAGTAGTCTGTATGTGCAACGCCATGTGGCCCGGTCTTTATGCAACAAACAATAAAAACCTCCTCAGCAGAATGCAGCGTGAAGACGGCTGCGCCTTTTTAAACAACAAGCAAAACCGGAAAGTGCACCGGATGATCTAGTTCGGTCGGAGTGAATCAGGTTCATTCTACGTTTATACAACGTTCTGTAAAGGGCGGTCAGTTCTGTCCTAGCTCTCCGCGGTTTAACTCAACTGACCTCCGAGATCCTCAGCAAAGTGATGTCCCGTCATACTCTGTGTGAATGAAAGACTCCCTGAAACCACTCGCACCATGTGAGCATGAGAAGCTCCGGTGAACTCTGGGACAGTGCACACACACCAGCACACACACCAGCACACACACCAGCACACACATCAAGCACACACATCAACACA
This sequence comes from Hoplostethus mediterraneus, assembly GCA_034670385.1. Taxonomy (NCBI): domain Eukaryota; kingdom Metazoa; phylum Chordata; class Actinopteri; order Trachichthyiformes; family Trachichthyidae; genus Hoplostethus; species Hoplostethus mediterraneus. The sequence continues at coordinate 215,062 of JAXDDW010000050.1, read as the reverse complement.
CAGACAGACAGACAGACAGACCTCCATGAGGACAGGAGCCCGTCCCTGATTAAGATTTAATTACTCTGCAGAGGGCCTGAATAATGCATCTGTAGTCAAAGTAAGGGAAGGAGTTGTATTTTTAGACATGTAAACTTGGGATGACGCTCTAAAGGAGACACAAGCGTGTGAGAGTCTTAGCGAGCGCGTCGTACTGAAAGCGATGGCTTCTTCTTGGGTAGTTTTCACAAGCTTACAGTGTCTAGAAAAACTTAGCTTGTGTACGATTGCGTTACTCCCAACACCCTGACTAATGAGTGAGCAAGTAGCAAGACGGCATTACATTCAATGTCTGTAAAAGAAACGATTAAAGAGGAACAAGCGGTTACTTGTAGCGTGGCCAGAAGTAAAATAAGAAAATCAAGACTGTGCATGACTGTGCACCCCACCTAATCCATGCCCAAGATGCACTTCTTTCCACAAAAGCGTTTGGAAATTGAGTTAGATCAATGTCATTGCACAGGGGATGAAATATTAATGTGCCCTAGCAGGTTTTCTACAGTTGTGTGTCAAAAACAATCGGGCATAACAAAGAAAACAATAGATATTTGGTGAAACTGCTGTAAAAAAACATAAGACCTAATGTTCAATCAAACAGTAAAAGTCAACAGAAAATGACAGCCGGACCGTGGGCTCATTTTTCTGCTTGAATCAAGCCGACTGCAGTTGATCCCCATTCACTATATCTTGAAATAGCCCTCACTGTAAGCCAGACCTGCTAATGAAACGGTCCAACATCGTAGTGACTCGATAGCCATGCATGACTGGACATCCTGGAGTGACACTGAAATGAAATAAGACAAGGGTGTACCGAACAAGCTCGGACAAGCCAGCATGCTAAAACACAGAGTTCACTACGTCCCCTCTGTCAGAACAAGCCTCCCCCCCCGTTTCCTGTTATTGCTGCCCTGCTCCAGACAGCGTCTATCGGGGTGGACACAGGAAACCTCAAATGATTACTTCCTCTCTTTAAGAAAAGACTGACATCACTTTCTGACAACTTGATCGCATGACTGAATGACACATGGTGTAACGCTTCACGCCTCGACTGGGAGCGGGCCGGGAGACGTCCACCCTCCTCCAGTAAGAGGTTCGATATGTTTTGTGCAACAGCAAGAATTGCTAGTGATTAAAGAAGTAGTAGAATAACAGAGAAAAAAAAATGACACGCCACAAGTGAGTATCCTCCCAAGAAATAATAGGTCACAATTCAAAAAAAAGATAATTTCTTTGACAGGACGAGAGCGGATGAGAAGCTAAACCCGCTGAGATTTCAAGACAGGGAAAGGTGAAGAGAGTAGCTGTCCTCCTGTCACAGAAAGTGGCTCTTAGGCTCCCTGCTTCACAGCAAATGTCAAAAGCTATTATGAGATTCCCTTCTCCCCTGTGTTTTGATCTACATTTAAACACCACAAGACAAAAAAAAACAGCAAAAGACATGCTGCCGGGCTCCCATCTGGGGGAGACGTGTAATACTTTCTGAAAGCATACAGTAACCTACATCTTAGCAGTCTGGGCTACTCTACACACATAGTGAGAGCTCCTGTTGGATGAGTCTACTCAGCCTGTCCCCCTGGGTTTGAATACCGCTTTAAGATCCACTTTAATATCGTCTCCTCTTGCTCTAGGCATGAAACCTGCACATATCAGATGTCCTGTGTAAGCTTTACATCCAGTCAACCCTTCAGCAATCAGATCCTCCACAGGACCAGACAAGTGATATCAATGGTGTTTTTAATAATGTCACACTGATGCGGTGAAAGAAAAAAAAAAACAAAGACACTTTCAGATTCTCTAACCTGGTTTTCCATTTAGCAATTCATTTTCAATTTCACACATGTGACGATTACTCAAGGTGGCATTGGGATGGAGCCACTTCTTCATAAATCTGTCTTCAAAGCTTGATTAAGGCCTGCAGATGAAATTACAAGGTAGGGCAAAACATATGGCACCAAGAGCCCTTCACCAAACCAGCCTGCAAGAATACATAGTTGACCATTAGCTTGGATTATGCAACCAAAAGTGGCACTGTGGCTGTGCCCGTGTGCAGGCCAAAAGTAGCCTCACATGATGCTTATTATCCAGGAGACCAGGCTAGGTAAACAAATCAAATTGCTCTGTGTTATTATATAGAGTGAGCTAAAGCAGAGCGGCTAAAAAAAGCCCGTTGTGAAGGCTGGGTCTGCAGCACAACTTGGACCACTGTAGTAAGTTAGCTGTGCTGGTGTTGTGCTGCTAGCTCAATTCAATACCCAATGAATTAGGGGAGGCCGCGAATAAGTTTCCCAAATAGTTATCACTCACTCGCTCGCACAATGTCGTGAAAACCGCTAACAATTCTGCGAGGAAAAATAACAACCAGTAACACGTTGTACCGGGGAAATATAGCTGCTAGCACCAGCAGTTCAGCGGGTGGTCGTGCGCCGAGTAACGACGGCTACTTGCTGCTCTGATGGACAGTCACATCGCCACGGACCCGGTGGGCTTTGTGGCTAATAGCTACCGTTACCGGTTATATTACACTTGAAAGATGCCCTCCTGGAGTAATCCCGCCTGTCTCCCACAACCACTGAAGCTAGCCTCCCACTGCTAATGTTTTAGTCAGTGTTTCCAGAGCTCGTAAAGCAAAGGAGGCGCGATATGTTAACGTGCAGGTTGAATTTACTGTAAACACCACCTTCTCGGGATGAACCACCAATTCAGCAATCAATATTATTAAATAAATTACAAAATCAATCCACGTTGCCCCTGAGTGAGATAATATTTGCCGTTGCAATGGCGGTGTAACGTTAGTAGTGCAACAACACAGCTATGAAATGAAAACAAATTCAGTACTCACTGGAGGAATCCTCATCTTTAAGCACAGTGCCACGAAAACCCTCTGTTAGCACCCGGCATAGCTAATCGCCTTTGAATGTTATTTTTGAGTATCCTGTGTAAACCACTACTGCCAGACTCCAACAGTGCAAGTCGGAAAGTACAGCCTGTAGTCTACTGTAGTTGTGCGACAGCACTCAAGGATCCCTCCCCCAAGGTTTAATATAGGGAAAATTAAGGACCAGTGTCAAGTCTGCCAGAACAAAAATACAACTTCCGGTCATTTTTCTTTCAAAATAAACCCCCGTGACTGAACATACGTAATAGCATACACCGTTATACATAATTATCATTATAGTATCTACTGAACGACCATAGTCTTAATCCGTATTTGATCTAATTATTCCATATATATATATATATATATTATATTCCAAATTTATATGCAATTTTTTGTTGTTCTGCAAACCCCAGTATTTCAGTATTTGTATCTTTCAAAAGTGACGTTTTAGGCATTTATTTTGAAGGCAAAATCACATTACTGTCGGTGTTACACCAGCTATCTCTGACTAGCTTGACGTATCCTACAAGTACGGTTAGGTTACCTCCAGTCGCCAGCTGCAGCAGCAGCAGAGACATTTTGGCTCAAACCGGGCAGATGGCGAGTCCTGGAGCTCGGTCCTGCTTATGTTACGACACCGTAGAGCCAAAATGGCATTCATCCCATGTAACCTTGTGCGACGGATTCCCTCTGGTGGTGAATTATAGCGGCCCTTGATCAAAACGATGCAGCAAAGGACCGAGGAGCGTCATCGATAGCAATCAATTCAAATGGGATTAACGGTGTTGCCACGGATGTAGAGGGATGCCAGGGATGCAGTGGAGCGTAAACCTACTTAAACTCAGTTAAAACATCTTATTTTAAGAATTCACATTCCTTTTTGGGCTGAAATAAATCATGAAGATGTATACTCATAATATATATATCTGTATCTATAGTATCTAACTGATGCAAGTTATTTAAAAGATAGTTTAGGGGGGGTATTTTCTTCTGAAAATATAATTGATTGTTTACTGATAGTTTACCCACTACATCACTGGGTGTTACATAACGGCTCAGGCATCATCTGTGAATTGGCAGACTAATGTATCTCAAGGTAGCATACAGAGAGAGCCTCACTGTATGACTCTTAGGTTTAGTGTTTATTCTATGTATAAAATCAGCACCAATTACATATACTTAACATTAATGACCTAATCCACCACTTTGAAATTGCTCATTAAAGAAAATATGTAGAAAAATGTGACTTTTTATTTGGGTTCCCATTAGTTAGTCCCAACTATTCTTCCAGCAGTCCACACAGGAATATTATGAAAACTAAGAAAGAAGAAAAATCAATAACCCAAAATGTGTTAATAAATCCACAATCACCAGCCTAAGTGAGAAAGGTCTTGATTCACTTTTATTGTACTTTAATAAACACAATATCTTAAATACTTAGCAACATTAACAGCGTTGGATTTAACCATGTAGAAAGCTTATTTCCAAGGCAACTGAGTCCTTTGGATGTTGAGAGCTGCACAGATCTTGGGTCTTTCAGCAGGTCCAGAATATCACAGCCTACTGAACACAAAACCTACTGTATCTGCATGTTGTTGTAGATACACTGAAGTGGTTCGTGTCCTCCGGAGAGGACGCAACGCAGTTCTATGACAACCGTTTCCCCACAAGAGGAAATGCCCTTTGCGAGTCCACAAGAGGAACGGTTGGCCGAAAGGGATTCATTAGTTTGCTTCATTCTTCGAGGCCTCGTCGAAGTTCTCCACGAGATCTGTCAGATGGACGACAAGGATCAGTTTTGTTTTGTATAGCAATTAATTAGTCCTTGGTTGATGGGGGGAAAAAAACACCATCAACACCATTCCTCACATTACAAAATGGGATATCAACCCTTTCAAAACAGTGATGATCTACAGCACAAAACTGGAACAAATAAGGGTAATTAACGCAAGAAGCTCTAATTACCACATCCTCTAAATTGGTAAGTGTCATCGCCACCAGAAAGAAGAACATTTTAAATTCACCCATTAAATAAAAACAATACCATCAGTATCACAACAATAAATCAAGGGCAGTTAATGGAATCTGTACCTGGTACATCGTCGTCCTCCTCGTCACCCTCGTCCTCCTTGACCGCTTTCATTTCCATTGCTGCGATTTAAAAAAGAAATCCAAGTTGAATACAGAAACATTCGGTCTGCAACTCTGTATTAAATAAATTCCTTGATAGCAACTACAACCTCGTGTTAGCGTGGACACATGCGTTTGTGTTCCCACCAAATTCCATTACTTCTCCTTATTGTTTGACTTTGTATAACGATAGCGTGGATTCATTTCCAATTAATTTTGTGACACTCCACAAAGAGGTGTCAGGGTCAGCTACAGAACAGCTTCCCTGGTGCTGGTAGGGATTGAAGGCCACGGTATACTTGCAATGGAAACTCATTTTCGGCACGTTCGTACAGACAAAAGGACACTAAAAAACAAAGTGCTGCATTGTCTGCACAGTGAGAACAGGCTTGCGGGGCAAACTAGTCGAATCCTTCACACACCACTGTGTGAGCGCCTGCAATTGGTCTCCAGCATCACATGATTTGTTGTGTTGCCTTGTGGAAAAGCGTCTCAGTTTCCTCTCCTGGATCATTGCCTTTGTTTACATCTCCGTTCTGACATCTCGTGGTCAACTCAGGCTCGGCTTGCTCAGCCTGTTGGAGATTATCTGCACTTTTCTTTCACAATCAAGCGGTTTCTAAATCCTCATATTCCCTCAGCTGCTTTTGTCGCTCTCTCACCACGGGCCATTGTTGTCATTTTTGTTGTGAATTTTTGCCATGGCTTTTTCCAGTTTCCCTGGGTTACGATTACAGTTGTAATCCTCATGCACCCCTACTGATGTGGAGTGTAAATAAAAGAACAATTCAAAGCCGCAGCAAGTATAAACATATATACATGCCACGGCGTCTTCGACTGTGTTTCTATTTCAAGCAAGTCTGAGTTTGATGGAAGTATGCCACTGCTAGCTCAATTACACTTGCCAATATGGGGGGGTGTTGAGGTGAACCCAGGTCTTCTGTCTACTCACTACACCACCCTACTGCCCAGCCCATCACATGAGTGTTTCTGAACTCTGCTGACTTTCCCTGTCCAGAATACATCTCTCAAAACCCTGTGAATAATCCAGATATAACACGACCGGAGGGAACCCTGACTTTGTGCCCGTGCGCGTCCACTCACATTGCCGAGGGAACTGCTCGGCCAGCTTGCGCAGGCTGGTGAGGCTGTCGGCTCCCAGCTGGCTCAGGATGCCTGGAAGCATCTCCGTCAGCTGCTTGGTCTCAGCGTGGCCCGTGATGGCGAAGGTGTTGGCAGACAGAGAGGCCTGCACTTTGGGGTTGTTGAAGTGGATCACCGTCCCATCGTCTTTTATCATGTTCACCTGAGAGGAAAACAGAGGCAGGCTTTGAGGCTCTAGAGCCCATCACAACATTCTGCACAGTTAACATTTCATGTCAGTAGTATTTTATGTCAGAACATTTCGTTTTTGTTGTTTTTTAGTTTTTTAAACCTCCTCGCCATTTAGCTGACGGTATTAACTAGAGCGACTTATGATGAGTGCGCCAGAAGACTAAACTAGAAACTTCTGGAGTGTTAAAACTAACCAACTGAAAAGGTAAAAACTCTGACATGGAACATAGCTGTGTGTGAATGTCAGGTTACTGACCGTGCAACAACAGTGCAAAGTGTCATAGTTAGCCTAGATCTTGGATTACTGCAGTTTTATAGTCAATGATAAATACATTAAATTTAAATTACTGCAAAATGCAACAGATGAATTAAGCAACAGCATCACTGAATGAGTGAATAATATTTCTGTGCCTCTCGTTTTTCATCTGTTTCTGTGGCCTTTGTTTTCTCTGAAGCACTTTGAGACAAACCTGTTGGTTAAAAGTACTCTATAAATAGTCTTGATATGTTCACAGTACGCAGAAGTTCAGCTCACATTGTCTTTTATCTTGCCTTACACTTAAAACATGACAAAGATAAAAGAGTCGAGGCTCTCTGAAAGACAAACAAGACTTCAGTTTTCCTTTTAATGTTGTCAGGGATACTTTACCTCTTCTATTCCCGCAATGTTGTTGACTGCCAGTTTCTTCAATGAGCCCTGGAGTTTTTTGTCATCAGCTGTTGCTGTCTTGTGAACAACCTTTTTCTTCCTGCGGGCTGTTCCCTAAGGGCAGAACAGGTGGTCGTGTCAGTGCAGTTAAAAAGATTAAAGATGACTGAATGACCCCAAATGACAAATACAATTTCCTACAACCAGGATTTAAGGAAAAACTCTTTAATCCTTTTTAGAGTTTTAATTATAATGAATGAACACATCTTTTCACTCATTTCAAAAAAAAAAATAGCTTAAGCGAAACACATGCAAACACAAAACTAGAGCTAACCAGAATAACACATTACAGAAAAGATGTAACACTAATCTTGGTAGGAGTAGTCCAGTTTAGTAATACACAAACCGAATAGCGCCATCTAGTGTGTTGGTGAGGCAGCTGCCTCTCAGTGAAAGGGGAACAATGCCATAGGCCACAGTTGAATGGACCAATGCTCTCTTGCATAAAGGGAATGCTGAGGTCAGGCGGAAAGACCTGGCAGATGCTGCATGACACTAAACTCCTTCAACCAACTGCCAACCACAGAGCAAAACTGAGGGTTCAATCTTGAAGGTCCGAAGTGAGATTGTGATAGTTTGAGCTGAGTAGGGGTTTGAGCAAGGGTATTGTGCAAACAGGGCCCAACAGAGTATGAGAATATATGACACACCACAGAAATCCAAGTGTACTGTAACTTACCTTTCCGCCTATCCGGACTTGTGCTTGAAGTTTGGCAAGCTTCTCTTGATTCATGGCTCTTTCTGAAAAACAGGTTTAAATGAGCTGATTTCCATGAATGTCACTTAAAACCAAATGACAACTTGACAGTGGTGAACAAATGTAGCTTCTACGTTTCACAGACCACGCTGTTTCATAAACCAAACCAATCTATAAAGAGTTAATTAGATGTAATTATTGGACACAATTTTATTAACACAAAACTAACGTTACGCTCACTTAACGTTAACAACCTGCCAATCAAGCTCTCCCGACGGACAGCATTGGGCTTGTTCGCTACTAGCTGGCTATCATCTGTCAGCAGTGGTCAGCTAGTTAAACTGGTGCCGTACTGACAGCACCGGTTAATAGAAGTTGTTGAAATGCCACCGGAGCAAATATTAGTTGGCAAATATCTGCCCATTACAGTTAGGTTGCTAGCTAAAAAGCAAGCTAACGTTAGCAGCTCGCTAAGCAACATGGCAAATGAACAAGCTTTTTTTCTTTGCTGGCTAAAGAGACAGCTAACGTCAGCATCAAAATAGCTGATAAAACGTATCGACTCGGATGTTTACCACTAACTAAACCATGTCGCTATTTTCATTTCTTACCTTTGATAAGTAATTAACTAGCAGTCCGCTGAAATGTTCTCCACTCATGAAGCTGAAGCAGGGCTAACTGAGCAAACCAGTGTCAAGACAGCGGGAATAAAGAACACAACGTCCGGTGAAATGTTTCCCAAATAAAACTATAAAGCTGAACATACGTTGTTTTTCGAATTACACAAAGTAAAGGTTAATCATATATTTAACGCAGTGAACATATGAATATATTTAAATAGTATTATGTGGGGAATTGAATAAAAATTGCATTTTCGCATTTCCCCCCACATTTGTCTGCTTTTATTTTGAAAGTAAAATAGCCAAATGTCCGGTGTTATTCTCGCTATTTCTGTTTTGGCTTGACGCATCTGTACGTACAGGAACACGCGGTGGCATGGATGTGATGTCATGTGAACAGCCCCGAAAATGGAGTACCTGTGTTAGCCAATAGGAGGCGACAGACAGACAGACAGAGAGACAGACAGACAGACAGACAGACACACACACACACACACACACACACACACACACACACACACACACACACACACACACACACACACACACACACACACACACACACACACACACACACATTCATTCATTCATTGTGTTGTTGTTATTGTCTCTGTGTGTAATGCTGCTGCTGCACTGCAATTTCCCAGCTTGGGATTAATAAAGTATATCTATCTATCTATCTATCTATCTATCTATCTATCTATCTATCTATCTATCTATCTACACACACGATTTACGGTTATATAAATTAAGTCCTCCACTGTCATACTCTCAAATTTCCAAACTTCTCTGAAAGCATTTAAAAAGTGATGTCCAGTTATTTCCACCAATCAAAGTCCCAGTCAAAACGAGGCTCAAGTGTACCAGAACGAGGGAAATCAGCGGTGTCTTTTTTGATTGGTAGAAATCAGCCGTTACTTGTACTTTGCCCTGTACACCAAAGATTTAATCACAAGGCTTGTGAAGTCAAAGGAAGACTTTTATTATGAAATGTAAAGGTTACTTACAGGTGCACAATTACTTCCGGGTGATTAGTTGACGAGCAGCAGTGCTTGCAGATAGCTCCGCAGTAACCACACTTGCAACAAAGACCAGTCAAAAATGCAGTCGTGTCTAGTGAATATTGCGTTATTTTCATCTTTGCAGGTTTTGTTCACTTTGTCTTATTTTCATGACGTTGTAGCTGCGGACATCGGGCGTGGTAAGTGATATTTAGAGCAATAATTAAAGCCATTGTCAGTAGCTAGGGTACCTGTGTGTGTAGCTGTTAGCTTCAAAGCTTGGTAATTAATACTCGTCGTACTTGTCTAGATTTCTTTATACCAGGATCCTGGAACACAAAGCCCGTATCCGGGACAGTTAGCCTAGGTGTTGGCGTGTTTTACCAACCAGACATGAACACCTTGTTCTAGTATCTCAGGTTAACCGCCGATATTAGCCCGTTATTAGTATAACTGTTTTGTTGAGAAGTATCTGGCTGACAAATAACCAAACGAACTAATTTGCTAACTATATAAATAGATAGTTACAGGTGAGGGAATATTTGCCCGTGGCTTGATATTGAATTACCACCTATTCAGTGGTATTTTACTTCAGTTTCCAGGATGTTCTCTCCCTTGTATTCACATTGTACCTGACCTAGAAATCTAACACCAGTTACATGAAGCTGGTGTATTTATTGATTCATCACCCACAGGCTTTGGAGATAACATCCACTGGAGGACTCTGGACGATGGGAAGAAAGAAGCAGAGGCTAGGTGACTACATTGAGCCTAAAAATATAGGAACACTTCTTATTCTTGTTTATCTCCCTTTTGTCCATGTGCCAGTTGTCTCAAGGCATAAAACTCCTTGTCATTCTCATGTCCTTCATCTACAGCTCCCCTTCATGATTGAAGTTGTACGTGGTATCAATCGCTTTCACATATATTCTCCTGGCCAGTCTATTTTAAAACATGGGAAACAGATGTTACTCATTGTATATTGCCTCAGTGTATACTGTACTACAGACTTAGGTTACCTGATGACCAAGAAAATGAGGTCAAAGTTATTAGCCTTAGATCTGATGCTAGATCAGCAGTTGATGTCTGCTTGTTTATGTGTTTGCTTTGACAGTGGGCTGCCACTTATGGTCATCATCCACAAGACTTGGTGTGGAGCCTGCAAAGGTAAATCATTCTCTCCTTCACCTTTTTATAAAAGGGGAAACTCATTTTACACAGCTCAGTTTAAGAATATGTTGTAGGATTTCTTCCAGATGGAGCTGATTCATAGAGGATGATTTTGGGTGGAGATTACCCGGGGGGCTTTCCTGAGGACAAGGGTACATACAGGATGATGGTTCAGTCAACACTGCTATAAAATAAAACTCATTTGGGTACAAAATGTCCAACAGTCTCCTCATCATTGTCAAAGGAGCAGGTCAAGACCAGTATTCGTTATTCAAAATAGTAGTAATAACTCTAATAATAACTATTAACCCATTTCAAAAATATGACATTCCAGCGGAGCAGTAATTTGTTACGTATTACTTTTTTGTTACACCCAAATTAGCCATTGCATCCTCCCTTACTTTCTAAAATTGGGATAACTCTAAAATCGGGATAAGGGCGTTGATGTCCGATGTGCTTGTCATCCTTTTGCTTGATGAACTAAAAGTATTGTGAATACTTCCACCCAGTGACAGTAAACTTTTCTGTAATTTCTTATAAGTTAGGTCAGTGCATCTTGACTCTCTTTTCTGGCTTCAGGAGAAATATGAAGACATTCAGAAACATTTATTGGCTTGTCTAGACCGTATGAATACCATATAGGAATCCTGAAATTGAGTGGCACCTGCACCCACTACAGCTTCCCATCAGTCCAATCACTCCATGTGTGTATAGACCTATTTCTTAGATTTGTATTTAATTGTTTTATACACTTATACTTTTTATATTCTACTTACTTACTTATATATAAAATTAACATATAAAACATATAAAATTACACTTTTATATAAAATTACATATACAAATAGTGTAGTATTATACTATATACTACCACAACAAGAGACCTATTCCTTAAATTTGTACTTTTAAATTTTTATATACAATTTTAATATTTTGTGGTGTTCCTTGTATGTGCAGATTGACTTGGCTAATAAAACTGATTGATTACCCATTGCACCTTATGCATTGCATTGTAGTGACAAAGAGGATGAGACATATATTAACCCTGAGGCCATATAAAAGAGAACAAGCAGCCATACAGTCATACAGTAGCACATCGAGTTACATAAAGACTATGACAATAAGGCATGTCCTTATCACAGATTTGTTAGTCTCTAGATAACTGTTTACTATGTTGTCGTTTTTCATCAGCCCTGAAGCCTAAATTTGCTGAGTCCAAGGAGATCTCTGAGCTCGCTCACAACTTTGTCATGGTCAACCTGGAGGTACGGAAATGTTGACAGCGATGATCACTTCGTCAGGGCTACATTTATTACATTTTCATTTACTTCCCCTACTTGTCAGTAATGTCATTCAGTTGGCTTTGCTTTTGTTTTGAGGTGGGATGTTTTTATACGAAGTCATTTTCTCACTTGTGCACTCAATTTGTTTTTCTGTTTTGCCATTATGGTTTATCACTTCTGTGTTTTATCACTGTGCAAATAAAGCAATGGTGTGGGTGGAATTAGTTACTGGGCCTGTAGGTCATCATTCATCTCTTTCAACAGGATGAGGAGGAGCCAAAGGATGAGTCCTTCAGCCCGGATGGTGGATACATTCCTAGGATTCTTTTCCTCGGTAAGGAGGCGTTCGCGTCACTTAATCACATCTTTTGGAGAGACCGTTACCCCGCCTGAATAACGTGCTGGGCCTACTAATCCATAGGCTGTTTCACTGCTGGATTCAAACCTCTTCTCCCAGCATGAATGTACTGAAAATGCCAGGATGTTGTACTGTTTTAGCAAAATACTAATCAAGATTTGGTGAAGTACACATAATGCTGTGTGGATGACTTTAAAGATTAAATTCACCAATCACAGGGAGCAACATTGTAATGCTAGACGCACCAGGCTTTGAAATTCTGTGTGGATTGAAGGGAATATGTTGAAATACTTCCATGTTACAGTGCAGGTACGTTGTCTGACTCGTCTCACCTTTCCTTATCAGATCCCAGTGGGAAAGTCCACCCAGAGATCACTAACAAAAATGGGAATCCCAACTACAAGTATTTCTACAGCAACGCAGAACACGGTAACAGTCCTCTTCACGTGCTGGAAAATATTTAGTTTCATTCCAAAATGACATATCTACCATTTAAAGGATAATACCGGTGTTGTTTTTAACTTGCTCCTCTCCTTATACTTTATTCCTGGTGTCTGCACACAGTCAGCATAGAGATCAGGATTTGTTTTCCTCCTTCAGAAGACATTTGTTGTTATTTTTGTACAGTATGGGGGGAAAAAAACAACTTCCACAGACTTGAAAATTGTGAGATAACCCATTACAGTAAACAGCCTTAATTTTGTTTTGTTTCGGTTTATCGTTATTTCATGGAGTTGAGTGCTACTCAGACAAAACGATTGCTGGCATGAAAGAAAAACTCACTATGAAATATTATTGAACTTCTAAGCTGTCTAGAGCCCTTAACATAGAAAACTAACATTTTGGATAATCTGTTTTTTTAAATGCTGGACATCCAACATTGGGTAAAAAAAAAATCTTGTTTCCCCAAATGGATATGTAGCGTTTTGGAATGAAACCTCTCAAAAGAAGTTCATTAGCAGCTCGGGAATCTCAAACTTGTTTGCTTCCTCCATTTCACACAGTTGTGTCCGGCATGAAGGACGCACAAGAGAAGCTGACGGGCGACGCCTTCAGGCAGCCTCATGTCGGAGACGAGCTGTGAGGAGCCCCGAGATGGGCACCGGGCTCCAAGGGCTACATCTCCACTACCCGAGCCGGTGCCCAGGACAGCCCCTTTGACCCCCCCCCCCCCCCGACAGCCCAGGACACCATTTCTACATTTCTACTTTGGTCGATTAACAGTTGTGTGCCAGATTGGCTTGTTTTAAAGTTGGTATAAGTGCGTGGGGACAGTGGAGTCCATCGTGCTGACCAAAGCGAACCAACCATTTTAAACATTTTGTGAAGTCACCCCCCCCCCCCCCAATCCAATATGTCAAAACTACTACTCATACAGTTCAGTTTTTTTTTTTTAACCGTGTATAGCTGAAATCTACTGTACTTGAATATAATGCCATATAGTGACTGTAGAGGATAAAAACAAGTCAAGCTAGCCCAGGTTACTGCAGTATTTAATACTAACCCATACCTCCACAAGGTACTTTGTATTGGTAGAGAAATATCTTCATGCCTCTAATGATGTGCTTCCAAAATCCTCTACAGTACTGAAATTATACCAGTGACAATATTAGCCCTGGCCTTTTGGTTCATATTATTACTCAATTTAAGAATCCTGATATTTGAATCAGAACATTAGTTCGGCCTATTTGTTTCTTCCTCACAATTTATGGACACTTATTTAGAGTTAAAGAGTTAGTTTTGCTGCTTGGTTCATTTTTTTTTTTTTACTGGCCTTGTTTAATATTCTTTGAGGAGGGGATGAACAAAGTGGTGAAGCAGTGTCTTGTCTTGCTGTATTTTATACATGTACACCGCCAAGTGTGCAAATAAAGTTTGTTGTATTGAATGTTTTTTATTGTTGTAGCTCACTTATTTGTCATTTTCATCGTGACCCATTTACAGTAATTACACAGCACTAATAGTCAAATGTTATTCTCTTATATAGTGATCCCTTATGGTTCGTCAAACAATGTGCAACTGTATCAGTAGATGACTGATCAAGTCTATTTAAACTCAGTTTGACAGCATTTAAACCACTGGATTGCAAATGATCCCATTGCCAACAGCCTTTCCAGACGGCTGGATTAGGAAAGAACTAGGTTTCATGGTGAGCCATGTCTCAGGGCCAAAAATATCCTCCAGCATATGATTTCTCACGATAATATAAATTACAGGAAAAAAAAATAAACGTGCATCTATTATACCTCAAATCATGACATACTAACAGGCTGTACAAAAACATCACAACGGGAAGGAATGTTGGATTTGTCATCGACTTGGCTAAAGGCAGTAGAACATAAAAGCCTCTGTTCTCTCAGTCATGCACCGTCTGCCATAAATTCCAGCTATACTGACAGATGGATGTGAGGCTGAAGCTGAGATGCGTAAGGGCACGGAGAAGAAACTCAACAAAATCACATGTCAAGAATAAAAGGGACATCGACATAACCGCGACCAAAAGGTCAGGATTTTCCAAAGTGAGGTAATTTAGAGGATTAAAAAGTCCTATAGCAGCCCATAACCAATAGAGAGGTGAGGGGAATACAAGGTTTTCTTGACAGATAGAAATATTGCTATAATCACTATAATTACACTAATTACATAATGCTGCTGTTTTAAACTCAGCAGCATTTTGACATAAGAAATATTAAAAAAAGCCTATAAAAAGCTGTGTGATACATGTGATGTGTATATCCAAAGTTACCACAGCTATAAAGAAGTGTGATTAAAACGAGTGAATCATTTACAATTTAAGACACCATCCTTTAAGAGGCGTGTGTGTACGTACCATTAAAACCAGTGTAAAAGACCGTTGTTGACTAGGTTTGTTCTGACAGGACAACATCTACAATACAGTCAGAGCGATCCTGTCTCTGGGGGGGGGTGCACACAAGGCTTACAACATCTGGAATGAATCACCAATTCGTCAGCATCCAAGACGATTCCAGCGTTGGAACTGCTTTCCACATTTCATGAACATCTTTTAGAGACACCAGAAACGCTGACGTTGGAAATTCCCCCTTCACCGTAGTCGCTGCATTAAGACCTTCCATCCAAAGCTACACCTAAGGGCAAAGTGATGTTAAGGACACTTCATCCAGCCCCGTTTGCCATTTTGGGCTGGTTGAAATTTGTCCAGTTGGCTTTTGAGGATGATTACGTGCAGGGGATTGGGGCGGAAGGGAGTCGGGGAGGGGGCTGCGAACTTAAAATCGTGACTGCTTGGCGTCTCCGATGGCCCCCCAGACGTCGAAAACAAACTCATCCGGAAAGGCGAAGTCTCCGAGGGCCTCGTCTAGCGCCATGGCGAATTCATCCGGGTTCTTCTTGTCACGGCCGACCTCGACCATGGTCGCAGCTGGAGAGGGAAGGGTGGTTAGTTTACTGCAGGAAAACTGAAGAAGTTTAAAAATGATCCTCATAAGGAACCTCTCATCTTCTTATCATTTACTCATCTAATCTCATCATCAACTCAAAATGAAATATCTATTAATTCAAAACCTTAACACCTACTCAAATAAAATACTCTCATTATTGAATAGTATGGAAGATATTAGCAACCTTAAGACATTTCTCACAAAATAGCAACATTTTAGGGGATCTAATCACTTATTTTGAAATATTGAGCAATGAACTTATATTTGAAAAAGGATGTACTTACTCACACAACTCATCTTTTAATCTCTCAAAGCATTTCAACGCAGCATTATCAGCAGCGACTTGTACACAGTAAGTCTAATAACTCGATACCCACCCAGTTCAGTGTCTCTGATGCCCATGTAGCTCTCCAGTAGGTCGTCCACTTTCTTCACTGCTTTCTCCTCAAATTCTGTTGGCTGGAAAAGAAAAACAACCGCTTGACCTCCTCGTTTTGTTGTGTCGTTTTAAATTTTGTCACTGTGGTGTTCTTCACTGCTCCTCCCAGTGATCAAACAGTCAGTGTGTCCAGCACTGTGACGTCTTTCTCCTCGGATTTTCTGTCGAGGGAGTTTGAGTTTCTCTAGGTGGCGCCGTTTTCTTTGTCTGTTCAGCCACGGTGGCTATCGCTGCTCATGCTAACTACCCAGTTCTTCTTCTATTTATCCCAAACAAACCTCTGTTGCTGCCGTCCACATGGCTGACATGACAGACTAACCAAAATTACAAAATAGATAGTTCAACCCATAATCTAACAAGGCGATAGTAAACATGTCTCCCCCCAGGAATGATGCAGTCCCCTTCCCCTGCAAAATCAGTGACAAATACATCACCTTGTTTTGACTTGTAATTGTAGTACCTCCCTTGGATCACTAAGCATAATTTTGAAAATGATAGATAGATACTTTATTGATCCTCAATAAATTCTGGGGTGATGAAGTGATGAGCATAAGTTTAATCAAAATCGGATCACGTCTTTAGAAACGAACGAACGGCTGGACTGGCAGATGGAGACCGTCTGTGGTGTCCATCTGTGGTTTGGATGAGAATCTACAAGCTAGGAAGGAGTATGTACCATCTAGAGAGGGCTTTTTTCATCTTTCTTTTTTTTTTGCTTTAGCCCTGCCTCTCCACGTGTATCTATAAGATGGAAGTTTAAAGGTTTTATCGAGAGCAATAAAATAAACATGTCCTATTCCCTGCTAGCGCCAGGTCCTCTGCTGGACCACACAGAGAAACTTACCACCTCCTCTACAGTAGCAGGGCCCTTGGAGCGCAGCCTCAGCGTCCCTCTCCCTGTACCAATCTTGTTGTCGCCGGCAGGTTTGGCGCCCTTTGACCTGGGCTCAAGCATTTCTGTTGATCAGAAAAGAGACAAGCGTTACCTGCTGCCGCGAGGTCGACACAGCAAAAGGTCACGTGTCACAAAATGGAGACAAAAATGTAATTTTCATAAACAAGATGAGTTATCCAGTATTTTGAAGAAAAAAAAAATATCCCTGCTCTTACAAAAGCACATCACATTATAGGTTTACTCTCAAAGTTATGAGTCATCTGACATTTCTGTTGTTAAATGTCAAATTCAGATGAGACACTGCACTCATCAACAACTGGGCACTATCATACTTGAAAAGAAACTTGAAAACTGAAACTGAGACATGTAATATGCTGTTTATCATGTCACAATGTGGTGAAAACCTTTTTCTACGGGATCTAATTAATAAAAGGAAGTGAAATTTGTATTATTGTGACATTTTCTCTCTTGGCTTAGTTGCGATCTTTCACACAATTCGGTGTGAAGCTGGGTTCATCATCCATTTGACCGTTACAATGATGTTACATTTTATAATAAAGCACACTGTTGTGTATGTATATGTAATATGCTAACAGTTCAGTAGGTAACGTTAACTAGTGAGCCAAGCAGTCTAACATTACTGTATTCTCTATAGCAGAGATGAAGGCTGTGAGGGAGTCAGAGAGCTGAAGTCACATTCAGATAAACTGCTAGTTTATTAGGTCTACCTGTCAACACCTACTGATCTGTCATGTCACTGTACAGAAACTGTACTTGCTCTGTTAGAATCAACTGGACAATCGGAGACTTCAGATGTCACAGCTGGAGACAAAATCCCAAATCTCTCTGCAACTTTGTAACTGTCGCTAGTTGAAAAGTAATCTATTAGGTTGATGTACAATGTGATCACAGCACCAGAAATGATGTTTCGCTGTTACTTTCCTTTTACAGACAAGGTAACATGGAAGATCTTAATGATGACTGTTATAATTATAGAAGGCCACACATGATTGGGGTCTCCAAAATGTGCTTACATATATGCTGATGACATACTGACTTTTGTTGAGCATTATAGTACGGTATCCCTCCACCATCCCCCTCTAGCTGTAATCATACTGTACACTAGAGATGGCCAAAACATTGAAATGATCATTTATCATCTTTTGACAATTATATTTCGATGAATTATGATATCGAGTTTGTATCAAAATTTGTATCATAGTTTTATAGTACTTTATTTTGGCATGTAGTTCAATGCGATGAGCATCGGCTTGATTATTTGACATGATTTTGCACGTTTGCAGATATTGTTACGCATCAATGTTGAAATATCTTTTCATCATATTTATTCTGTCCATATCACCCAGCCCTACTCTACACCACGCTGCCTGAATGCACATAGTGATCGAATGCTGCATGTGTATTGATTGATCTGTATGTGAGGCCTCAGATGTCCCTGTACCACGTGGGTCAGTATGTTTTACTATCTTCGATGTCAATACGTCTCTGCACCAATGTAACCAAGACAGACTGATTCTGACCCTGATTCAGTACATTTGTGGATATCCTGCGTCTTACTCACCGAAGGCCTTCATAGGCTCAACCAGTTTGAGTGTGAAGGACTTGTCTCTGGGCAGCTCTTTGAGCATGCGGGCCACCTCATAGTGCCGCGTCCCCACGATGTTGTGCCCGTTAATGCACTCTATGTGGTCGCCCGCAGAGATCACCTTCACCCTCGTCCACAACACTGCCGTCTTTGATGCGCTGCCATGTGAGGAAAAGTGGCGGGAAGGAAGACAAAAGGAAGAACAGAAGAAAGTGCTTTTACAAAAAACAGGTTTGTCTGAAAGTGCTTTGGAGAGCAACAAAGGACAAAACACAGATCAAAACAAAAAGGACAAAGACATCATGAAGATATGAGACCAGAGTCTGTGTGTGTCTGTGTGTGTGTGTGTGTGTATATATATATATATATGCACACATATGTTTGAATTGGATACAAGGGCTCCTGCGTAATACCAAGACAGTCTGCAGTTTTTGCTCATTCATCAAGTTATTTCAGAAAATCAGCTCTCTTGTGTTCATAGTTGAGCCGACTGATATGAAACCACTTGTCTTAGCAGGATACAAAAATAGCTATTACTAAAAATGTTTCCATGGAGGGAAAACAAGCACGATAATTTATAGTATGGCAGACTTCAAAAGCTTTAAATAAAAGGAACAGTCATTTGCGATGCAGATCTACCCACTCATTCAGGAGCATCTGTACTGCGTAGGTTTGGGACCTTTTCAATATGAACGATACATCCTTGGCCCTTGTCTCCTCAGGAGGACTAAAATATCCTGTTACTGAAGCGGCACATTTCACTTCTGTGCTAAAATCTAATCTAGTTGACCATTTAAAACATGGGACAATTATATGTGTATGTAATTGTATGAGTTTAAAAAATGTTGAAGTTTAAATAAATACAGATATGCGACTAGTCAAAATAACTTTCATTTTTATACTCAGTGTCTAGTCAATCCAAGTTGTTTGATGCTGCCTTCATAGACACCTGTCTCCTTGGAGGTTCATATGCTGCATACTGAATCACCGTAAATACTGTTGTTATCAGGTTGCAGTGCTGCTTCAGCATCACAGGATGGCACATGTGAGCAATTTGTTCTGGTAGAGCAGGTTTACTGAGATCAAACAAGCTCATTAGTCTCCATCAACAGAATGAAAATACCAAGTTCAATAATAATCTCCACTGTGAGAGTTTTGAAAAAAACTCACCATGTGGCAGTTACTCTAATTACTCAATGAATAAATGCTTTGTGTGATCTGTGTGTAGTTTCTTACTATTCATCATCTGCTGTCGTGTACATAATATGATTGTTATCAACAGAACTGTGGTGGAAGATTGTCTCACTGATTTGAGTTTATATATGCTTATATAGAAACTCATAACTTCCAGAACTTGTCAAAATGTAATTTAACGTCCCTATTATTGGATTGAAAATGTAATAAAACCCATTAATGTACTAAACAGCTGAATAATGTCTCCTCACATTATTACATTACCCGACGTGTATTACTTCATAATGGGTGAAATGAAGAAAAAACCTGCAATAAATAGTATTAATATCATGAATGTAATAGTTATTACAAGTCACGATTATTAAAACATCATCAGTTATGTAAAGTAATAATATGTGGGATATTATAATATTGAGGTTATTACATTAGAATTTATTACATCATCAGTTGTTACAGGGGACTATATGGGAGGCATATTGATACAGCACATGAATGTCATAAATAAATCTTTATTTTTTCCTGCCAACTTGCTATAAAGTTTTTTACCAAAGTACATTTGCTTGTGTTGCGGTTTACTGATAACCAAGACACGGTCCATTTTCATTTCCAGTATTTTTTAATATGCCTCTTTGAAATACAAGTTAGCCACTCAGGTATTGGTTTACATGATACCATTAAGTTCACTCAATAAATACAATACAATAAAACCAGTACCTTTATGAAAGCGTAGCCCGCTCCGTTGTCCGTGATGGTGAGACCCAGAGCGTCCTCAGATTTGAACACTTCCACCTCCTTCTTGATCCCTTTAATGTGGGCAAAGATGAAGTCCTCCAGGCCAATCTGCCCCCCCAACAGCTTCTCCATGTCAATCTTGTGGGTGTTCAGGGTGCAGAACAGGATCTGTGTACACACATGCAGGCACATATGTTACATACCCACCCATACGCACACAGCCAATGAGACTGGAATACTAAAAACATGTTCAGAAACTACTATTACTGTTTATTTAGAAAACAATTTAATAGGCACTGAAGAACATGAGGGATTAATGAAACTCTATAATGTCTGTATTGAATAAAAACGATGCTCTAGTGGTAGAAAAGCCTAGAAAAGTCATCTTCCAAAAGAATCCTTAACTATCTATTTTCAGTCAAAGGTTGAAAACTGAAACTCAAAAATAAAAAGTGTTTCATCTGAGTGTACATGACAGAGCACTGCGTCAGCGTGCTAAATCGAGGAGCCACCGGGGAGCTCTGTCTTTATGTCGATGGAGCTATGCCCTCTTTTGCCCTACGGTGTCATCACACCAAGGCAGCTGTGTTTCGAGTCCCGAGACAGGGCCAGCATGTGATGAAACAAAATGGGGAAAGTGACCTTTCCTGCTGTGCCAGAAATGTTGAGATCTGGCTTCACACCTTGTGGCTGCAAAGTCTTGGCAGGACAGAGGAATGGGGGAGGGTGGGGTTGTGATCACCAGGAACGCGATATACCCCGGATCCTGATTTAACAGCACTTCAAACTGGGGCTGGCTGGAGTGGAAGCCAAGAGGAGGAGCGCGGCGGTGGTGAATCATTTATTCCGCTCCACCTCACCCAGACAGAGGACACAGTGCTATTAATAAGTTGTACTTTAATGACTATTCTTCTCTAATCATGGGACATGCAGACAAACGCGAGGTCTGAAGCACGTTGCGCATGTAGTTTCCTCCGTCAGATCAGCTCCCTCGGGCTCCGGAAAAAAAGGCCAAGCCAGGATTTACCGAGCGACTTCCGTGTTTGCATGTAGAAAGGGATTGATTTGTACTGGTTCATCAGGAGGATGACCTTTGTGCGCCAATGAAGCTCTGGCGGTAAAACCATGCCTTGTTTGGCCCCTTTTGTGTACAGGCACTGTGCGCGCGCACACACACACACACACACACCAGCTGACATGGACACAAGCGTTGCCTTGGGTTACCAGAGTATAAAAGAATGGGATTAGAATGGAGGGGAGGCCGGTGGAGGTGGGAGGCAAGAGTGGAAGAGTGGAAGAGAGCAGTGTGGAAGAAGAGGAGGAGGAGGAGGGTGCTGTAGCTGAAGTGGCTGGTCTGCTTGGCTAGGCTCTCTCTCTCTCTCTCTCTCTCTCTCCTTCTCTCTCATTTTCCATAGCAGAGCACCCCACCGGGCCAGGGCATTACCCATGAGTATGTGGGAGGAACCGCAGCGGACGCCTACGCTCCGTTACCAAGGCTGCCGGGTTGCGCCGAGCTCTCTCCCGAACACAGGATGCTCTCGACACTCTCCTCACGCTGGGCTGACGGCGGCCGCGTTTACACGCCATCATGTAGCTGGGACGCGGTGTTAGCGGCGTCACACCAGCTCGCCCTGACTCATGGGAACAGACACTACACCTCCCACCGCCTCAGCCGCGGTGGCCAAAACCTGGATAACTACGGGTAAAAGGGCAGGTGTGAGGAGTGGGACTGCAATCTGTTCAGCATCACACAAGACAGAACTATTTATGGGCCAATGGCAAATAAGGAGGAAAAACAAATCTGACCAAAATAGATTTAAAATGCAATTTGAAGTCCACAACAATGTAATCTGTGTAGACATATTTGTAACCGTATAGAGTTTAAATAGTGCACCTTCACTGCACCACTGATGAAGACCTAAAAGCATTAACCATTATAGTGTGTAAAATATAAAAAAAAACTGTATTGAGGAAATTAACCTCTTCATTGCAGTTTTGTTCCCTTCATGTTCAGCTGTGCTATTCATTTGCATTCACACAATTGTTCTCTTGATCCAAGTACAAGTAACGAAGCCTTTTATCTCCGTTGAGCTACAATACCCACCCACCTACATCTATTCTCAGTAGTTACACACTTACACGAGAAAGCGCTTATCCTGCCAGACTAGTAAGACTAGTTAAATACACTTTAGTTTGAAATATGGCCTCCAGTGAGATACTGTAGACTAAAAGCAAGGGACACCAGTTTCTCTGGTAACTGAACCGCTGTCCATTCACAGCCTTTAACTGGATATTTCCCTTACAGTGGGGAATAATTCACGTATAATGGGATCATATTTTGGCATTTTCCAGTCTACATCTACAGCTATTTCTAAACCAAGCAATAGGAAATGCTGATGTAAGCTGTGTTATATATTCTATTATATATTATTCATTCAAGGACATGTATTCAATAACTTTCTAAATAACTCCTCTGACCACGAGGGTCCATTTCTCGACAGGGAATAACGCTCATCAGCTTTTAAGTCGGTGTAATCATTACCCAACTGCGGATGTGAGAATGACAACAGGATGCACGAGTGAAAAGTTCATGACAATCAGAGCCACACATTTCTGTACCATTTCTGTACTGACCGACTATTCACAACGAGTAAAAGAGAGCGAGATGGGGAACAACCAGAGGTCAGATTCCCCTCCCGCACATGCAGACACACCCAGTCCAGACAGGTGATGACAAATGGCAGACCGCTATCGAGCCAGATCTCGTTTATCAGTGGTTGTTTTGTCTCCTCCGTCACACCGGTCCTCTGAGAGACCAATGGGAGCTCGCCTCCGAAAACCTGTTGTTGACCTGCAGGCTGCGTTGCCCCGACAACCACCGGTAAACAACCACCTCACTGCCATCAAACCCAGTTTATTCTAATCGTTGCCGAACGCACACCTGGGGTCCGTCCCTGCTGCGCAACACATTCCTCATCGCCGTGAACAGCTTGTTCCTCATGGGTGTGTGGTGTGTGCACAGGGGAATGGTGGTCGGCCATATGCACTGGAGGAACGGCATTTGCTTGCATTTGCTTGCATTTGCTTGCACTTACATTTACTTGCATTTACTTACATTTGCTTACATTTGCTTGTCACCTGTGTAGTAAAGCTGCAATTGACAGTATCCACCTGTTCATTCACATCATGTTTCAGAACTGCTTTCTATCTATATAAACACACTAACGCAATATGACCATTTGTTACACAAGTGGAATACTGGGCAAAAAAAATATTGAGATTATGGTCACAAGAAAACGTTTACTCCAAAAGCGCTTTTTGACAAATTAAAAGTACTTAATACAAAAGCATTAAGTAGTCGGCATGCTTGTTCAGTAACAATGAAATAGCCCTACCCACTCCTTTATGGGTTATGAGTAATCCACTTAACGCCTGTAATATAAATGTCAGTAATGCCTGGTATGTTTCGCAATACTGATAGCGAAACAAAATCAAACAACTCTGTAGATGTGGAGTTATGTGGAATTGTTTCCTGGTTTCCTGCACTGAACTGGGCACTCTTTGCACCTTGGTACAAAATGGATCTATGGCTGCCAAAAGAAATGCATCACCCTTATTTCTTAATAAGGGTTGGATCTACACACCTAACAAGAATAGTTTCATCTGCAGTATGACGCACGCCACATACAGGATAGCCTAAAACGTTTTTTAATTAATGCTCGCTTGGTTTTCAAGACCGGCTTGGTATAAGGAAGTGAGCGTAGGAGCCAGGGCTGATACAAACAACAGACTCCATCAAATGAGATTGCTTCAGCTAATCCCCCTGATTAATTAAGAGATGTTTGGCTGCGAGCTTGGAAAAGAGCTGAGCAAAACACAACTACCTGGAGTCTGTAAAACAAAAACAGAGCGTGTGGTTCTGTCGGGCGGCGGTGGCGGCTCGGGATATTCAAAATCTAGGCAAAGGGCCGTGTCGGTGGCGATTAGGGAGCGTGCTCACCGGGAACAAGTGGACAGGTAGCAGAGTCACACTGCCACACCTCAAGCTGAAACTGCAGGGGCAATAAACAGACTTTGACCTGTGCAGAATGAAGACATAAAAAGATCTCATCCTTCAAGTAAAGGCAACAACAACAGTGAACCTAGACATGTCATAATGCCACGCTGGCTTGAAAGAAATGTGTATTTGAGGCAAACAATGAGTACAGAATAGACACCGACATTCTTCCAATACACAATTCATGTCAGGCGCAGTAAGTACTCAAGTAACCTCGGTGTCACGAAGCCACTCGTTTACAAACAACCACACTTATGGCTTCTGGGCGGGCTCCCTGTGTGACTTGGAGATCGTATTACATATTGTTTTCCAGTTTCATTTGGAGCAGATTGAGGCCAGATTCAGCTCAGACTGAAAGCTCCTCTGGGAGTCTGCGTGATAATGCCGTGACCGTAATAGTGCGGGGGTCGATTGCTATCTGATTGATTTGGGATTACGCGGGTCGGCTGTCTTAGTTAGGAGTAGAGTAGTAGGAGTTAGTTAGGAGCTACATCCTCGAGAAACAGCAGAGCAGCTACTCTACCACTAGTACCTTTGTACAGAGGTTTATACGTGGGGAAACAGGGCATCTAAGGGCCCATAAAACCAATGAAACCATTTCCAAGCCTATTCTGAATTGTAAAAACACACAGGCGGCAATAAGAGAAATCTCGTTTTTTTTGGCCGATATGAGGCTTTTCATTCGGCAGGACTGGTATCTCCTCTCCTGCCTTGTGCTGATTGGATGTGACCCAGGTCGACGGGTACCACAGTGTGCTTTGGCGATGTTTATGGAGGGAGGAGGCCCTGGGCAGGGCTGCTCCCCTGGGTATTCTGGCCCGGGAGGGGTTATCTGGTTAGATATGAGGCTGTGCCCACCGAGCCGGACGTGAGGGACTTCCTCTGTCCGACGCTGTGGCGTTCAACAACACCCTCAAATCACATCACACTCTCTCTCTGTGCTTCTATCTCTCAGTCTCTCTGTCATTTTGTGATTTCTCTGTGGTTCAGTGCATTGTCTCACACACTTTTTGCATCTACGTCAACAGATGCCAACATGGGACAGACATAAATAACCTCCTAACGGGACATCCAGATTAGTTCAATTTAACTCATTTTTCCTGAGCTCCCTGCTTGGAGCCTGAAGGCATTACTTCATTGAGGAATGCCTGGAATGCCTTTCAGGGAAACTGGGAGATAAAAATAGTGTTTGCTCCCAATGTGACAAGAAAAATAATAAAAATAACATGATCCTTAATTGATCCATCTGGAAACTGTCATTTGACATTTCACTGGAGGTCAGAGGTCAGGGTTTGCTACCGAGCAGCACCCCTGGAGCTGGTACGAGATCGGTGTCTTGCTCAAGGACACTTCAGCAGGGCGGACGCTTGCTGACGCGGGGGTGTGAACCCGGGTCCTCCAGTGCAATCGGCTAAAATCCAAAACGTCTAAAAAAACATTCCTTTAACATCTCCGTAGAGCCGCATTTGTCTTTAGCAAAAAAATGCTGTTAGGTAGTTCAAAACAAGTTCAGACAGAGGCTGAGAAAAGTAATTACGACTGTTATTGATAGACATGATGGGACAAATCCCCACAGAACAGTGGTTGGTGCCCTGTTGATGCTCAGTTTGAGCTTTATGA
This sequence comes from Hoplostethus mediterraneus, assembly GCA_034670385.1. NCBI lineage: Eukaryota > Metazoa > Chordata > Actinopteri > Trachichthyiformes > Trachichthyidae > Hoplostethus > Hoplostethus mediterraneus. The sequence goes on along the minus strand of JAXDDW010000050.1, from coordinate 188,880 downwards.
GGGACATTTTCTCCACAACCACTTCAGACAGACTGCAATTGGTTTCAGAGTTTCAGAGAAGCAGCCCTCCACTCATCATGTGCCCACCCCCCCCCCCTGCATGTGAGGTCGTGTTGGTCCTATGAGCTTCAATATATGTGGCATGATGAATCAAGTGATTGTGTTTCTGAGCATCAATATGTTGGGTCTGGTGGTGTGTGTGTGTGTGTGTGAGGGGGGGGTGATAGTAGGCTGCCTGGCCGGCTTATCTGGTCATGCTCAGGGTGACAAGAGGTGAACATACCACTCACATATTCCTTTGAGAAGAAGAGCTTAAGGAGTCTGTTCTCAAACCTGCCTTTGTTTACAGGGCCTTCATGTAGAAATGCACCATTTGGTCTATCTGGGAGGCATGTGGGTGGAATTCAGCCTTCCACGGACTGAAGTCTCCCTTCCCTCCTTCCTAGTTTGATACTGAACAGGCGTGTAAACCTGTATTATCTAAAACAGGCACACATTATATCGGTAACTACTCAGTGTCTGCATCTCGGGATATGATGTAGGCAGAGTGAACTGAAGGTGTGTATGGGACTTTATGCAAAACTACCACTAGTGTGGATACGAGATAACCAAAGTTTTCTTTTAAGAGCCATCGCGAGGATAATCACAAAATCAGCCTGTCAAACTCTCACCCAAACTTTCTCTGCTAGTATCCATCTCAACAAGTATAAAAAATAGTTCTGTTTTTTTAAAAAACAAGTGAGAAAATTGGGTTGAGGTGATTGCACTTGTTTCTAATGCCAATCACATTTTCTCCAAACATCATGTTCTTGAGTTCTGGTGGATTTAAGCCTAAACATCTTATTTAAGATTTACTTTTATCCAGTGTTGCTCCATATGCCAGAACTTACCTCCGGTGGGCTGATGTTAAACGCCTCTGCTATTTTTCTGTACAGTTCTTTCACGTTACTAAATCCTTCAATCCTGCCGGTGGGGCTTCCGTGCGCGAGCTGCGTGTGGAAGACCAGCTTGGGCCGCAGGTTGGCAGGTGGAGGCGGGAGTCCAGCTCCATTAACGGCGGATTTAGCAGCGCTCCCACCTGCGTGTCCACCGACCTCCTCGTTTTCCACCAGATTCGAGCTCTCCTTCGCCGACTTGTTTTTCTTTTTCCATGGTCCCAAAGGCATTTTTTTTGGCATGAAGTCTGTCCCGCTAGAGCATTGAAGTGGCTAACCTGTTGCACGCGAGCCTCCCTTCCGCTTCCCTCGCGAAGACTTTCCTCACCTAGAAGGTGTCTGACTCTGTTCTTCGACAGTGACTCAGCCCTCGCTTGCAAATGAAAGGTCTAAATATTCAACAGGTAGGTTGTGAATGTGGGACGTCTTCCAGTCGGCGGCCAGTCTGCTGTGCGTTCAGGTGCTGGTGGGAAGGTCCGAAATCCGGGACCTCCAATTAGGCAGCTAAACGGCATTGAATTCACGTTTTTCACTATTTCGTCGGAAAATCAATAAATGATACTCAAACGTGGATGATATAGCTTAACAAGCTAATTTAACGAAATGCTAGCTGTCTAATGCCTAGTGTGGCAAACTGCAAAGGTATAATAAAGGGTGCGCGAGTATATAAGTGCCGTTGACTGTCACAAAACCTGTTGAGAAGGTGATCGACTTTGAATGGCGTTCATGTGGGATTTCCAAGTGTGAATTTCGTTTTTCCGATTTATCCGATAGCACGTGAATGCAGTGACACAACCTGCTGGTTTTCGGCAAACAATAGCTACAGTGTTTCAGCATGCTGGGGTACGCATGCGCAGTCTGAGGAATCCAGGGTAGGAGTAGGAGTTCAGCACCTGTACGCCAGAAAGGGATGTCATCTCTTTAAAGCAATTACTGAAATGCTTTTGACAGGCTGTCATATTAAATCTAACCTTTTACGGGCCTACACAATGACTCTTGAAGGTTACATGGTCCATCATTCATGAAAATAATGCTTAAGATGATGATAGACGTGTCTGCAGGAGCTTTGTACCCTTCAACATTCAACTAAATCATGCAGAGGAGTTTTTACTAATCAATGCATTGAATTTTGGAGAGCATTACATACCATAATCCCTTAAATTGTTTGACGTACCGAAAGCACAAAGGTGGGCCTGCTAGGTGCAAAAAAAACACATATTTGAAAGTTTTTTAAATAGGAAGGAATAAGTTGCGATCCAATAGAAGCCGAGACCAAAACACGTCAGAGTCAAAATAGACCGAGACCTGACTCAAGTACAGTTCCTTGGCTAGGAGAGTGGTCCTATACAGAACAGGGGTCCTCAAACGTTTTCATGTCACAAACCCGCAAATAGACCCACACACGGACCCCCATTCAATAAGACTTTGTCCCACAGACCCATATGGGAAGGTTTGTTGCTGTTGTTGATTCAGGGTTGCATTGTATTGCTGTCTACACTGCGTAGGAGGGTGATAGTGGTGAGAGAGAAACCTGTGATTATAATAGCCATTCTTATACTTTGGCTAAGTGGGATAATTTTTACTGAATTAAATTATTGCTGAAATTAAACTACATTACTGTCATTTAGCAGATGCTTTTATCTAAAGAGAGTCTCATGCTCTACCTGACTGAGCTGTCTGGGCCAAACTAGTCCTCATTTTGCTGGGGAACCCTCTGGGACTCCTTCAAGGACACCTGGAACCCACTTACCTACTGATATAAAACCTCAACGGCTCAAAGAACGCTCTTATTTATCGAAATAAAAATCTGGCAAATCATAATGAGGAACCCAGCGTTAAGTATTAACGTGTTAATACTGCTGACTCGGCCTACGGGTTCTGTCATGATACAAGCCTGAAGGACCATTTTCTGGCACTACATAGAACGCATTTTGTTGAGAGTGATAGCCTTGCCAAATGTGTAATATTGAAGTGACCATTAACAGGCCTAAGCAGCATTAGCAGTATTAAAGTGATTATTGTTAACAGACTGTTGATGTCATGGAGACGGGAGACTAAGATGCAGTTTTTATAAAATTCATCCAGACACTTTAAAAAAAGAAGAGGTGAAATAAGTCATGTTGCATTTTCTCCACGACACATGGAATGGTGTATAGTAGTAATAAAAACCTGCATCAATTGAGACTACTTGGTATGATGTGCACTCTGAATTTATTTCATGAATGACTGAGTGAATAAAACCTTGAGCTCAGATTAAGTGGGTTTACCCTTCACTATACCCCTGGTTAATAGTGACCCATCTCTAATAATACTGTACATGGTTATAACATGTGCATGTGTTTCCAGGGACAACAGTACTATTTCAATACATGATGGTAGGGATAAAGTGCATACTGGAAAAAGGACAATCTCTCCCGTGCAACAAGAGCGCACAGAGGTCTGGGTGCATCTGACTTTCTGGTCTAAGCCAATAACCTGTCTGGAATTTATTCTAAAAAAAATGAATGCAGACAGACATGCCCTACAGACAGACAGGCAAACAGACAGACAGACAGACAGACAGACAGTCATCTGTCATATGATACAAAAAGGAAAATAACAAGCATTTACTATTAGTTCTTTTTCTTTGGCTTTAATAAATCCAGAAAATGAAGCTATTACCGGTTTGAAATGCCACACTTAACTTCCTACGCTGAACTTGAAAAATAAATGTGTGCAATCCAACCATGGGGGCCCTGTCTGTCTAGCACGCACTCGCCCCTGCGTGGGCCCCTGACCCATGATGAGTGATGTGGCGTCCCCTTGTGGGACACTTTAAAGGGCAGCTAATAGCTAGCAGCTGGGAGCAGAGGGCTATATTTACACAATCATAGTTGTAGCATTAGTAAGTTTGAGCATGAAGGAAATTTGACCAATAGATTTTTAATATTGATTTTGGCACATGAGTATCAGTATACACTTTAACAGCCACCAAAAGGTTCACACTGGAATACTAAAATACAGGTTGTTTTAAACTTTGAAATCCTTCAAGATCAAATTGATGTTTATTTATTTCAAAGTTCGAGTTTGATATCTTCAAATGTCATTTTCTAAAATATGATGATCCAGTTTGAGAACTTGCAAAATGAAAACTCGTTGCAAAATGATTATTGTTTATTATTAAGACAGGCCTCCAAATAGAAGCTTGTATGTCTTCATGAGAAAACAAACATGAAGAACAATTAACAGATGACAAATCTCAGTGATGAAGGCTGTCAAATGTAAGTGAAGGCATGGGAACGTGCTGTTCTGCACAGCACTTTTCTTCCCCAGATTACTGGGGTTACTTGGCAGCTGCAGACTCCCTCACTGCCAAATCCTTCCAAATCCAACACAAACAACACAAACACACAAAAAGATAAAGTGAATGTGGCAAGGAACCACAAACATAAAATGTTTACTCTGAGATATCAACAACCTTGCACTTATATCAACTTGGCGGCATGCGTGGTATTTATAAAAAACACCAAATAGATAAAAAATAGAAATTGCACATTCGTTAGAAGGGGGTCCATCTGTGGATTGTCAGCATTGTCCTTCTGTGTGTGTGTGTGTGTGTGTGTGTGTGTGTGTGTGTGTGTGTGTGTGTGTGTTTGGGTAAAGAGAGTGAGCGCTGGCATGCGGATATCACCCCTCGCTCTGTCAGTCCGAGTCCTTCCCCCCCTAGGCAGGTAAATGCCGTTTCAGGACGTCCTTAGCGTTGCAGGGGAGAGTCTCGGGGAAGCTCACGTCAAACTCCACCACCAGATCCCCTCTCTGCTCGGGGTTTTTGGGTAAGGGGAGCCCCTGCCCGGCAACTGTCTTTCTCATGCCGGGTTTGATGACATCCGTGATCTTCATGTTGCACGTCTTCCCGTCTATCGTCGACACGGTTACCGAACATCCGCACAGCGACTGCAACGGCAAGAATGTGGCGGTCAGGGACTGGACTGTGCAAGGATCAGGAGCAGAGCAACCTGAACACCATCTACCATCTAGATCTGTCTTTTATTCAGACAGGAGTGCTAGAAACAAATACGTCCAGATGGACAGATTCATGGAGGCTCAAATGGTGTGAGGGTTGCTCTACTCCTTGCAAAAATGTTCTCCTCAACTGATGCACCCTTCTGAAGTCCTGCAACTATCATAGGTGCAGCATTAAATACTCTTTGCTCCTAGTCAGTAATAAGAAACATAACTTAGATCAAAAGTGCCTTACAGTACCATGCAAACAGTTTTAGCAACTGGAAATTGACCCCAATCACTCACAGTGTACGAGGCATACTCTATACCCATAGAGCTAGAATATTTCTCTTCGTCTTTGGTCACAAGTGTGTTTTAGTTTACAGAAAAGATGTTTTGGAGTCGTTTGGTGAATTGAAGTCCTTAACACAGAATAAATGGCGCCTCGCGGGATTGGAAGTCTACGTCTAATGTGATTAAAGGGTGATTTGATTTGTCTTTTGTTTTCCCAGCATGTCATGTGACACGACAGAGAGCGAACCTTGTGTTGTTTTCGTGCACCAGTCAAAACACTCGGCCTTAGCTGAGGAAAGTATGAGGAACCATATAAGTACATGTTGCACCGTGTGTGGGTGGGCAGGCCTCTCTGCCCTCCCAGTGATACAGCTCCTATTTCCCAATGCTCCTGATCCAAATTACATAACTAGATGGCTACTATGCTCATTCAGCAGGCCTGAACTTTCCCGGGAGAACATTTTCTGAGGCAGACTACCTACGTTTTATTGATTACGGCCATGCTTTCTTTTTGTGTTGAGCATCACTTTCAACTATAAGCTTATTCTGACTATCTCCTCTCTATGACTCTCTCTATCTATGGCGACTATAATGACATGACTCACTAGTAATACTACAATGCACTGGTGCTCAGTCACAGTGGGTGCCAAAGTAGAAAATACCTCACCTGTCGTAAACTCACGCGAACAGGATACACAATGTCAGAGCCTTCCCGCCTAAAGTGTGGGTGTGGCTTGTCCTTGATGACGAAAACAATGTCAGCGGGGATGGTGTTGGGCGACTCGTCTCCCTCCCGCGGGAAGGTGATCTTGGTGCCTTCCTTCCAGCCCCGTTTAATCTCGATAGTGAGAATCTTATCCTCACTGCGCATGGTCCTGCCATCCGGGTTTAACCTTTTGCGAGAGATTTTCATCCTCTTGGTGCAGCCGTGGAAGACCTCCTCCAGGGAGACCCTCAGTTCGTGGTGTATGGCCGGGTCTTGCTTCCGTCGCTGCTGCCCCTCCGAGGCCGACGTGCCGGTCACGCGGGAACCCGTTCAGGTTGAAACTGGTGAAGGAGCCGAAGGGGTCGTTCCCGTCCACTTCCATGTCCTCGTCGTCACGCCCGTTGGCCTTACGCCCGAAGAACATCTCGAAGGGGTTGGCGCCCCCAAAGAATGTGGCGAAAGTGGCGTGTGGGTCCCCGTGGAAGGTGTAGGTGAAGTTGCTACCCTGTCCATCACCGGTGGGTCCGTTTCCTCCCTTGAGACCTGATGGGTAGCAGAGACGATTCATCAGTCATCGGTGAATTCTACAACTCAAGAAGAAATCTACCCGTTTAAGTGACACCTACTATTACTAAATCATTGATAGCACAAAATTGGAACAAATTATGTCACTTTTTACAGAACATCAGGGAACTTGAGTCATATGTGAAAAAAAATGTGTGTACGTTGACATATGTGGCACCTTGAGTTTACACATATTGAATGATAATAACCCCACAATAAATGTACTTTATTGTGGGACTGGCAATTTGCCACCGCTACTTCTGTATGCCACCCAACATCGACATAGGTGCTGGGTGGCATACAGAAGGGTGGCTGGAGGGAGAAAATGATCCCCCCCCCCCAATATATGAATGTAGATAACCAACCTCTTATCATCATGACATACAAGATAAAAGCTTTTGTATATAAGATACATATACAGGTATTCTTACCCCAACATAACAGTGCCCAAAGGCTTTAACACAATGAAGAACATTCAGTTTTTTTTCTGAGGAACAACACCCATATCTGGTGAATATGGAGGGAGGCAGACCTTTATTCCCCCATCAACAGGAATAACGGGAGTCATAACTGCACAGAGAGACAGTAAATACCCTCATAGTAACACAGTTATTTGCTAGTTAATTGTTATCCAGGTCTGTTTGTTTCATTCCCCGTGTGACTTGAATAAAAGAAATCATTCTATTTTACAGACTGACAGCATTCCTGTACAAGCCTGGCTCCGTGATAGAGGTGTGATCGTATTATGAACACCCGTCACGCCACAGGAACGATGCAGAAGAATGTAAGATCAATGTTGAAACCACATTACCTTCCTCTCCATACTGATCGTATATTTCCCTTTTTTTCGGATCACTGAGGACTTCATATGCCTCGGCGATTTCCTTAAATTTCTCCTCAGCATTTGCCGCCTTGTTTTTGTCCGGGTGCCATTTCAGGGCTTGCTTTCTGTAAGCCTTTTTGATGTCCTCGTCCGCAGCTCCTTTAGAGATCCCCAGTATTTTATAATAATCTTTCCCCATTTTTCACCCCCCCAAAAAAAGAATCCGTTGAAGAAGAGCAACGCGACTGGGTCTGGTCGACGGGTGGCTGTCAGTCCCAACACAATAATATATGTGGGCTCAGTCTGGTCTGGTGGACAATACGCGAGACAGACAGACAGTGATGACCATTTAGAGGCGGTTAGTCAACGCTGTGGACCCTGTGTTATTCAGCCGTCACTATATGACCCTCTTTAAATAGCCACTGCACCCTCCCCTGCGTCCGGAGTATCAGTGTCAAGGCAGACAGAATTAACAGTGGTACTTCCGGTCAAACCTTTCAAAATACTACAGGATCTGTTCTCGTTCTGTCGGCAATTAGTAGTATACGGAGCCCGAAAGTGGCTGTCCTGTAGGGAAACATGTATTTCGATTTAATGAAGTATTAACTTGTGTTCACCATGTTATTGTGTGTTTATTATATATAAAACGTGCGCGTATGACTGATACACATCCTTGTCAATTAAAAGGTCTACAACATCCCTCAGGTCTAGATATTGGACTGTGGTATAGCCCACAAGCTCCTGATATGCTTTGTTTCTTATCATCACAAGAATTGCCAGCAATGCCATAGTAAAGTAAAACTTGACTAACAAATCTATAACTTATTTAAAGTCTTTATTTTGAAGGCAAAATAGCATAACTTCCGGTTCACTGTGGATAGCTTGACACCGCTGTACACTGGAATCCAGGGGCACTTTCTAGAAAGCAAATGCTAAGGCACGTCATTTACCATAGCGGGCTCTTTTAGAAACCATCCAGGTGAAAAAACGTTACTCCTGCCTATTGTACCGCAATAAAGTTGTGAACATGACATGCCAGACCAGAGTGGCGGGACCTTACAATACATTTTAGAAATAAATATTAATATGCCACAGCAAAACTAAAGTCCCTATGGGAATATTATAGTCAAACCACAGGAGATAAAAATACCATAAACTATGACAGGGCCACTATAAACTCACTACTGAGTTCCACAGACACACTGTAAATCCCTATAGGAATATTAGAAGAATATTAGAGGGATTTAAAACCTGTCACTCTTGTTTATCCTGTTTACTGTAGCTCAAAGTTAGGAGTGACAGTTCTGTGTGTGTGTGTGTGTGTGTGTGTGTGCGCGCGCGCGCGCGCGCATGTGTGTGTGTGTGCGTGTGCACGCGCGTGCGTCCAAAGCACGACCTCAGTGTGTCCAGACCATTCCAAATTATAGTAGCTTACCTTAGCACAGTTTACACCTTGAACTTGCAAGTTTTGTTCTAAATCCTAATTATTAATAGGAGTATTATTATTTCGAAATCTGTCTGGGATGAAAATTCCGCCAGCAGCAGCCAAACAAACAGAGAAGACGTGAGGAACTGCCTTTCTCCGCAGCCACAGCGACATCTGCTGTGTTGCAGTGGAAATGACACATGGATCACACGGAGAGGATGTTGGCTGTGTGCTGCTGGTAGCGGGCCAAGGAGAGCCATATACCGCATTGACTAGCTGTGCCTGTGACTCAGCAGGGCTATAGGTTAACCTCTGTACCTTTTCTTCTCTCCTCAGTAGATGTGCACCGGTGAACCAGGCTGCATTTTATCCTCAGTTTGTGGCTCATTTTTATATCAATCATGGATCAATTCAGTGCTTTATTTCTGAAACTAGACAAGGATAAGGATGGCTTCATATCAGTCGCAGAACTTCACGGTGAGATGAAGAAATATGGAATCCGCTCGATGGATGACAAGGTTCAGGTAATCATTTAATTGTCGTCTCTGCATGGCCTACATTTCCCAAACCACCTCATCTATAATTGATCACTTTGTAGTCACCATTACCCAAAGCCCTTTGCCTTCCAGAGCATCGTTGATAGCTATGACCAGGACAGAGACGGCCGGTTGGATTACAGTGAGTTCCTCAGCTACATGATGGACAGAGAGAAGAAATGGAAAATCTACTTTCATGACCTTGACAAGAACAAGTGTGGTGAGCGGCCAGGCCATTAGTACCATAGGAGAGTTAACAAAAATACATTAAAGTATAGGAACAATATAGGAATGTTAGAGTGATTGTATTATGGTTTTGCAGTGCATCAGGTCTTACTTTGATATCCTACTTTAAATGTATGCTGGGGTGTAAACTAATAGAGGCAGACATGCACCTTTGAGATTTGTTTATAGTGAACAGAACTACATACAATGGACCCTGTACTCATAATATGCTGTAGTCTGTACTCATAACATGCAGCATGTGTGTCATCAGAACCAAAACGCTCATTCGACATAGGGAATGGCTGGAAAACAGTCCCATCAGTTCATATACCTGATTGTGTAATCCTGTCCGTCTCTTCTCTGATCAGGGGTGATTGACCAGGAGGAAATCATATGTTTGTTTAAGGAGTTAGGAGTGGTCATATCAAAGCCGAATGCAAAAAGAATAATTCAAATGTAAGATTCTTTTCCCTCACAAAACTATTGCTGTGTTCGGAAAAAAATATTTCACAAAACTATAACAATAGTAATGGGTTAAAGATCTGACACAATGATGCATTTTTCACTGATTCACACTAATCACACAAGAGCTTTCCAAATGACACTGTAAGGATTAAAGCACAATTTGATCCTTGTGACTAAACAACACAGACTACATGCAGAGCTGCACTTGATGATACTTCTACTTCTGTTTGTTTGTTTTTGTGATGAAATGCACCGACGAGCGCTGAATATTAGCTGTTTCTGTTGTGTTTTCCATTGCCAGGATGGATCAGGACAGTTCCATGACGGTGGACTGGGGGGAATTCCTGCAGTATGTCATCCTGCACCCGGCGGAGAACATAGGAGAGCTGGTGTCCTCGTGGAAGCACAGCCTGGTAAGAATGGCTGGCAGCCTCAGTCTCATGCTGCTTGATCATCATGTGGATGATCAATAATACTCAGATCCATGTGAGAGCGATGGTGGAGGCCCTTTATTCCCTTGGGATTCAAAAGTAATTTCAGCTAATGAATGATGCTTGAAACTACATCTGTCACCTGTGATTGATACCCGTCAATCACAGTCTTAAAAACCTGTTAATGTCTTAAATCCAGTTATTAGAGGTCTTGACAGGTTTCTTTGTGCTCCACATTCACTCTAGATTAGATTAGTTTGTAGTACAGGATGCATCCTATCTGCTTTAACGTCATGTCCATAACAACGACTTCAATTTCTTATACTGCCCATTCATAGTTTCACAACTTCAAGTTCAATTGGACGTCATTTGTTTCCTTATTTAGGCTTTTTATGTAGTCTTAAATGAAATCTTAAATTTGTCTTTTTGAAATCTGCAGATCCTCTGTGATCCTCTGGGGAACGAGTACCCATCATGTATTTTCTATCAATACCGTTCATAATCATTAAGAAGAAATGAAGTCAGAGGGTGATAGACGTGATTCCCTCGCCGCTCTGATTGCAGGTTTTCGATGTGGGTGAGAGCCGCGCGATGCCCATCGAGTTCCCAGACGAGGTGTCTGGCTCGGGGATGTGGAGGAGGTTTGTCCTCGCGGCGGGACTGGCAGACGGCGTGTCCCGAACCGTGACGGCGCCCATCGACCGTCTGAAGACCCAGCTCCAGGTCCGCTCCGCATTCGGACGCCATTTGATTTGATTTGATTTGGAACGACCCCAGAAGAAAGCGTAATAAGAAGTGCAGTGATAATAATCTGTAGCTGACCTCTGACCTCTGACCCCCCCCCCCCCTGTTCTGTAGGTTCATGGATCCAAGGCATTCTCCCAAGGCTTTCAAGAGCTGAGGGCGGGTGGTCTGCGGGCAATGTGGCAAGGCAACGCCGTGAACGTGCTGAAAGGAACGCCACAGTCAACTCTACAGTGTCTCATCTACGCCCAGGTGAGACAAGACAGACACACACTCTCACACACACTCTCACACACACACACACTCGTGAGCTTGTTTTAACCTGCCTGGAGCTGGAGATGGGGTGGAGCTCGGGTCAATTCAGTAATACTTTCCTGTGTTTGACAGCTAACCTGACACTATCTAATCGGCCTAATACACTAAGCCCCACCCCCTCCGCGCTCCAATGCCGGTTACAACAGTTTGAACAGGGCTGACACACACACACACACACACTCAACGCCTCTCTGCCGTCTCCAGATGAAGGTGTACACCCAGGACCGAACCCAGGAGGGTCTGTCGGTGCAGCATCGTTTCGGGCTGGGCTGCGTCTCCGGCGCCGTCGCTCACGCCGCCTTCTACCCTTTAGAGGTATCAGAGAGCATTGGCAGGTCCGAGTGCTTTAACATTTCTGCCCTGTCATGTATTATATATCATTATATATATATATATATTATAAATCATCCCAAATGAATCATGATGCCTTGGTATAATTCATGTAAACAAAATGAGACGGTTGAGAGGATTCTACCCTCCGTCTCACACCAGTGGTATTCTTAGTAGCAGTGTGTCTCATTTCCCTCCTCCCTGGCCTCCGCCTTCTTCAGATCTTTTTTTTGCTTTACTGACGAATATAAACATGTCGGAAGTGATTTTTCCATCAGCCTTCCACCATCTGCCATTGCAAGAAACTGAAGTTTGCACTGAAATAGCAGCAGCCTCTACCTGTTTTGTGCCGTAAAGCAATCCAGCAGATTTCCCACAAAATCTGGACTTGTTTACAGGAATTACACAACTGTGTCAAAATCAATGTGCTGATGATTTATTGATGGTAAAATATTACATGTAGCACCTTTAAAAAATGGAGGCAAGTATATCATCTAAATTGTTACTAGTGTGCAAGCCATAGTGAGTTTCAATTTAGTGCCAGACAACAATGACTTGTTCCAGAGAAGCTTGTCTCATTTTGATATAAAACTCATTTGCCTTTTTGCTAAGTTTTACTTTTTAATTCCTCTCCTCCTTTTCTCCGTCAGGTGTTGAAGGTGAGGCTTAACCTGCAGCAAGCCGGCACCTATAAAGGTGTTGTGGAGTTTGCCCGATCTATTTACAGAAACGAGTCTTTAGCCTCCTTTTACAGGGGGTTCAAGCCCAGCATCCTCTGCATGGTCCCCTATGCAGGCGTGGAGTGTGCAGTTCATCAGGTGAGGAAGAGAAACACTCAGAGATCAAGTTCACGTTCATCTGAAGGATACTAACTTTTAATTATCTGCTTCTCGTTACAGTCAATCATGAACTGGGCAAAGAGTGATGTGGCCTACAACAGTGACTCCCAACTCTTTTTCTTCAGTTTTGTGGCCTTTGCCTGTGGACAAATGACCAGTTACCCGCTGGCAGTGATCCGGACTCAGCAGCAAGCGCAGGGTAACCATCATTTGTCCTGAAGTGGGTTTTTTTTGTTACAGAAATGAGAATTTACAACAAACAACTATGTCTGCTCATCTTCAGTTTTCTTGTTTTCCAGCTTTCTGCCCAGTTTCGCCTCCCACCTCAAGTGTGCTACAAGGATTTATTGGAATCTATGAAAGGCTTGGAATTAGAGGATATTATAACGGGATGGGAGCAAGCTTCGTCAGGGCGATCCCATGTGCCCTGCTCAACTACACTTTAACTAGAAAACTAGAAATTGTATTTGCCTCAATTTAGTCTTTAGATTTAGGAAAGTGTCTGTTTTCTATTCCAGATAACTTTGTATCTTGTACTGAAAACTAAAAACACATTTTCAAGGATGTGATCAGGAACACAAAGAGAAGGAAAAAACAATGTCTGAGTTGTGTCCATAAATAACTGAAATCCTGAAAATGATCACAATGTTCTTCAGAGGAAGATAATTGTAAGGCTGTCAAACCTGCATCACTGTACTGACACATTGCTTAATACCTGTGCAGCTACTGTTGAAAAGCCAATAACTTACCATTGATCAAGAGCATGGGATGACACAGTAGCAATAAATGCTGGAGGACATTTTGACCAATGTTTCACTGTGAGCTGTAGTAGGTCTGTCCCTCTGTCTGTCTGTCTGTCTTGGGCAATAAAATGTATTTAATTCACAGACCTACCTGTATTCTTCTTCCTGTATTATTAAAGAGTGTTGTGAATTAATACATTTGTTTTTTTTCTGTTATCCAGTTTGAGTATGAAGGTAGGAGACATGCAGATAGATAAGATAGTATGTTAGTAAGTTTATATTTCATAAAGGAGGACACGGAAATGAATACTGATTTGGAGAGAGCAGCGGTCGTTACAATCTTATTGTTGTTGTTGGTAGCCTCTACTGTCATGACAGATCACAGCCACCAGAGCAAGGGAGCAGGGCTGTTTTTTTTTTTTTACATCAGAGACCGGATGTCGAGTCTGATCTCGCGAGATTGAGCATCGGACCTCGAGGCACCCGTGAATTAAAACCGCCATCTTGTTTCGCCGAGGAGGAGAAGAGCAGCAGATATGGCTGACTACAGTAACGTGGCTCCCCCGTCCTCTAATGCTGGTGGTGGAATGAACGACGCCTTTAAAGACGCCCTTCAACGAGCGCGACAGGTAGGACTTGTATGTCGATCAAGTTATCGATAATGTCGAAATCTTTAGCAAAACCGCGACTGTTTGTGCTCTTTGTAACGTTAATTCACCGTGCGAGCGCCAACCTGCAACATCATGCGAGGCTAGCGAATGATAGCTACGCCACAGTGAAAATGTTAACATGAGTGGTAGATGTCTTGAGTGAAAACCCCAAAAGTGACCCTAGACACTTTTGCGAGATAGTTATAAATCCAATATGCGCTGTTGTGAGAAAGTTAAAGTATAACTCTGCGTTTGTCTCAGTAAAAACAGCGACAAACTGGTATTGCGCCAACATGGCTAGCTAGCAGGCTAATCTGGAAGTTCACGCATTCCTTTGTTGGCCCGGACTTCCGGACCGAATTGTAGGCCTCAACTAATTTGTCTCTGTCACGAGCTGCGATAAAGTTCACTGAAGTGATGTTTCTTTTTATTTTGTGTGTTTTAGATCGCAGCCAAGATCGGAGGCGATGGCGTTGCGGCACCTACAACAAACGAATTTGGTTACGGAGGCCAGAAAAGGCCCCTGGAAGATGCTGGTGGGTATTTTCCCATGCCTAACCTCAATATAGGTCAGTGGCTTAAATCGATTCATTGCAAGTCCCGTCACTTATGCTTGCCTGTATAATTTAGCAACTAAGGTAGTGTATTTGGCTAAGATTAAAAGTGTTCTGTACTTAGATTGGATCTGTATTAACATTGCCCTGTAGTTAACTGGTAATTCACCAAGACATGCCGTTTGTTCTGGACATCAGTGCTTAGCATGGAGTCTGATATGGTTGTTAATGTATATATTTTAATCTATATAATTATAAGTTGTTTTATTGTGTTCATTTGTTGACGTTTGGCTTGTTCATTTTATGTTGGCAAATGTTCAAATTTATCATCATATGAATGCATTAACTCTTTTAAAGCTTTCAACATTGTTGTTGCATTGCCCTAACATGTACATTTTAGGCACTACTGACAACCCATTTTCAGTAATATGAATCCCCGGCTTGAGCTTGGAGAACCCGGTCAGGTCAGTAACACGATAACGGGTACAACAGCAGGTACTTATGCTGGCTGTTTCTCCTGTCTTCACAGACCAACCAGAGACGAAGAAAGTTGCTCCAAATGACCGTAAGTATCATCTGAGGTGGTTGTACTTTACATTAACTAACCCCTTGATGATGTGTAGTAATTGGCTTAAAATGAAAAGCACACAGAAGGTGCGTGAAGAAAATGCTTGCGAGTAAACAATGTATTTTAAAAAAACAACAAGTAATTCTTGGTATCTGTGTTCTGTTATGTAGTAATCAGATAAAATTATCAAATTGTTGCAGGGGTGAATCTTGAAGTTTTCCTGCACCAGTTCTAACTTTTGTTTTTTCTCTCTCTTTTTTGCAGCCTTTTCAACAGGCATGGGAGGAATGTGTTGTCCCCCAAGGTAGATATAAAGACTGCATTGTCTGTTTTTTGTCATCACATTAATTGGTTTTATCGTTCACATTTGACCCTAGATTACAAAGTCTGCATTGACATTTATTTTTTTATTTTCAGATCAACATCAGATGAATTCAAGGTCCCAGATGGAATGGTTGGATTCAGTGAGTTGACTTTAATGTTCATTCACAGTAATCTGACTAAGCAGCACTTTGTCCAGTTTTAGTTGTATTGAATATTTGCATGCAATAAATGTTTTTGTTTTTTCCAGTTATTGGAAGAGGAGGCGAGCAGATAACCCGCATGCAGCAGGAGTCTGGATGTAAAATACAGATTGCCTCTGGTAGTTCAAAATTCACTATTCATATTGTGGATATCATGCTATAATACCGATAAATGTGGATATCTGTGATTGTGATATGTATGTTGATCGTTCCCTCTCTGTAGACAGTGGAGGGATGCCAGATAGGTCGGTGACATTAACAGGAGCACCAGAGTCCATCCAGTAAGTTATCAACCTTTTTCCTGTTTAGCATTGATCTACATTTTTGTTGGTAGCTCAGAATGGCGGGATGTCTTGGAATTGGCTAATCTTGACTTTACCCCCAATTAGGGCTGCAAAGAGGCTACTAACAGAGATTGTTGATAAGGGACGGCCAACCCCAGCGTACCACCACAACGATGCCCCAGGCATGTCTGTCCAGGAGATTATGGTCCCAGCCTCTAAAGCCGGCCTTGTGATTGGCAAGGGAGGGGAAACTATCAAAAGCCTTCAGGTGAGTCTCATGCATGAGACCAGGTCAACCTAAGAAACCGAAATGCTCTGAAGATTTAGGCTTGGTAAAATGGCACAGATGCAATGAGTTAAAGCTCATTCCCTCAGACCTGTAGCTTTCCTGCAAGCTGTTAATGGTTTCTCTTGAACACCAGGAACGAGCCGGAGTCAAGATGGTCATGATCCAAGAAGGACCCCAAAACACAGGCGCAGACAAACCTCTCCGCATTTCAGGAGAACCCTTTAAAGTTCAGGTAGGTGGTTGTGACTTTGTGATAAACCTGAGGAGTCATTCTTTTGGAGGCAGACACAAGTGTGGTTCATTTCTGATGGGATATTAGTTTTCTCTTTTAAAAGTCACGCTCTCTCTCTCCCCCCCTCCCCCATTAGCAAGCCAAAGAGATGGTGATGGAGCTCATCAGAGACCAAGGCTTCAGGGAGCAGAGGGGCGAGTATGGCTCCAGGATGGGGGGTGGAGACAGCCTGGATGTGAGTGTTTACAAATCACATTTCCCAGTTTCATTCATCAGTTTGGGGACAGTGTTTGAAGTGGTCGCTTAACTGGTTTTGCTTTCTCTCTCAAGGTTCCCGTCCCCAGGTTCGCGGTTGGAATTGTGATCGGGAGGAACGGAGAGATGATCAAGAAAATTCAGAGTGACACAGGTGTTAGGATCCAGTTTAAGCAGGGTGGGTGTTCATGGCTGTAAAAGCTCAGATAAACGATCAAAATGCAATGTCGTCACCTGGACATGCTTATATACCTATATGTGTACAGTCTGTGAGGAAAAATCATGCACCACGCTGAATATGTGATGTATAACCCTACCACAGTATCTGAGACTTACAAGTACACACAAGCGTTAGTGGTTGGAGAGACCAGTAACTTTATTGCAATCCTGTCATTGCATTTTGCAATAACAGAAATTTACCTCTGCCATTTGCAATGTCAGTAAAAGCGTAATGAAAAGCCAAAGAGGCCCTCTAACTGTCCTGTTCTCTCCGTGTAGATGATGGCACCACGCCCGAGAGGATAGCTCAGATCATGGGTCCTCCTGACCAGTCCCAGCACGCAGCAGAGATTATCTCTGACCTGCTGAGGAGCGTCCAGGCCGGCGGGCCCCCAGGACATGGGGGCGGCAGGGGGCGAGGTCGCGGACAGGGTAACTGGAACATGGGCCCTCCCGGTGGCCTGCAGGAGTTCAGCTTCACCGTCCCAACCATGAAGACTGGCCTGATCATTGGAAAAGGCAAGTAGCCTAAAGCAAGACCCTCGGAGAAGCTCTCCTGCTGAGAGCATTGTGTGTAATGAAGGTTGAGTGTGAATGAACCCGCCTGTACACGTATAAGCGTGCGTGGTTGTGGCAATTATCACAAAACACCACCTACAACGTCGCTGTAGTAATAACCCTTGCAGAACGTCTTCTGTTGAATGGCTTTTTCTAAATGAATGTATTTTTGATCCAGGCGGTGAGACCATCAAGGGCATCAGTCAGCAGTCTGGGGCCAGGATTGAGCTGCAGAGGAACCCTCCACCCAACGCCGACCCCAACATCAAAATGTTCACTGTCCGCGGCTCACCTCAGCAGATTGACTACGCCAGGCAGCTGGTGGAGGAGAAGATCGGGGTGAGGCACTGAGTGATTTATTACTGATGACAGCTTTTTTGGGGCGTGTAAAGGATCAGCACAGGAATTTATTGAGACCAATAGTCAATGGAGAATGTGATAGTGTCTGTACCACATTTAATATTTTGGTATGTTATGTAATCAAACCACACATCAGAAACATGCTGTAAAAAAAGACAATATTAAATATATATATATATATATATATATATAGGCTGGCCTCCATTGTCAAGGCACCTACAAAATATTCTGATAAGATCATAGAGCAGCTGATCAAGTAACCAGAAGGTTACGTCGTCCTCCTGCCGTCTTAAGAGCTCAGCTAAATTAACAAAATGTAATTTCGTCACCTAGACATACTTAGAATATGTGTACGGTCTGTGACGAAAAATCATGCACCACGCTGACTAAGTGATGTATACCCCTACCACAGTATCTGAGACCTACAAGTACACAGACTTGATTTCCATAAACTTAGAGGCCTCCATCGTCAACTAAAAAGTATTATTCTGATGATCAGATTGTGCACCAGCGATATTCTTACACTGATGCCATGTCTGCTGCCTTTTCAGGGACCAGTCACTCCAATGGGTGGCCCGCACGGCCCCCCTGGACCCCATGGAGGTCCAGGCCCACATGGCCCTCCTGGACCACCTGGACCCCCCGGGGCTCCCATGGGCCCGTACAACCCTGGACCGTACAACCAGGGACCTCCAGGACCACAGTAAGTACCAGGAGCAGATTACACTAGTGAATCATGTGCCCCATTTACAATAAACCCCTCTGCCTCCCTATGTGTTTATATTAGGATCACAGGAGTATTGTTTGTCCAGGGCGTTGTGGAGGGCTGATGTTTGTGTTCTCTCCTCAGTGGTCCTCCTGCACCGTATCAGCCTCAGGGGTGGGGTAACGGCTTCCCACACTGGCAGCAGGGCCAACCTGATCCAAGTGAGTTGACACATTGGTTCATTTTGTGTTGTCTTCTGTGAATCCTATCCTCATGTTTCACCAGAACGTCCCCCTTTTTATATTTGGCCTGTTTCATGGTAACTGTCGCAGCAGCCGATCAAGTGACCAGAAGTTCTCATGTCCTTGACACTCATTTTAAGTCGTGCCGTCTTAAGATTGATTTAAAATACAAGTACGGTCTGTGATGAAAAATCATGCACCACGCTGAAGAAGTGATGTATACCCCTACCACAGTATCTGAGACCTACAAGTACTTTAGGGTGACCAAATAGTGTCATGGTGATCCCCTTTTCTTCATCCTGGCCTCATGGTAACTTTTGGTAAATGTTTTTTGTGTCCAGATAAAGCAGCAGCCGATGCCAACGCGGCGGCCTGGGCGGCCTACTATTCTCAGTACGGCCAACAGCCGCAGGCTCCCATGACCACCACCAGCGGAGCTCCTGGCACCACTCAGACCAACGGGCAAGGTAACAACCCTGTTCGTCAGTAGGCTTACACGCCTTTGCTTCTGTTAGAGGAGGCCAATCTGACTAGCCGAGAGTAGAGCAGTCCAGCCTCATAGCTTCGTAGTGTCCTGTAACTGCTTACCGGTTTGTCGTTGACCAGTGAATTTACTTTGCACAGCGAGTCTTTATTTTTTCAATACATTTTTTTTTTACCCAATGGACAGGTTAATTTTCCCCCACCTTCCCAAGTGCCCGACTTAGGCAAGTGGAGGACAAACTTCCATTATTTTTCAAGAGAATGGTTACCAATCATATTGTACCATTTTTAACAGGTGACCCGCAGGCTCCAGGTCAGAGTGGACAGGCAGATTACTCCAAGGCCTGGGAGGAATATTACAAGAAAACGGGTATATGAACGTAGCTTCAATGTACATCTACTACCAAGGGGCAGGGTTTTGTATTGTTGGCTGGCCGCGGCGCCTTTTTTTCGGTCCGAGCCAAATGGTTTGACATGTCGAGCACACACTGTTTAGACTGACACTCACCAACTACAGGACTGAGCCGTGAAGACTCACAGAAGCACCTTAACGAGCTTATAAGAGTAGCTTATTTTATAGACTACCTCAGGGCTCTGTAAGTACTGAAGGCAGAGTATTGCCTCCTGGTCATGTGCCGTGTGTGTATTACTGTTGTGATGTTTGATTTAATGTTGAATGAAATGTGTGTGCGCAGAGATAAAAAAAAAAAAAATATATAGCCGTCTGCTCAGTGCCGGCTATTGCTGAGCTGAATAGACCTTAATGAAAAGTGCATCATGTTGTGATTTGTTTTGGGGGGTTGGGATTATTGGGGTCACGAGTGAGAGTTGTCTTGTGTTGATGCCTTAATGTTTCCTCCGTAGGTCAACAGAGCCAGCAGCCGCAGGACTACACAAAAGCCTGGGAGGAGTATTATAAGAAACAAGGTGGGCATTCCTCTTGAGTTAAATCAAACTTGAAGCCGAATCACACTGAACACAATGAATGTGTTGCACTGGTACACTAATCTCAAATCAGATCTTTTACCGCTGCATCGTTCTGTTGCAGCTGCATTGCATTATAATAAAGTTGTTTTTTTTTACTGGTCTAACTGGGTTTTTACAATGAAAACATTGTCAGAATAATTTGTAACAAGTCATTTTCTAATCTATAATGACGTGTGATCAGTTTCATCTCTGAGCTGAGAGATCTGGCATAGAACTCAGTTTGCAACGTATTGCAGATTAAGCGTGATCCTGTGTTAATATTAATGTTTGGTAAAATGGGTTTAAAGGGGAATACTGATTGCATGTAAGAGTTATTCATATGGTCCAGACAGTCCAGTCAGTCCAGTCTAGAAACCAGAGCGTTAAGAACATCAAAGTGTTGTGTGTGGACCAGTCTGTAGAGGAAAAACTGAGCAGCCTGCCAAATGTTCTGCTTTAAGACACCAGTACAAAAGAGTAAAGGTCATCAGGAAAGGAAAAACATTTCTGTGGGTTCTCAAACTTGATCTGACTCATTTCACATCATGACATCACAGGGTTAGTTTTTTTTTTTTTTTTTTCTGGCTTTGAAAGGGAAGTAGATCTTGGACTGGATGACATTGGATATAATTGTGAAGTTGATCAGTGTTCCCCAGTTTGGGCAGCAGTGTTCCTATTGCAGCCCTCTCCAGTAGAGTGGCTGCACTCACAGCTGCCCTAGAGAAAAGCAGAAGGTTTCTGGCCTGCCACCCGGAGCACGCGTGGTGGGTTCGTTCTCCTTCTCATAAACACCAGACTCTCCAGCTCAGAAATGTGACCGCATTACGACAATGGCCAAAAATGTATTGGATTTTTAGATTTAAATCCCAGGACTGTCAGGACTGGCTTCTGTACAGAAGCAAGATGCCCTCTAAATGCCATCTCCCTGTTCCTTAAAGCCGCCGGGCAGTGGTGGAGGTTGTTTTCCATGCTAACGGGGCCTTCGGGTCTTTTTCAGGACAAGCTGCCCCTCAGGCCACAGCGGCTGCAGCGGCCTCCCAGCCAGGAGGCCAGCCGGACTACAGCGCTGCCTGGGCGGAGTACTACCGGCAGCAGGCCGCCTACTACGGCACCACCAGCCCTCAGTCGATGGGCGCCGCACCACAAGCCCCTCAGGTACACCCCCGCTAAGAACCTGCCCTCTACACCCATTTAGCTCAGGCCTCCTTTTCTGTGTTTCCTCTACTGTGCGTTTTGTTTTGGTGCTCTGTTAACCCCCATTTCAACCCCCCCGTGTTCTCAAAGATACTCGCTGTCATTTGTTTCTGCCCTAACCCCGTTCCCCCCTCAGGTTTTTGCAGGGCGGCGGTGGACGCAGCGGCGCAGCAGACCTAATCATGCCATTTCCTCCCTATGCAGGTTTTTTATCAATTTATTTTGGGAAGCTGAGTCCAGTGTTTCTGCTGTTAACATGCAATGTATCTTCTATGTATTTCTTCTGCACAGGGCCAGTAATGTGAAGTGGACATAAAGTAAATGCTACCTTGTCGAAACAAAATCCTTTGTTAAATGTTTGGATGCAGACGCCTTGATGAAGATCTTAAATTTCCTTGGTTTGAAAGTGTTTCACATAGATGGCAGATTACCCGGCGAACACGTCCTCTTTCTTTTTTTTTTGTTTGTTTTTCTTGTAAATGCTTTGTTTTTAGTGAGGTAATTATACATATGGTCATTCCAGCCCTGTACCTACATTAAATGTGGTTAGAACTCATGTTTATTAAACTGTAGTCATTACCATGTAAATCATCTCAGTTTTAAAATGCTATTGCCTGTTGTGTTTTGCAATAAAACAAAATGAAACCTCCTGTGTTGGTAAGTTGGGGTGGATAAAACAAGGGTTCAAATGAAATCATGTACGTTTTTGTTTTTTACCGTGGGGAATTTTTTGGGGAAAGCTTCAAAAGCAAAGACCCTCTCTCTGGTTTTTAATTGTCCAAAATGGCTGACTCAAAGTTGCGCTGTCCTGTCTGTCTCTCTCCAACTGTCTACAAGGCTCTTAGCTGCGTTACTGTGCGTGCAATGATCCTGAGTGGTTCAGACCAATGAATTTCCTTGTTGATAGACACTTTTTTATATTCTCCCTGTTTACTGACCATTGCTCTGACTAGCAGTAGGCAGATGTTTGTCGTAAGAAAGCGTAGCGGTGGCTTATGTATGTAACTCATGCATTAACTGCGTTGTTGTGGCATTCTCTTTAATCTTGCCTGGTTTGCTGACTTTGTTGAGGTAGTATGCACTGTGTTTTGCCTTGATAGACACTTCCTCCCCCACAGGCAAGTTTAGAAAAGTGGTAAGAAAGTACATTATTTTTTTTAACATGTTCCTCCAGAAAACGTGGTTGCAAGAAATGTTGCCTATTTAGTGTTTTTCTGCTGTTCTTTTGCAGGACAGTAACGTAAATTGTCACTGTATCAAATATGCATTGCATTGAAAAGTTTGTTCTCTCCCCCATTTCCAACTGTCTGACAGTGAACCCACATGTGTAAATTTGTTGGACTTTTTTTTTAAAAACGTTTTTGATAATATAAAAATTACAAAAGTCGTTTTTGCTGTGCCCATTCTGTTAGTGTTTATCCAATATAAGAACATAGGTTTGTAGGGTCGGGGGTGGCTAAGCAGTCCTTCATCCATGAGTTGCGCCCTCCTATACTGTAAGTACAATACTGTGACTTTAAGAGACAAACACGTTTTGATGTTTGAGAAGTTGCAAAAATGTAGTATTTTTGTCAAATATATTGCAGTTTTCCCCTCTAAGTTTTGGGTAAGTATAAATGTTCTGAGAGGCGAGGCGTAGTACTTTGGACTTGATGTTGATTCTTGTACCACTGTTGCATTTCCCCTTGTTTGACTGCATAACATTCAGACTCTGAACCCATACAGTATGCTGAACCGTTTGCATTGTAGCTTGTTCTAGTCTATCTTGTAGGTAGCAACTCGGTGCCAGTCGGACTGTTATTTTGTGATCTCTGAACTGAGGGTCTCTAATATGTAAGCATTCTCTAACACTCTTGGTAGGAACCTCCTATGGCTGTACATGTGGTTTCCGCGTTTCTTTTGAACATCTGACCTGCCAAGTGCCATTTGTCTAGTTGAGATTATCATGTTTTCAAATGCCATTTATTACCAGATTATTTCAAGTCGCTCAGAAAAGTCGTACTGCATTACTGATTCAGCACCGTTCAATGTAGCATGTATAGGTTTCTGCTGTTTTTAATGTTCTTTGAGCATGTGGAATGCCAGTAGTGGAAGTGCTTCTGACTAGTTCAGTCACGCACATTTTTCTATTGATATCTGAATGAGCACTGTTCTGAAAGGCTGTTAATTTTAAGTCAAATATTTGACTGCATTGTTCACTGATGGCAAACAGTGCAATATCTGATCTTTGCAGTGTCATCCCAGACCTTGCACCTTAGGTTCTGCTGCAATAACACAGGTAAGCGAAACCTAAGGAAACCAGTGTTCTGACCAGTGACATGACAAATATACATGCGCTAAAATGCTTACCTGTGTCGTTCCATGCCTAAATGCATCTGTGCTTAATCGTAAGCAATGTCCAAGATACTGAATATCAACAGCCCCTGTTTAGATGATGTGCTCTCATGAATGAATTGCATGGTATGAGCTGTATGACTTGTTACATCAAGTTTGACTTTTAAAAACTGACGTAATAACTTGAACAGTATTCCACTTGTTGCCTAGGCTCACTAAGGAAATATTGTCATTGTAGTATGTGCTTAGTATTTCTGATATTTAGCCTTATTTGTGCATCCGGTAAGTCTGGCAGTGAGTTTATATCAATGATGCTTTAGAGATCTTGACCTACTCCTCTTTGTTATTGGTGTAACAAACTGCATGCAATGCAAACCTGTTGCCAGAGGTTAGCAATGTGCTCAACTACCAGGTCCCAAAAAAAGTACAATACATGCTTTTTCTGTGGTGGTGTGAATATGCCCCAAGTGCAGTGCAAACCTGCTATTGAAACGCTGCTGCCTTCACTTCTCACTCACAGTGTTGGAGGATGCTGCAAGCTTAGGTCGTAGAATCAGGCCCTGTGGTAGTTTGTCCCAAAAGGAGGAATCCTTTGAGTCAATCCCCCTGCTGAACGTAGACCAGTCGAGAGCTCCAGTGATAAGGTAAACAGCAATGCAATGAAATACAAATTCTATGATTGCAAAGTGTTGGTCAGATACATGTTTTCAGCTCGGATTGACTGTCTTAACCATGCCATAGTATACAGAGTTGTCTGATGGCTTGTTTCATTTTTCTTGATTCGCTTGAATGCCTTCACCAATAACTGTCATGAATAGGAACTTGCTTAGTATCAATGCTTTAGAAAGTTGGATGAGGACCAGGAACTGATGAACTTTGTGGCTTTCAATGGCAGACTTTGTTTTGGCAGTAAATTTTGGGGTAGTTTTTTTTCCCTTTTTTATTGAACCACATTTCTGTAGTGAAAGGTTGCATATGTGTGAAGCTGCCTGTTATCTCTATACGTATGAGATGCTCTCTTCCTCTGAGCTAAGTGTTTCAACACAGAGTTCGTGGGGGTGTAGAAGACAAAACAGAAGTGAGAAATAAGGAGCATGCCTTAGAGGTAAACAAAAGGTTTTCTGTGCTGTGTATATTATCGAATGTATTTTTGTTTTGAGTCACTGTTTTGACTTTTGCATTGTTGCCATGTCCATTAATAAAATTGTAACAAATAAACGGTTAATTTACTGGACTCTTATTTTGCTTGCTAAAGGAAAAACAAACCACTTGATCAAAGTAACACAACAAGTGACAGTGATGCACATAAGTCTTTATTTTCTCAATTTCTGCACAAATTCATAAACTGACTCAATGTGAAATGATTCTTTCCACTATCTGGATGAGTTTATGGTATTCCAAAATAAAATCCATTTCAACAAGTCCTTTATCCTTTAAAGTCCTTGGATGACAGAATACCTCTTACAGGCGGTTATAAAATAAATGCCCCCTTCCCTGTAAAATGGGTAAATATTTTGGAAATAAACTTCAAGTATATTAAAGCATAGTCAACAAGTTTGAGTCCTGCATTATCTATACTAATACCATTTATTGCTGAAAGCTTTCATGTTGTGCCTGAACAGAAGCATCAAGTAGTTTCATCTTCACAGGTGATGAACAAGATGAGACGGCTCACATTCAATTACTGACATTCCACCACTGAAGACGAGGGTTAAAGATGTGCTGATCGTAAGGCTTTACAACAATATTTGCACACAGATCAAGTATCTATAGTAGTGATGTACAACGTCGTGGTTTGTCTAGTTTACAGTATAGGAACATCACAGGCCTTCTTGGCTTGACTTCATTATTGCATGAAGGTCTTGTGATGTGGAGGCCAACTTCACTACGAGGCATGCTAGCTGTGGAGGAGATCTGCTGTGGATCAAAGGTCAATAAGGCCAATGTCTTGAACTAATTTGATCCAACCTCTGTTATGGTGGATTTAAACATGCTTTGTGGTTTTCAACAGCCAAGTGTACGTGGTCAAGCAATCCCACTCACACAGCTACCAGGAGACTGAAGCAAAAGCTCTGGGGTGAAAACCTCACTGTCCCAAGAGGTGACATGTCATCAAAAAGAGTATGCTTGGAAAAAGTCTTAACTTAATGCAAAACCTAATGCTAGAGCAATACCTTGACCCACTGATGTTTTATATTAAACACTGGTCAATACATTTCAGTTCTCAAACGGATTCCCTTTGTTTCCCAGGCAGGATCACAGCACATTCAGTGGTTGTGCATCATTCTCAAGGTCCAGGAAACCGTCTATTAAAGCTCTCTCTTATACAACACTGGCAAGACAGTCAGGCCAAGTTAAGAGAGAATCTCAAATCCATCGTTGCATACAAGCACAACTACCACTTCTAGAAATATATATCATACTTTTGCAGTACAATAAAATAAATATTAGGGTAAAAGCTGCTCTCAACAGCACTGAAACTGACTCTTATTTACAAAGCAAATACTGCCAGGTTAAATTATCAAAATTATCACTATGTTAGTACTAGTAGGAGAAAAAACCTCTTGCATGTGCATTGATATGGCACCGTGGAGCGGCTGGGCAGAGGAGGCGGTTGCACATTAGATAATGGTATGGGGGGAAAGGCAGATCAGGGGCTCTCGATACTGATCAATAGGAGAGGCGGAGTCATGATGGGCAACTGGAGGATGTCCACCGTTTGGGGGCGTTACTGTGGTGACGGGTTGGGTTAAGACCTCGGTCTTGTCAGATGAGTTCTTGGAGTAGTGTTTGGTTTAACCTGTTGGGCGTACCAGCATGGGTGGGGCGCCGAGACAAATTGGACTAAGTTGCCTATCAAATACTTTCTGGCACCCATTATCCTACTTGACAAGCCCCACCCATCGGGTGCACCATGCAGATCAAGGGTGTGATCACACGTGCATTTCTTTCTTTGATTCAAACTAAAGTGGAAAAGTTTGTTTTGTTGCATTTTGTTTTAAGTGCTTGCTGCCCAATTACAGGTGAACCAGGGTGTGTAAACAAACATCCCGTGGACTCGCTTTACTTTGTTATGCTAGGCTCTCCAAGCATGAGGAACTGCTGGCTACCCATAACACCTTGCCTTTGGGGTCGTTTCCTGTAATTGGTGCAATCACGTTATCGCTCCTAACGAACGGCCACCGTTTGTTTGGAAGACGACTGGGATTTGCACGTCCAGATGTCTCAGCGCCACCAGAGTTAAAATAAAAAACCTCTCCAAACATGCTTGGTGCGCACACTAAATGCTGAGATTGTTTTGGTGTGTTTGGGGAATGCGCTCCGGTCTCTCACTGCACCCTCGCCTCCAGGAGGGTGCTGGGCACCAGTTGTACCTGCGGGGAGACACAGCCGTTGAGGTGGCGAAGGGAGTCGACCCCCAGGTAGGCCAGCAGCAGCTCGGAGCGCCGGTGCAGCAGATGCAGCAGGTCCTCCGCCAGGCTCTCCACCGAGGAGTAACGCACCTTCTCCAGATCAAAGATGTCCTTCAGGAAGAACAGCACCTGGTCCTGAAGGAGAGGCACCATACACACCAGAGATCACACACGGGGAAAATACTGTTCAGACAGACAGGTTTTAGAAGAGCTATGGTAAGCACCTGCGCCAACAGGACACACCCAGTAAATCCCTTTGAACCAGTAATATCCTACCGGGTAATCCAGCTCCGGAACAGCAGCCAAGTAAAGTGGTTGTGCATTAATATTTCCTGTTACAGACTCAGGTGTGTGTCTATCGGGTGTTTTATTAACGGTTTTGAAAGTGACTCAGCCAAGCAGAAATCGAGCTGGAGATCTACTCAGCATTCAATGAGTAGGTTTCGAGTGCCGTCACAACAAAAATAGTTTCTCAAAATGTCCTTGCTTCACTGAGGGACCACTGACTCTGACTATTCACTGTCAAGGAGATCATCCCACATTACACCCCTGAGGTTTAGTATGATTATGGTACAAGTGCAACAACACAATAAGTATAAGGAATCAAGAGGGAACACCAGCTCAGGTAGAAAAATGCAACTGACCCTGACATACTGTAGTAGAGCTGGCAGACGCAGTATTTCATCGTGATCGGACTCCTACCTTGAAGAAGCAGCAGAAGTCGTGCAGGGAGCTCTTGGGCCCCAGGAAGCCCCAGGCCAGGACCGGGCTGATTTGTTCACACACGGCATAGAAGTGGGCGATGAACCCATCAGGGCACCTGGGACACAGACCACAGGTAACTGGTAGGGATGGTGGTAGTGACTCTAGTAACTCTGACAGACTTGGATAAAAAATATAAAGATGCCAAAAACTGACAGGTAGTGGATGATGGTGGAACCCCCCCCCGCCCTTCCCCCCAGTAGGTGTAATAAATATAACATGGGAGTATTTTTATTATTGACTAGTGTATCAGCAGTGGTTAGCCAACTATTTATTGGCTGAAGGACGCTCATAGCATCATGTTACATTATTTAGACTTGTACCTTCATGTGTTGTCTCTTCTGCTTCAGCACTGACCAACAGCTAGAAGCCACCGCCTGTGAAAAACACACAGATCAATCAGCTAGAGGGCTGAAATAAACTGCAGCCACTTCAAAGAGAAAACACAATTCAAAGTGAGAGTGAAAAAAAAAAGCTGGCTAGCGACAAAACCTTTGGTGGACTGTCAAAATCAGCTGGATGTGTTTTGGTGCTACAGGATCTGAGTGTTTCATCGATGGCTCACCGTCTCCTTGAAGGAGCTGTTGAGCCAGCGGTTGTTGACCACGTTCTGGATGGAGATGGGCGGGTTCTCCAGGTCCTCGAACGAGTCCATCAGGATGAAGTCCAGCACTATGTCGTAGAAGTTCAAGTGCTTCACCTGGGATGAGTATGTCATTTTATTTAAAAGGAGAGTGGGCAGTCCACTCCTGTTGCTATCACTTAACCACCACACCTTACTGGGTACCAGGTCACTTTCATTACACTCATTGATTACAATCATATCACTCCTAGTCAGTTGTGTTGACTTCTAGTCAGATGAACTGAGGCCACCTTGTGCAAAAAAGACGTTACAACTTGGGTACTGCAGAAAAACCTGCTGGACTAGTTTTTGGCAGAAGTTGTTTAAAGCTTAAAATAAAATAATTTGAAATCATGTCAAAACATTAACGTCTTAAATAAATAATATAATCATGTTCACCTTGGGGTCTTCTAACATCCTGTTGGGGCTTATTCTGCTATAATGACACTATCTACTATCCTTTATCTGATTTAACCCTCATTTAACCAGGCGCCTAAGAACACCTTGTTATTTACAGCGACGGCCTGAGGCTGTAGGAGGTTTACAGGTTACTTACAAACACCCTCAGACCTGGCAGTTGGTCTTCAGCTGTGTAACATGCATTTGAAGTTTACACGACTATAATAACGTGTACAGCATCGCGGTTGAAGTTGAAGAAGAAGTCTTACGCCACGTGTCGCCAGCTCCACCTCTGTGTTCTCCCAGTGCTCTGCGTGCTCCAGGAAGGAAATCATCTCTTCAAACACTTCCTCGAACCTCCTTGGGCTCTGGAAACCAACCGGGCAAACCAGTTAGGAGGAGAAGCAGCCGAGGAGGAGGCAACGTCTTGGTCTCTGGGTTTTGCTTCTTACCTTTTGTGCTTTAACTATGATGGAAGACAATATTTTCTTTCCTGTGTCGGCCAGAAACGTCCCGGTTGCCCTCTCGCACAAAATGAGCTGCAGACAGCATATTATTATTTTAGATTAGATTATTTTACCAACATTGCCATTTGTTTAATTTGTGAATTACAGGGTTCCCACTGACGTAAAACTACATGACTTCAATTTCTTCTTGGATTGTTGTTTTTCAGCTCAGAAATCACCTGAAACCCATCTAACACGGCCAATGTGTGAAACAAGTTGTAAAGTACAGTACTGTGCAAAAGTCTTAGGCACGTATAAAACAAATCCGTACAGCGAAGATGCTGTGATGCCCCATCAGATCTGGATTTTCCACCAAAATGAACTTTCATATATTGTGTATACTCTGCTTGCCCAAACTCGGCATCTATTGCAGCCCAACCGTCCTGGTAGGGGGATCCCTCTCTGAGTAGCCCCTCCCAAGGTTTCTCCCAATATTCCAATAAGGTTTTTGTGGGAGTTTTTCCTTGTCCTCTGTGAGGGTCTATGGCTGGGGGATGTCGTGTACTAATCATTTATTATTTTCACATGTTGGGCACTGTGAAGCCCTTAGAGACTGTAACGGTGATTAAGGGCTGTACAAATAAATGTGATTTGATTTGGTTTGATTTCAGAAATAATGAAATTAAAAGTTCCTAAATATCAGAATTTGACTATAAAGAGCAGTAATGTAAAGAAAAAACAAAGAATAAATAAAAATCTAGGGCCAAATTCATATTAACAAATCTAGGGTGCCTAGGACTTTTGCACAGTACTGTACATTCTGGTATATTCCTGTAAAGTGACCCATTTGTACAATTCCCTGATGTTCCCGGACATCCCCAGAGAGTCCCCTGTCTCTCCCTGTCTGGAATAGGCCTCTCAAAACCTCCAGTGGGAACCCTGTTATTATTGTCCACCTCTGTTACCCATTAGGCCGGGCCATACCTGACATGCCTGCCGCACACAGTGCAGCTTGGCCAGGAAGTCAATGTCCCCCAGACATTCCAGCATCTCCGTTCTGAGAATGGAAACAGAGCAAGAGACCAGATTAAAACATCAGCAAGGAGCACAGGATAACAAAAACCCGATCAAAGCTGCCAGTTGTTGTTGCCACAATCATTTTGTTGCAAACTGAATTCAATATTATATTTTATAAATGTTTGATAGTTTCACCAAATGTGTTCTGCAAGCTGAGATTTCACCGTCACCTCCAGAGGGCGTCTGATTTTAACAGACAGAGGCTACTGACAGTGGACCACAGCAGTTCAAAATTCAAACAACTGAAAACAGTGACGGCGTCAAATAGTCCACCATGTCTTCAACTGGATCCCAGTTCACCTAAACTGCTTGACAAAAACTATTTCTTCTACAGAGCTGCAGGGTGTTGCTCCCAAGCTGCTACTGTGTGTGTTAATGTGTGTTAATATTGGTATCAAAGTCAAGATTCTGGTACTGTGACAACACTGCTGCCAGCTCCACGCACTTTCATTCATTGTGATACTTGTGTGTGTGTGTGTGTGTGGCTGGGGGGAGGTATTACCGTAGCACCCTGCAGGAGATCTTGCCATCCTCTGCCATCTTCAGTGCCTCTTCATAGAAAAGGTGATGCCCGAGAGCGAAGACACTCCTCAGATCTCTGTGTTCAGACAGCTGAGACAGACGACGACAGCAGAGGTGGAGAAGGGAGGAGGAATTAGGGCCAAAATAATAACCTCAACTCTTGATTAGGAGTCTCCAAGTGATCCACAGTATTATTATTATTATAGCCATTATATACAATTAATTTTGCAGAAGGAGGAATGCATTAAATAAATTAATTATTAATAAATATAAAGAAGAACAACATGTATTATTATAATAATTAGCAGCAGTATCATTATTAAGCTAACAGTACAGCAGGGAGAGGCCTCTCCATCTCCATCCAGCTGTATATTGTGTACTGATGGAGGAATGTTGAAGGTCTATTTATAGTGACTCCTTCCTACTCGGCATGAGCTGACCCACTTTTACTGCTAAGAGCTTCGCCTTGCTCTCCTGGTGGCAAATGGCCGTGCAGGGTTGAGGGTCAGATCACTCCGTTCACAATGTCAGTTCGAATTGAAACTCCCAGAATGGTGACAGAATCTTAAAGCTCAACAATTTCTTTGCAGTTTGGATTCAAGGCGGTTTTGATAGCGACCCTGGTACAGAGAGCAGCTCAGCCAGCAGCAGGGGGAGAGACAATCACTTCAGCTTGAATTCCTTGGCAAATCAATAACTGTGTTGTAAGTGCAGTCCTGTGTTGTTCTCTCCAGGTCAAGAGCATCAATAGCCCTCACAGTGTCGTAATGAGTAAATAACATAAGGTAAAAGCGGCTAGACACCGGGGTGGTTTACCTACAGGAAGATCAAGCCCCCCCCCCGCTGTGACCCAGTCGTAGTTTTGGCGGTTCAAACAGGCTGAGATGACGTTGCCGGTTGGGTGATTCTAGTAGGTTCACATGGGGTTACACTACTGTTCTGCCTTGGTACTCCACTAGTCTGTTATCCTGTTGTATCTAAGTTAGGGCTTCGTGAGGATAGATAAAATGATCATCTGGATTACTTTGCTGTCTGCATTGAAATATTCAGGCAGCTTTTTTTTACAATTATTGCCACCAGGAATGTCTCGTTTTGTGGAGGCTTCTCTGAAAGGAAGTTTGGTGTTTTCTGAGTGTATTTGTAGTTGAATTGACAGAACAACGAGTGCAACAGTAGAATAAGTTTCCTAGATCACTGACATTACATCATCATCTTAACTCAACGCAAAATAGTGTCGGGGGGAAATGTTTTGTTGGTGGAAGGTACATGGTTAACAACGCACTCTACGCTTGTTTGTTTGGTTTTTAATTTTGCCGCTTTGCTGGATCCAGTTGTTCTTCAAAGTTTTCCATGGCTGTGTTCACATCACAACCTCTACAGCTAGCTTGATGGCTACATTGTTGTTGCACTACAGCGGAGGAAAGGAGGGGGCCGGCTTCCTGTGAGACTAAGCTACTGTAGCACAGGGATGAATGACTGTCTCACCTCAGCAGCAGACACAAAGGAGTCAGTAGAGGCGATGCTCATGCTGTCCCTCAGACAGATGTCGTCCAGCTCATCTCTGGCTGAAATGTCTGTCATTTTATCTGGGAGGGGGAATAACCACAATCACATAACCAGACCAGGTCAAACAGTAGGAGAAATAACTCATTGGGAAATGTGTTTCTAACCTTTTTTCCCCTAAGCAGTCGAGTGTCTAACGTCAAACTAACTCAAATAATATAAATAATACAAGTGATAGCAGTAGCCAAAAGCCAAAACAAGACCTAATACTTTTAAAGTGACAGCTGATAAATGTTGGCCATGGAAATTCTGCAATATGTCATGGAACAATAGTGTGTGTGTGTGTGTGTGTGTGTGTGTGTGTGTGGAAGCGGACTCACCTTGGCTGTTGCTGTGGGATGAGGGCTCTGACATGCCCAGCGCTCCCTCAAACTCCTCCTGGAGGCGGTAGGCCCTCTGCAGCAGAGACTCCAGCTTGTGGATGAACTCGCTGCTGATGGCATCCTGAACATAAAACATTGCAGCTAAGAGAAAGGCAGGTCATAATGCTTTATGGCGGTCTGAAAATAAGAAATGTATGAGGTTTTGGCACAAGTTTTGTTCATGTATTGATACATCAAAAATGTGTTTACCTACAAACACTGGAGTCAAACAGAGCTGTATTTTGAGTTATGATGGGCTAAGGAAGTCCCAAATATACCCAATATAAAGGAATTTAGATGCCAAATCAATTCTGAATTGTATTAAGTGTTGAGTGTATTGTGTGTGCCAACCTCCACGCTCTCCTCTGCAATGGCGTCTCCAGCTCCCATTTTGACGGAGGCACAGCTCACGTCGTCCTCAGCCTGCCTGCTCCTGAACGTCAACGCCTGCTCCCATCGCCGCAGAGCCTCCTCAAACAACTCCATACCTGGGAACACACACACACAACACACAAGCTGAGTCTCCAGGTATAGTCCAAAAGGTATAAATTATTGAAGAGCTCTGTTCCAAAATGATGTAACGCCAAGGTAGATATCTCATTTTGGAACAGCTTCAGCCACTTCCAACTGTTCTGTCTGTTATGGTGCGTCTGTTTTCTCTCTTTACCCATAAGGTAGAGGTTCTCTGGTGTGGTGACGGGTATGCTGACCACGTTGCAGAGGTCATCGTCCCCCGATCGGTCCCAACAAGTGGATTCATTTGCGCATGTGCTGCTACTGGAAGAGTCAACGCTTTTTACCTGGAGGGAGATAGCAGGTTGAGAGTAGAAGTTACCTGTAGCCGCACATGTCATGCATGTCAACCCTATCAGTTGTGTTTCACCTAGTGAGTCATAAATAGGTCTGAATATGTCTGCAGCTAGGCGTGTTCATTCATAGGAGTAGATAAGCTGTTTTGACCCCGGCACCTGCAACCTGGCAGGACGACAGGTTACCAAAACTCCAATAAACAACATACTTTTGAGTCCCAGTGACTTAAATTGACAACTAGCTTGTCACTTTAAATGAAAATACTGATAAACATATCGTTGCTCGTGTCTTACTGAAGCCAGGCTCTGCAGCGACCCAGACAGTTTGCTGGAGGGTCCTCTACTGGGGACCGGACCACAGGAGTAGCCACTCTTGGAGTTGAGGGAGAGGCTGAGGTGCTGCTGACTGGTGTTGTCTGGAAGCAAACAGGTTAGCATACAGTGATATTGTTTTCTCTCACACTACATGAGAGTTTGTCAGGATTACCCAATGGATAAGCCGTGCACGCTAACCTGACCAGAGCAGCAGCAAGACTCAATAGCTTTTGCTGCCTCTGCTTGACACTGTTACACTGTTAATGTACTGCTCCTCAAACCTGGGCCAAATAGCATTTTCAAATAATTTTCTGTTTGTTTTATTCTCCTTGGTGTACCAGATGGGTGGTGTTTACCGCATCTGGAATTTTTTTTACAATTACTTTTCAATTACTGAAAAGTAGACTAAACTGACACAATACAAATACTTTCCTGTCACTGTTTAACCTTTAACCTGTCAACATTTGCACACCAGGGGGGTCGAAACGAAGGCTGAGAATGTAGATATTTTTTGACCCAGGTCAACAGCCCATCTGACTCCATTGAATCTGGCATTTCTTTCAATTTCTCCTTGGGACACTAAATCCTCCTAAGTGAGATTAAATGAGTTAAAGCATCTGGAGCCTTACAGATTGATTATGTCACAAACTAGCATCTAGGCTAAGACACTAAATAGAGATCTCAGGTCAGTGAACCTGGCTGTAACATCACTAGAGTGGAGGTTTCAGCAGGACTCCTACCCTTCCCTGGTGAGATTGGGGAGAGAAACTCGAAGCCAGCCTGCTCCCACTTGGGCGACTGGGACTTCTTCCTGCCCTTCCTCCTCTGGAAGTGGCGCGCTAGAAAGAGGAGGGAGGCGGCACCCAAGGCAGTGGCGGCCACCAGCTTCTTGGTGCTTGTGCTGATGCTCACCTAGGGGAGAGGAAACAGGTTAAGGTTGTATATTCACGTGTCTTGAAGCACCATTAGCAGCAGGTTGACTTCTTCTTTATCTGGTTCGTATGGGCGGGGCAGAAAACTAATCTGTAGTTGTTTTTCCAGTGGGTGCATTTCCTGTCATTAAAGCAGGAAACTATCAAATGATAATTTTTTTAACTGACCACAGTGGTTAGAACATCTCAGAACTCAAACAGTGCCTCTTTCACCATTTTACTACCCAATTAGATATTTGGAAGAGCTACTCCTGGTTAGATAACTAAGCGGCAGATAAATTTAGCAACGCTTGGCTGGTGGCTGGTGGCTGGTGTTAATCCACCTCCCTGAGAATGCGGTATCTGTATTATCTCCATTAAACAGGGACAATGAGCTGAGCAAAGAGTGCAAAAAGGAATAAAATGCCTGTGACCAACTGCATCAAATGCAATACTTAGCAGCCAATTTCACTGCCTGATGACACAGTTCAGTCGAGGACGCAAAATCCTGAGCACACACAAATCAAAGGATAGTCGTGACAGCCCTGGGAATCAGCGGCCCGTCTGTCGTCTACAGTTTAAAGAATCAGTTTCACTCAGCCTACGTAGCGCCCTCCACATCTATAGATAGCTACTTTGAATGATACACCACTGCTGCACATTTGCACCGACTGAAGATTATATAAA
This sequence comes from Hoplostethus mediterraneus, assembly GCA_034670385.1. Taxonomy (NCBI): domain Eukaryota; kingdom Metazoa; phylum Chordata; class Actinopteri; order Trachichthyiformes; family Trachichthyidae; genus Hoplostethus; species Hoplostethus mediterraneus. Next base: position 153,217 of record JAXDDW010000050.1, on the reverse strand, counting down.
CGTTGAGTATTGGCGCTATGACAACAGCCATAATATTGACACACTATTGTGCAACAGTCCTCAGTGGATGGGAAGGTATATTGAGGACATAAACCACGGTAGAAGCCTACAGTGTCTCCCAGTTGTTCTGCTCCCAAATGTCAAGCACGTTCCCACCAGATTCCTGTTGATATCTGAGGCGCTACGTGACCCCAGTCACGAACTCTCCCCGCGTCCTCCCTGTACACCCTACAAAATAAAAGCCTGACCCAATTCCCACTGAGCAATTTTATGTTGATCAGCCGTTTAAAAGAAATGGGTTATAGTATCAAGGCTAAAATGGGTTTAAAAGTGAAAGTTCAGTAGACGTCTATGAAACTAAAGCATTATCTTGTACATATGGTCTTCTCTGGTGCATATTTCTGATATTTACAGCTGTTTATGTACTGTTTAAATATGTAATAAGGTATTTACTGCTTGGTCTAAATCACTACACTACACAGTTTATCAAGACCAACAAGGAAAAAACAGTTAACACCACACATAACAGTGGATGACATTCAAGTAAATACCATTCACACTTACCACTCCAGTCAGCCTAGTAATGCTGATGGAAAGGCCAGCGACCAACTTTTGGCTGCCCTTACTGTATGTCTGTAGACATATCTGTATCCCCTGTATCCCATAACCATAACCTCTCATTAGCTATCAAACTGAGCTGATAGCTGGCTGATACCTTTCAGTCACGCTAAGCCTTGAGGAAGGGATAACCTACTACAATAGGTAGTACTACGTCCTGCTAAACATTTGCAGACCCAAGCACTTCTAACCGGCTTAGAAGGGACTTTGCGAATGGGGCTGCATCAGATTCAACTGGATCAGGCCTTTCAGCCAGCTCATGCTGCTTCCCACCATTTAATTTCTGACCACACTACTATTGACTGCTATTGACATACCCCATTTTTGCCTGATTGAAGCCTTTCAAACAAGGGATAGAACAGGAGGAAATCATTCTGTGGGTTTTATTCCACACTAATCATGCCAACATTCAAAGTGTATTGTGACAAGCAACCAATAGTAAGCTTCCATCAGTAAGCTAATTTCTTCACATATTTGTTGTATTTTTGTCACATTCAGTTAAAATACCAATACATATATATCCTTGAAAAGATATTCTGAATTATAAGGCCTTTGATGAAGTCCCACAGCATCCAAACATCACCTGTCCTCACCTGTGCCAGGGAGCTGTAGACGGAGAGCGGCAGGTCGACCATGCGCAGGGCAGCCACCTTGACGGACAGCTGGGAGCTAGTGAGTGTTTCATGTGTCATTGTGGCAGTTTATCCATGACTTGACATCTCTCCTGTCGCTGTCACCATCCTGCTCTGCAAGGGCTGGAGTTGTAGAGGACGACAGGAATGACTGACATGCAATGGTTTAACCTTGGGGCCATTATTACCTAAGCCCTCTTGACACACTGAACGTGCAAGTGGAAATATTCACCACTCCCAAGACATGGTGGGGCTACTCCATAACCTCACTTGTATATTTATTATTATTTATTATTATTTACAGCAAAAATTTTGTTCTTGCTTTTTACTTGGATGTAAGCTTGGCATGAAAACAGATACACATTTTTGAAACAAAGGAAGATGTAACTTTTCCCCTGATGAATAAAGCTGCAGCACTTTGAGACAGTCAGTGATATAAAGGACAGACAACAGGCCACCACAGGCAAGAAAACATTTACAGACTTACATAACACTACAGAGTGGCTGTTTGTATACTGTCACGTAGCGACATCTTATAAGCCCCTGTACAGTACATCCATCTGACATGAAAGCATCCTCTAATTGTTGACACGAGAGACTTGTGGCCCGGCACATGATGAGTAATCCTGTTGAGTCTTAACTTTGGTAAAATTGAATCTTTGTTTCCTCAAACAGGAATGACTAAAACATGCATTCTAGTGACACATAATGTGTCACTAGAATTTAAACTTAAGTCCTACTCCAGATCAACCCAAACCCTGATGCATGGTATCTCGACCTGGATATGGACAGTTGTTACAATATAGATGTGCTTCTGACAAGTAAGCAATAATAAGAGTATTTAAGTTACCTGCATTCTTGCATTAAACTACTGGCAGTTATACCATTCACTATTATACCGTGGCAAGAACACATTCCTACAATGTGTATTACTAAATATGCATTGCAACAAGTACAACACTGGCGTTCTGACAATAATAAAAGAGCACCTCTCAAACAGACAGGCTAATCAGATTAGCACAAGATAAAGCAAAGATAAACCACCACCTGAACAGCTAGCAGCTAGCTAGCTTATGCTAACATTGGCTAGCTCTGTTAGATTTACTCCAGTCAAACCAGGCTGAAGTATAACAAATAAACAACATAAACACATCTAAAACGGCTATTTGATAACTCACTCTTAACGAAATGTCTCAAGATGAAGGCATAAATGCGTTATTACATTTCGGGCTGTCCTCCACAAGCTCGTCTCCCCGTCCTGTTCACCGGGTCCCGTCCCACTGTCAGGAGGACCGAAGCAACACGCCGGGAAAGAATGTCTTTCAAAATAAAAGCCTCCACATTGTCATTTTTCATGGAGCTTGACCGCCCCCTTGGGTATGGGAACGTATATCCCGCCATGTCCGAGAGGCTTCCCTCTATAGACCGGGAGCCAGCCAGCCCTCAGGATGTTTTCTGCTACCTTTTTTCCCCACTATTATTTCCTGTTAGCCTATACCTTGGGCCATCACAAGTTGATAACGAGCACAACCAACTCGGGGCCGTTTGGTCTCAGGGGGCCAAAAACCCCTTTTTTGGGACATGTTTGTGGCGACTACAGTACAGGTACTACAATTGCATAAATAGTCATATAAGTATGACATTTGGCAGGGAGTATCCTGAAACAAAGGGGAAATTAGCAAAATACGATTCTGGGGCTTTCTGCCAGTCTATTTCAAAATATCACCCATAACATCCCCAAAAAAACCAAAAAAAATTACTGTCCGCTTGACAGATTCTCAGCAAAAAAGATAATTTCCCAGCACTTTATGGTGAATATCACTGCCTCACTTGTATATAGAAAACTTCCCAACTTCATAAGCTTCAATTTGAGCCCAAGATGACCTTTCTATCTTGAAAATTACACTCGCTTTGGCCAAAATTCTTCACTGTACCTCAAATCAGAGAAAACTGAATTTTCAGTCACTAGCCTTCCAGATGGGGGTAAGCATATTTCTTGCATCTAACAATATGTTCATATGTACTGCTACTACTGCTATCTGAAGTGAAGAACATGTAAAATGAATACTACAGTAGGAAAACAAATGCTTTTAAATGGCATTCAAAATATTTTTATGTTGTATATGCACAGATAGCTTGTCCAAACCAATACACTCAAGTAGTGTACAGTCACAATCAGACTAGCATGACTACCAGTTCAAGAAGCCAACCACCAGTATTTTCCCCCCCCCCCCCCCCCCCCCCCCCCAAAAAAAAAAACCAAAACACCCCCCACCCCAAAAAACCCCCCCCCCCAAACCCCCCCCCCCCGCCCCCCCCCCCCCCCCAAAACCCCCCCCCCCCCCCCCCCCCAAAAAAAAAAAAACCCCCAAAACAAAACCCCCCCCCCCCCCCCCCCCCCCACCCCCCCCCCCCCCCCCCCCCCCCCCCCCCCCCCCCCCCCCCCCCCCCCCCCCCCCCCCCCCCCCCCCCCCCCCCCCCCCCCCCCAAAAAAAACCCCCCCCCCCCCCCCCCCCCAAACCCCCCCCCCCCCCCCCCCCCCCCAAAACCCCCCCCCCAAAAACCCCCCCCCCCCCCCCCCCCCCAAACCCCCCCCCCCCCCCCCCCCCCCCCCCCCCCCCCCCCCCCCCCCCCCCCCGGTTTTAACCAGCCAAAACCCCCCTTTTTTCCCCCCCCTTGGGGAAACAGGGAAGGTCACCCCCAAAAAAGGGGGGGCCCGGGCCCAAAACCCCCCAAAAAGGGTTGTTAATTTCCCCCCTGCACCATCCCCACCCCCCAAAAACCCCAATTTGGGGGCGCCGGATCCCAAGGGGGGTTTTTTGGGGCCCGTTCCGAATTAGAAAACCCCTTTTCCCCAAAATCAAAGGGGCCCCCCGGGGGCCTTTTTTTTCCCCTGGAAAAACCCCGTAAAGGGGGAAATGGAATTTTTAAACATTTAAAAGGGAATTTTTTTAACATTTAAAGCCTTTACGGGGGGTTTAAATGGGAGAATACTCCCCCTTTTAAAATTGGGGTTTAAAAAACAAACATTCAACCCGGGCCCAACCCCACACTCTCCACAGTCCCTTCAAGCAGCAGCAGCAGCAAAAATCGGACCATGCGGACCCCCGGTGGCTCGGGGAGTAGTGATTTTGGGGTGTCCGGGCCTTAGAGCAAAAGGCAGCTTGCTCAACACCTCCAGCACCATGGTGACAGCCAGGTCGCTCAGGCCCATAAAGGATCTGTCATGGGTGGGAGTTTGAGCCGCCTGCATCAGGCTCAGCAGCAGCCTTGGCACCAGGTCCACCAGCACATCAGTTGAACAGCACAACTTAGAACATGGATGCAAGGTCACCGTGCGGGAAATGGTCCTCATTCCTTGGGTGACCTTTTACTTTGTCAGTAGTGGAATTAGACACAAACAAACTGCTATAGAGGGACAGTGGTATTTATCATATACATTATGTATAGTATGAGACTTACAGATAGGAGAAGTCTCCTGAAGCCATGTCCTGATTGGGACTGAGGTTCAACTCTGTAGCAGCCTGGAGCTCCATGGTTCGCATCACGAGGTTGGTGTTGACCCACAACGCCTTCAAACAGAACACAGCAGGTCAACCCCGGAGTAGCAGTGAAAGTATACCAACATGAACTAGAACCTTTCCTCGCTCCCTTCCCTAATCTCCTATCTCTTACCAAGCGAGTGAAGTCGCTCCCTTCCTCGGACGTTGCAAACCAGAGCCAGCCTGTTCTCAAAAGCCTGAGGAGAGGAGAGGAGAGGAGTATTAATAATGAAAGTAGTAAAATACTAAAAGTAGTAATACTAGTAGTGGTAGTTTCAGTAGTACTAGTAGAGTCACCACCACCTACATGCAGACTCAAGTCCAGTAGTTGCTGTCTGACTCTATTGGGTGGAGCCTCAGCATCAGCTGGATGAGCAGATCCTCCACTAGCTCACTGCTGACAGTGACCATAGCAGGGAGAGGGAGGCAGTCTGCTGTCGACGCCATCTGTTGTTCAATCACAAGCTGCTAAGTGTCTGGATTTACTTCATCAGCTTTCATTTACAACTAACTGACTCTCTTCTACCTTTCTACTCAGCTTGGACTTGTCTTTTCATAGCATTATCCTCTGACATCATCAATTAGAATGCACTTGCACTTGAATAATCAAACATAATTAAACTAAATGGGATTAAACCAAAACAAAACAGAAATTAAATTGAGCTAAACTCTCACTGACCAGTGTGTCCTCCTGGCTAGCTGATAGCTGATGTGGGACCAGCAGCACCAGGTGAACAACATATTGTTGGAGGATGAGTGAGGAGGCAGTCAGAGCTCTCTCCAGCAGGGCTCTGGGGCCTAAAACCTGCTCCAACCTGCCCAGGACCGACTGGGCCGCCTGCACATTTACACATTATCAATAATATGTAGCAACATACACTTGATCTTATGTTGCAATGCATTTGAATTCAACATACATATTGGACTTTGACAACAACAGTCTGGCACGGACAGCTCAGTCAGTAGAGCATGAGCATGAAGTCTCAGGGTTGTGGGTTTGACCCCCACATAGTGTCAAGTACCTTTGTATGTCGCTTTGGAATGACTGTAATGTAACATGGGCTTGGAGTTCAAGGGGAATTAGGAATCAGTTTAAGTTTGAAATGCAAATAGGATGTGTGTTGATAAAGAGGAACATTTCCTTTGAAACCTTTGACATCATCCATAGTCTCTATTTGCCATTCAATCTATTTTTAGCTCATTAATATTTCCAATAGATGAAATGTTAATATTAGAGCTGGCCTCCTGCTTCTCCTCTGTCACCTGGACCCAGGAGCAGGAGGAGGAAAGGAGGCGCTCTGTGTCCTGGGAGAAGAAAACGAGGAGGTTCAAGTGGCATCAATAATGTCTGCTGTTCTAGTGAAAGCATCTGATTCCAGTCTCATGTAAAGGATGCAGAGGATTGTGGGATACTTAGTAGTCACTGACAACTCCTTCTTCATGTAATTACCTTCTGTGTGTCCAGAAGGAGGGATGAGGTGTTCAGGCAGTCAGCATGAAGGGCACAAGGGCTGTGTGTGTGCGTGTGTGAGCGTGTGTGTGTGTGTGTGTGTGTGTGTGTGTGTGCGCACGCCTAAGTCTTCTTGCGCCTGAACAGCCCACAGAGCCAAGACAGCCACCTCTTCTTCTGTTTTGGCTCTGTTGTCGTGGCAGCCACCTGTCAAGAAAATAAAAGTCCTATATGATTTGTACCTGGACTGTTTGTCTCTTCTTCTCTGAACTGATACGACCACTAAATTTGAAGGATTTGACAGGTGTTTGTAAGGACAATCTGCTTTCCAGCATCAGCATCATGTCAACAAATATACATACTTTACAGTCATTTAGCAGACGCTTGTATCCAAAGCAAAGGTGATAGTTGACACTATGTGGGGATCTACCGACTGAGACATACTTGTTAACATAGCAGCAGGTCTCCTGTGTTTTTAAATGGTTTGTGTTTCAGTGTGTTATAATAAAACGGTTACAGACTTTTAGTTCTACAGTCAGTAAACTAGATGTCTTTGGTTGAATCCTAACCCTGACCATGTCAACAAGTACTGTAGATTGTGATCTGATTGGCAGCTCACCTTCTCCTCTGTGGTCCAGAACTCCTCCCTGCTTTCCTGGCGCTCTTTCTGCAGGCGCAGCTCCAGCAGGGTCAGGGGTCTCTCTGGTTCCCTCTGCTCTCTCCTGATGGGGATGTTGACACTGTATGGGGTGTCGTCTCCGCTCTTGGTGCCTGCAGCAAAGCTCACGGAGGGCTTCAGGTGCTTCAGGACCTCTGTGGCTATGAGGCTGCAGGCCAGCAAGGCTATCTGAGGATCCTCCATCAGTTCCTGTCTGGTCAGCCAGATGGAAGGCAGAGCCTGGCCCAGACAGACTTTGAGTGGCCAAGACAGTTCATGGCTCAGTTTGATCTGGAAGAGGAGAAAGTGGGCAATATTTAGAAGTGAGTCACCAGCATGTGGGACTGACCATTATAGTTGTAGCCATTGTACAAGTCCCCCTTCATGCATTTATCCTGCATTCCTATGGTACTGTTGTTAAACCCAGATGAAATCAAACCAAACCTCCTGCTCTGGGTCGGTGAGGCGTTCTAGTGTTCGGAGGAAGACTCGGTTTTTCTGGTACTTGACTGCCTCCTTACGAGTGTATCATATACTGTGCACATTGTCGAGCAGATTTAGTGGTGTTTTAAGGTGTAAAAATGAACATGCAAATTCTGCTAGCTTAATGCTAAGCTATTAGCCGTTTTTCAATGTGTTTCTAAGGGGCTTGGTTAAGCTAATAACCTATACACGTTAGCCTATTGTTTTCTATTGTGGAAATTAGTTTAAAGGAAATGTTTATGTTTTGGTACTCTTAAATCATTACTGTTTTATTTGGGTTTATTATTCATTGCACATTTGTTTATAAATGCCTACTGTAATTGAAGTAGCTTATAGGCATAGCATAAATGGCTATTTCCATGAAAGATTAAGTACCACTGAAAGTGCTGTATTTGACTACAGTGTATTGCTGTAAAGAAAGGAATCTATATTAAAGGTGTAGCTATAGTAATGTGATTATTAACTGCAGTATTAGAACAGATGTACTGTGAGATTAACAAGTCATGTTTTGGTGACTGGATTATTGGTTATTATTTTCATACAAAGCAAAATATACAACAAAAGAATATTTTGAATGCCATTTAAAAGCATTTGTTTTCCTACTGTAGTATTCACTTTTCATGTTCTTCACTTCAGATAGCAGTAGTAGCAGTACATATGAACATATTGTTAAGCATAAGAAATATGCTTACCCCCATCTGGAAGGATAGTGACTGAAAATTCAGTTTTCTCTGATTTGAGGTACAGTGAAGAATTTTGGCCAAAGCAAGTGTAATTTTCAAGATAGAAAGGTCATCTTGGGCTCAAATTGAAGCTTATGAACTTGGGATGTTTTCTATATACAAGTGAGGCAGTGATATTCACCATAAAGTGCTGGGAAATAATCTTTTATTACTCATGTTTTTGTTTTTTTGGGGATGTTATGGGTGATATTTTAAAATAGAATGGCAGAAAGCCGCAGAATCTTATTTTGCAAATTTCCCCTTTGTTTCAGGATACTCCCTGCCAAATGTCATACTTATATGACTATTTATGCAATTGTAGGAGCTTATTATTTGCATTTACATCATTTCGCCACAAACATGTCCCAAAAAAGGGGTTTTTGGCCCCCTGAGACCAAACGGCCCCGAGTTGGGGGTGCTCGTTATCAACTTGTGATAGGCTAACAGGAAATAATAGTGAAAAAAAGGTAGCAGAAAACATCCTGAGGGCTGGACCTGGCTCCCGGCCTACTACAGGTGAACAATGGCTATAGCTGTCATGATAATACAACACAACATTACAAACTACCTATTTTAAACCAATCCCTTTCAAACAAGTCTTTTAAACCACTCTATAATACTCTTATTGTCCCGACCCTTGACCTTGTCATCGTTTCCAGCAGCTCTGTCCTCATCCTCTGGTCAGGGTTGTGTTAAATATGTGGTTAATTCAGGTGTTTGTTCTGCTTTAGTACAGGGAAGATCATGTACAACATTTTAACTGAACCACCTTAATCCCGAGGCCTGGTGCAGAGCAGCTGATCTGCATATAATAAAACAGCATGGCCACAGTCAGTCCACCACAACACAACCTCTGATAGAAATGTCATGCAGAAGGGCAGCAACGTACAGATGAGAAGGGAAAAATATTCCCCTAATGGTGGCGAAGTGAACTAAGTTCTGAAGAATCTCACCTCGTAGACACTTTGACATATCAGTGTTATGAATGATGAGGACCTGAGTGGAGCGGCATTGTTGTGATCTTCTCTTCTCTTTCTTCTTCTACTTCTTTTCTCTCAGATTGTGATATTTTATTCATCAGGAAACCCAGGCAAGGCTCAGCAATGTAGTAAACCAGCACTGAAGGCACTGATTTTCAAGAGTTCAAGGATTGGACCCAGTGCTATGAAGGACTGGAGACAGAGCTGTATGACCAATACCTCATGGCATAGTCTGCTAGTATGGTCTGGACACTATGTTTGTATGGACATGAATGTAACCTGTTCCACACATGGCCTAATACTCCTTGGCCATATGGACACAAGTCCAGACACATTTTAAAGTGAATTAAAGGTGCATTAACACTGAACAGAAACCCCAAATGGTTACCTGCTTCTCACATGAGGAAGTGATGATGGCAGGTGTCTCTGTGGATTTATTCTGAGAGTTGAGGTGACTCAATGTCTCTCCACGTCTGTGGAGGCATGTCATTATCATATACAGTGTATTCCATATGGAAAGGTGTTGTCGTGCACGTCTCTTTTGCCACTGTAGTTGCCACAGTGTGGTTGTGATTTACGTTAATCTAAAAATGTGTTGATTTGCTCAATCAAATACATTTAATGAAACTTTGTAACAAGTACTTCTATTTCTTATATTATATTCTATATATTTATTTATATTCTATATATAAAGCAGCTGTCACATGCTAGTACATATTGTCACAATTACAGAAATTACTTTTCTATACAATACTATGAGATTGTTGCGATTGTTGCGGTGAATATCACTGAAGATTGAATGTTATGAATGTTCAATACTTTTAACTTTAAATTTTCATCCCTACATATAAGACCAAATATATTTAATGAAGACATTGTTCTTTCTTTGTTTTGAGTGGTTGAATTTAAAGTTATTGCATTTTTAACATATCGACACCCAGACTATCAATGAAGAAAACAACTAATGTTGGTGTTGTTGGCAGATCAGTGTCCAGTATTGTGAGGACACCTTCACATTCATTCAATTTAACTAATTCAATTCAACTTTTAACAAAGCTATTTAGTTACAAAACATCATGAAGAACATTATTCTTATCCTGAGCCATAGTATTAGTAGTTTTTTTGGGCTTGTTTTCAAAATGTCATTTTTGTCATTTTTTTTGTGTTCAGCCGCCTAATGCACAGGAAACTGAGATGAAATACAAGCTGTCAATCATTCCCACCTGCTGCCCAGATCTGCTACCTGCACAGCCAACGGTACTTGCCAACCAGGGATGCATCGGATAGTGACTTGGCTGACGAGAACAAATGGGAGACCCCAAGAATCACAGCTAGAACGACAAATCATGTTCAAACAGTATTAACAGTATTAACATCTATAGTACAGAGCTGGTCTGAGGAGGGCAGTTTACTGGTTGTATGCTTTCTGGCTTAAAAAAGTCCTCTAACGCTCAGAAAAACACTTTTCTCTCACTGCCACGTGGGGGCGCCAACGTATAAAGTTACCTAGTGCAGCTTCACCTGAGCTCTTCTGTGTGTTCTGAGTCCGGAGGGACGGTCCACCTCCCTGAGTGGGAGGTAATTACTGAGGACTTAACTGATAGAGGGACCGTAAACAAGTTGTTCATCTGGGGGAGATTCCCCTGTCAGGTGTCACAACAGTGGGGACTTTCCTCCCCCCAGCCTGGTGAGCGCCTTGTATCAGAAATAAATATCTCCAAATAAATATAAATGTACAGGAATTAGTACAGGAATGTAACAGCAATATATATATTTAATATATATTAATATATTTATTTATTTGTGTTGATACAGTCAGATACACAGTATGAGCTCATATCTAAAGAGCAGTGTCTTGAGTGTTTAGTTTTTTTTGTCATCTTGTTGTTTGTAATAGTTTTACTTCTGTAGATTTCTGCTCTCCAGGACTGGTGTGTGAAGGGGAAGGAGGGTGGGGGGTGGGGTGCTGTCAGAGGCAGGCAGGGATGAATTCATTTTTCCATCTAATACAGTTTCTATCCACATCCCACCCGTGTGTGGTTCTAACCAGGCAGCCCAGAGGGAGATCTGGAGCATCAAGACAAGCATCATACAACAATATATAACAGAAAAATACAATCAAAAACATGTTAAAGGAAACAGCAAAGTCAGAATTTGTTGTGCAGGTTCTCCAAAAGGCAGTAGGCCTCATATGGCTCATATTTTGATGAAATCCTTGATGTCTGGCCTGGGTTAAACCCTGATAACGGATTCTTTAATCAGCGATTTCCTGGTGCAAGTTGGCAAACACAAAGTGTTTTACAGCAGAGGGGAAAGTTTTTTTTTTATTCCCCTGTGAAAATATGAAACTGTCCAGCGCTTTGACTTTCCCCTCCATCTGTTCCCTGTCCTCTGCTAACCCCTTTGACTGCTCTGGTGTGTCAGATTCACAGCACAGGAAATATCTGCTCTTGGAAAATTACACAAGGAATCTATTAGATATCTCTCATTCAGCCTGCAGACTCATTTCAGAGGCTGTCTCTCTCCGCTAGGCTTTAGAGTTCCCACAGCAGAACATCCTGATTAGTTTAGTAATTTAAAACCTCCGAGTTCCGGGGGGTTATCTGCCAAAAGCCATAGCTGTCGACCTGCTCAACTGTATAGGGCAGCCTTTACATCTCTCTCCAGAGCACTCATGGAGCTGGACATGTGTGAAATAACATGTAGAGATCAAGTAGCTCCATGGAGAAAAACAACAGCTCACCACAGTGCATCTGAAGCAGCTAGAAACTGTTGATTCACGGTAGAGGATCCTACAGATCTGAGTAAGAGTGAAAAGTATCCAATAAAGCCAATAAAACGATTCTTACAAGTACAATTCATTCAAAAGGTTACTCAAGTAAATGTAACGCTGGTCTTCTTTAAACATTCTAACCTCTAGGAAGTGAAATAACAATGAAATAAAACTATTTGAAATCGAAGTACCCTGAAACAGCCCTCGGGACCCCTGGTAATCTCCTGATCTCACTTTAGGAACTGCTGATCTTGGTGACGTGGACAGGTCGTCACATTCATTTTCTTTACACAGAGAAACATGATCGGCTCATTTTCTTGTTTGTTGGTCCAGAAATCTTGGCTGCAACTAAACTTTTGAGTGACGTTGCCCATCAGCGTCAAAGCAATAGAAAGAGGGAGAGAGAGAGAGAGAACGAGCATCAGAAATAATGACACATTACAGAGGAATCAAAGGACTGTGGAAGAGTAAAGAGTGAGAATAAGCCACCACACAAACACAGAAACCTTTAATCAGTTATGCTTATATCAGCGCAGACGTGTTTGAATCCACATTTGATTTTGCTGTTGTTTTGTGAGAATGTATTACTTTCAGATTGTTGGAAATCCACGGTAAACACATTTGATTGACAGTTGATGATTATGTCAACAAAAAAAAAAGAGATTGTCTCTGAGAGATTAGCTTTGTTTTCATCTCAAACTCATGTCATTAAAACGACTGACTGGAGATATTGCTAAGCTGCAGCACAGAAAACTAGATGATTACAAACATTGGTGCCACGCTGTGTGTGTGTGTGTGTGTGTGTGTGTGTGTGTGTGTGTGTGTGTATGTGTTGTGGAAGTTCTATAATGTTTGAGATCATCTAGAATGCTGTCTGTGAATTCCAGAATGTTGAAGTGTTCTAGAATGTTGACGTGTTCTACAATGTTGAAGTGTTGTAGAATGTTAAAGCGTTCTAGAATGTTGAAGTGTTGTTGAAGTGTTGTAGAATGTTGAAGTGTTGTAGAATGTTGAAGTGTTCTACAGTGTTGAAGTGTTGTAGAATGTTGAAGTGTTGAAGTGTTGTAGAATGTTGAAATGTTGAAGTGTTGTTGAAGTGTTGTAGAATGTTGAAGTGTTGAAGTGTTGTAGAATGTTGAAGTGTTGAAGTGTTGTAGAATGTTGAAGTGTTGTTAAAGCGTTGTAGAATGTTGAAGTGTTGTTGAAGTGTTGTAGAATGTTGAAGCGTTCTAGAATGTTGAAGTGTTCTACAGTGTTGAAGTGTTGTAGAATGTTGAAGTGTTGAAGTGTTGTAGAATGTTGAAGCGTTCTAGAATAATAAAATGTCCTGAACCAGACCAACCAGTACCAGTGTCTCCTCCCAGTATCACCCCCCATTCTTGACAACAACGTTCCCCAGTTTGTCGTTTGGCTGGACTGGACTGCTGGTCCCTGTTGACCTTTTACTGTAATGGTGTTGTAGAGCAGTAGCAGAGCTGCAGTCCTCCTGCTGCCATCAATCTCATTTCTGGCTCAGTCTGGTGGATTAGTTTACAGTCATGTCTGTGTGACTCTGAATGTTAAAAGACTCCATGGCCAAAAACCACTCCAACTTCAATAACTGATGATCACAAAGATATTTTTTTTCAAATGAAATTATTGTTTACAATTATTTTTATTTAATTATGTTTTACTTTATATATTCATGACAAGAATGGGGTAAACTGTTGTAAATTACTAAATTACTAAAATGTTACACCAACACTGTTACACCTTATGTAGGCATATGGTATACAATACAATAGGCATACAATTTAACACTTACACCTACACGCTACCAAGTGTAAAGTCTTTTGTGAAAATTATTTGTGGCTTGGCACATTGATTTGATAGTTTGGACCCAGAGGAAGAAATACTTCACAAAATAACATAAGCATTATGAATTATAACAGTGAACTGATGAAGAATGAAACTAGCTAAAACATTTTTCAGAATATAGAATAGATGATGGCAAGATTCTTAAAATGACATGCTTACAGTGCATGCTTACGTGCTTGCTGTCCTTGTTAGTAAATGTCCACTACAGAGAGGCTGCCCTTGCAGCACCCCAGGCCCAGTGTCAGGCTCTGTCAGTGGGGAGGATCATTAGCAGGTTCCCCCAGGACCCATTCCCCCCTCGCTGTCAGCTCCACTTCACCCTCAGCTCTTTGTGGCTTCCTCTGATAAGGCCCGGCTAATATCTGTTCAGGCCGCTGGCTGCATGGGAAATGATGAACACACGTTGTACTGCCATTCACTCCATCAGGGCATTGGAGACTGGAATCCAGCCCTGGGCTTTTGTTATTGTTCAATGGAGGGTAGTGTACATACAGCCAATATCCTGACCGGGTGGTTGATACAAAAGACAAGACAATGCCTGGGTGGCAGGTTGGTTTAGTGCTTACAATGGTGGTTCCTCATCCAAAAGGTCACAGGTTCATCCCCGCTACATTGGAAGTGTCCTTGAGAAAGGACTGGAAGCCTGTTTGCTCACTGATCGTAAGTTTCTCTGGATAAACATTTTAACAAATCATTTAAATGAAATCACCAAAGATACTCCTGTGTGTTCTGCTCATTTTCAAACTTTATTTCAGATTTTATTTCATTATTTTATTATTTTGCTTGTTCATATTTAGTGTATAGAAAGTGTAGATAGTGTATTTTAGGCAGCCATATTCCAACGGTAATGTTTGTAAATCTTGTTATTCTCCCATCATCTACAACAGAGATTGGGATTTTGACTCTGATCAATATATAGATCGCAGGCAAAAGAAGAACTGAATCATTAGTTGAAACACCAGTTAGCCACAAAGTAAAACCACTCCGACACTTCTTCTATCGGACATGAGTTACATCCTAGGATAGATATGAACAGTCATCCAGAAAAATTTGATATGGGCAGTAATTCAGAATTGAGCATCAAAGCCTGCATGCGTTGTGAATGCAGCCTCAGTGTTAAAAAGACTTTAAGACTGGATGCAAGAGTATGTACTGTACATAGACTTGATTAAATGGTTGTATTTGAGGGGAGTGACTGATTCCCAGGTTGAGATGTTTTGTGCTAAAGAGGCTTGTGAAGATCTGTCAGATATTGTCTTATTACATGTCATTACCTCCAGTCTCAGGCTTCATTAAGTCTCACAGAAAGTCATTATCATCGTCACATCTCCACGCCTGTTAATGTTTCATTAAACGGCTCTATATACTCGCTAATGAAGTCGTCTATCTGTCTGTCTGTCTGTCTGTCTGTCTGTCTGTCTGTCTGTCTGTCTGCCTGCCTGCCTGCCTGCCAGCCTGTCTGTCTGTCACATCTCTTATGAAGATATCTCCACATTTGTTGGGTTTCATTAAAGCTGAGTGAAAAAAAAGAGGACGGAGTGACGGAGATGAAGAACATCAATAATAGACCACACACACACACGCTCGCACGCACGCACGCACACACACACACACACACACACACAGCCTTTTACCCCTCCCCTGTGTGTGTGTGTGTGTGTGTCCATGTGTCCACCTCCCATCTCACACACATGTACATCCAGACAAGACCTCTCCTTTGACTCTTGATACCGGTTCTGCATGGCAATTCCTCTTAGTCATTTATGTACACACACACACACACACACACACACATACATACACACACCACACACCCTTTTACAGCCCGACAGGCTTCTCCTCTGACTCGTGCTACCAGGGCTGCATGATGATGACATTCCCCACAGTCATTACTGTTGCCCACACCAGCACCACCTGCTCTTAAAGGAAGGAAATCCACCCTAAAACACTTTAACTCTGCTGAAAAAAACAGCGACTGACGATGCACCTTACACTTCTGGGCCGCTTTTAGTGTTTTGGAGGTGTATTTTTCTTTTACTTTTACCCTACTACTACACTATTAATACACAGAGACACCAACGACGACACAGGATTCACTACTAACCCCTGCCTGACGGGGTGGAATGCCGGATCTCCTTTTTAACGAACAGGGGATGCAGTTCATCACGTCGAAGCTCCACTTTCCCGACCGGTTGAAATAAGCCCGGAGACGTTAAATAACGAAGTAACACGCAGCAACAGAACTTCACCCCGGAGGACGATGGGAAACGGGGAGACGCCGCTACCACTTGGTTTAATGATGACGCCGTTTAGATGTGGAGCGGTGGAGTGGGCAGATATTACAGGCATTTAACGTCAAAACGGTTCTCCCATCTGAGAATTCACTTTCCGACCGACTGAATGAAAACTAAATTGACCGTGACTCTTTTAAATTCAGGCTCACACTCCACCGTTTAATAAAAGGTCATTACATTTACACATTAAGCACCGCCCTCCCCCCCCGCCCGCCCCCCCCCCAGCTCCTCTACCCTAGCTGAACTAACTGCGCCATGAAATCCAGTGACCTCTAATTCGTTTTGAGTGAATCTCTGTGTGTCTGTCAAAGAGCCCCACAACCAGAAATGCCATCAGTATTGACTCTTGGTCAGCTTTTGTCTCCAGGAGGCTTCGCCTGCCAGAGAGACGAGCCTCAACAGATGATCCAGATCTCCATTAAGATTGGCCTGAGTGACGAGGGCTCCGGGTACAGAGCGACCTCCCCTCTGGATGACAGTGATGGGAGGCAATTTTAACCAGTTTGAGAGGGCACTGGGAGGGGCGGCGCACCAGCTAACGAGCAGCATACAAAACCCTGGGCTGGGATTCAGGGCTGCAGACTCACTCACTCCTCATCTTCCAGCGTGAGCTCCAACCTCGCCTTGTCAAGAAACATCCCATGCTCTCTTTCCTAGCTTCCTTTCCCCCGTATCGTTTTTTTTTTCTCTCGAACTCAGAACTGAGAGCTATTTTATGTTTTATTTAACCATGGAATTATTGATGGGTATGCATGCTCTTTCTCCACAGCGCCCTGCTTCCTATTCATGAAAGCACTTGCAGTCACGTCTGGGAGCTTCCCAGTACAACCACAGTCTTCTACTGGAGGGCACTGGGCAGCAGCATTGGAGCACTCGGGGGTTAGGTGCCTTGGTCAAGGGTATTTCAAGGGTAGCTGTTGAGGAAAGGGAGAATGATACTCATTCTTCTAACTTATCTTGTCAGGAAATAGTTCTAGTTCTGTAAGTGCACTGGAAAACATCGCCTGCCAAGTCTAAAATTGATTTGACTGCAGTGCATTTTTCATCTTCTATTGTACTGAACACCAAACAGGCTGGCATTGCTGTCAAAACATGAAAAGTTGGAGTGGATCAGGACGGATGTGAAATAAAAGTACTTCTCCTCTGTTGTTTCCCTGAGAAAGTGATTCACTCGGCCTCGGGGCCCAAGCCAAGCTGACATCAACATGAATCATGAGTCCTCGCTCCGCCAGACAGCCAACATGATGTTTCCTCCTCCTAAATGTCCGATCTCCTCGTTTGGATTCTCTCAGCACTCGGTGTGAAGGTGCCAGTTTCCTCTGACATTTTGGTTTGATGATTGACGGGAGAATGGCATGTTACTGAGTTAATGAGGTTTATCCCAGAAAGGCCAATCTGCTGATCGACAATCAGACGTGTGGCATTTCTCCCGCTTTATTGATCAATAAGTGGCAACAACAGCAGACATACCCCACAGGCTAAACATGAAGACCACAGAAGAAAATAACTGACTTTATACATTAAATCCCTGACTGGGACCAAGAGAAACATACTGTATACTGTACAGCGCAGGTCTAGTAGACAATGCTAGAGTTAGAGCTGCAAACATGACCTGATTTTGAAGAGTTCAAAATTTTGATTGCAAAAATGCCATTAGTCCATTCTGTAGGTCATCATTAAAAAAAATCTGTAAAATATGTAAAGGTGTCAACCAATCATTTACTTTACAAGACATTTGCCGGGGCGCAAAATCGGATTCTTGGCATTTGCCGGGGCTGTGCACAAAGCACAAATTAAGCACTGCCTATATCTCATTATGGATCCTTCCACTATGAAGTGACATTTCTCCACATCTTTCAATTACATGGTATTACTCACTGGAAATGTTGACAAGCTTCTCATAGACACAGTTAAGAGCTGCTAGATAAGAGATGGACTGGAGACATTGTGCGATTCAAGAAATCAAGATGACATTACAAATGTGTGTGTGTTTGCTTTTCCTCAGAGTTACAATCAAACAGGTAGAAACTATAAAACTATGAGCACCTGACAGGATTTCCTTCTTAACGAATCTCGGAGGTGGACCTGTCGCCTGCCAGCAGCAATCCAGCATCAAATATTGATCTTTAAATAAATAAATAAAAATTGTTATTTTGCTCACAAATCCGTTTATTGTTTTATTTTTTTTATTTCACCACTTGTAAGATTTTCTTATGTACATCCTTTACATTGAAATGTCAATTTATTTTCTACCTTAGGCCATTTTATTACATTTTGGCACATATACAGTATATTACTTTTTTTCCGATTCTCCTTTTAGTCCTGTTAATGAGGTCTGTCAATCAAACAGCACTGGGACAGACAGGGCACAGAATACAGATCACAAATCAGTGGGTGTGCCTATGTTTTTTGCACTTGAGTGAGTGACCACTGCAACATGACGGCAGAAAGATCCATATTGGATCTGCTGCGGGAGGCTGCCCACCAACTGAAGCAGAGACTGAATTGAATTGCCAAAAGACTCACAGGCTACGTTCCAATCAATAGCTATCGGCCCTGTGCTGCACCCTGCATGGACACACGGTTGTGGAAAACTTGTCAAGGGAGAAGTTTGTTGCACTGGGAACACAGATGTCAGGGGTTTGAATCACGCAGCAATCTACAAAGCTTCTTTATCTGCCACCTACAGGTTATGGCAGCTTGATGAAAATGTCTGCGTCCTCGTCTCTGGGGGCCGATTGGAATGCGGCCGCAGACTTGTGCAGTTGAACCCTCGACAACTGCAGTGAATAGCCAATGAAATGTCACAGCCAATGGCCACACCCACCTAGCGTTCTAGCCACAACCTGTCTCATTGTTGGAGCAATAAAATGAGAAACAGAAGGAAAGGAGGATCAGAACATGGGGAAATAGATAAATCAATAAATATGTGCCACGATTGAATAAAATAGCCGAAACAGACACAAAAACAATAAAATAGGAGAAATAATAATAATAAAATGTTGCAAATTAATGAAAATAAATAAAACAATATATGGAGTAAAGTTGTGATTTCTAAGCAAAATAATGAGTAAATCACATGATGACTTGAATAACTTCGGAAACTGAGAGAGCATCTGCAGCACATCATTCTGTTGTTTTGGATAACAAAGTTCACAAATGTCTGCTGGCTACGGTGGTGAGACAGATTAGTGCTGAGGTGTCACAGTATCAGATGTGTGTGTGTGTGTGTGTGTGTGTGTGTGTGGACCTGACATGGCAAACATTAATCCACTAACTGCTTGACCACCAGGCCTGAGGGCTCGGCCGTCTCCACCAAGGGCAAATAATAGAGCAGCTTAGCATAGCAAGAAGTGTCAAGAATCAGCGAAGGGATTTGGAGGAGCGCTACCGCCGCACACTCTCCTCCAGATGGACTCACTGCATGAAACAGCACTGAGAAAACACTCTCCAAAATGTAGGGCTTCACGACCGAACACCTTTTTTTTTTTTTTTGTGGTACTTATTTATGAGAGACTGGGACCGGCGAAATCTCCATCTGAAATCCGGAGTCATTAAATAAATATCACACATCTGCTGACACAACACGCCTGGTTAGATCAGTAAGCCTCCCGCTCCGCCGGGAGACTGTCGGGCAAAAGGCGTCGTGTGATTTCACATGCTCAGTTAAGTTTGTGCACCATGTCGGCTCCAAGTTTCAGCTGTCTCGCCTGATTACTTCCAACAAGTTCCACTTCTCCAGACGTTCGGTGTCGACACGTTCCACCGGAAAATACCACATGCTCTGATTTCTCCAGTCATTTGTGTAATAGCTGCTCTCTCTCTTCCTCTCTAATCCACTTGAGAGGAGCTGGCTCATCCCTCTCTAGCGCTCCCCTCCACCCTGTCATTCATACAAAACCTTAAACCTTTAATATGTGATGATTGTCTACTACTCAAGCTATTCTCTCTCTCTCTCTCTCACTTCATTTCCCCCCCCGCCATCCTGTAATTTCCAGAAAGTCCTCCAGCCTGTGACCTGGCCGGCAGAAGACGAATGAGGTAAAAAGTTATCAGCCTGTTGTCTGGGAGGGAGAACAGCTGGGAAAAGATGGAGGACGTCTGCTGACAGAGGAAGTGGAGATGTTCCTGCGTGTGTTTAGCTGCTTTGGATGGAAAGGATGTTTCCTCCATGTTTCCATCGCTGATCGCTGTGTAGCTGAAGCCTGCCAGACTGACACAACAGCAGCACAGCAATGTGAATTAAACTGGGGAATCGTTTTGCTCCATGTAATGTATGTTAACAGGTTTAACTGTGTGTGTGTGTGTGTGTGTGTGTGTGTGTGTGTGTGTGTGTGAAAGAAATGGGCAGTCATTCTAAGTAATGTAAATCCCCAGATGTTTCCAGAGATGGTTTCTAATGTCGTCTGTCTAGTTTGGTTGCTGTTTGTTGCTGATAAAGCTTGGAAGAGATCTCTACTGGATTCTATCAGGAGGCAGTCAGACAGAAAGCGTTGGCCTGGACAAGCAACCGGGAGGATTCTGGTGGCGGTAGTTTTTCTCTGCATGGCAGCAACAACAGAGCTGGGAATCAAATGGTTCAAATGGTCTGACTGAGAGAAATTTATCTGCAGGCAAACGAACAGAAGAGAGGACAGAAAGATAAACGCCATCATATGTAGCCGCCGTTTGGTGGACGCTCTTATCCACCTCACAGTACCGAGAGTGCACAGACCTTTAGGATGGTCCCAGTGGAAATCAGAAGACTTGTATCTCTGGTTGACTGTCTGGGGTACAACAAACACATTTTCTGGAACAGTTTGCTCTCCATGCTTCACCAGTGAGGAGGCTCGATGGAGACAGAGGTGGAAAGAGTTGTGAATAGTTGAGTCTCAAAAATACTCAAAAGTAAAAGCTATTCACTAAAATGCTACTTACTTTTCAAAAGTCATGAAGATAGTCTAAAAGTAGAATTTACATGAACTAGAGTAGGTGTAACTAGTAACTAGTGAACTCTAAAGCTACAATTTGAAACTTTTCACTGTGAAGCAGGAAGCCGCCTCAGGCCATGAAGAAGCAGATGCTATATCTGACAATCTGCAAAAATCAATACAGATGTTCACTTGCTCTTGTGTGCGCGTTTAGCTTTAGTCTTCTGTCTGTTTTCCTCCATTGCTGTTATTGCGTGTTATTGATTCCCTGCTCCTTGGCTGCTAGTCTCACCTTGATAGCCAGAATCCAGCTCACTACTGGCAACAGCGACAGCAAATGGTATTCGCTTCAAAACGTTCCCAACATTATCGAAACTGAAAATACGGCAAATCGGGTGTATAGACGGGTATAGACACAGGGTCACAGACAGACACAGAATGATGATGTAGAATAAATCCTATCAGTTTATTGTCATTTTAATATCAACAAAGTTGCATGTTGTAGCTTTACAGCTTTACTATTTGAATGATGAAACTTCTCATTTTGGCTGACCGGTGAATAACTTTGTGACTTTAAGCCAGTCAGAACAAAGTTGCTAATCACTTCAGAGGACTGACTGAAAGGTCAGTGACCCGAAGCGGAGTGACCATTTATGGACCTGGCCGAGGCTGAGCAAGAGCTGATTGGGTAAAACCTGGCAGTGTACCCGGCTACAGTAATGAGGGTCTGTTAACGATATAATCAGGGATAATTAGTGGTAACTAATAAAGCCTCAGTGTTGCCCAAGTATAACCACTTCATGGTACACACTTCAAATACGCTGCTGGACTCTTTCCATCCTCCTCTACAGCTGCAGTCATGCTGAATGTGTGTATGTACAGTGTACTGGCTGCAGTCTTGCACTGAGCAGGACGTCCTGTTGTCCTTGTACAAAGTGAGCCTGAATGTCGCTTACCAATGAAAACCTCATATCTCCAAAATGTCAACTTTTGAGGAACTATGAAAATCTGTCTTGTGTCCAACATTTTTAACTTCATCCAATGGGTTTTTAACAGGTTTCATCGGCCCGAGGGTCAAAGACCTCCCTCAACCATAGAGGAGCGTGGACTCCTTGAACTGAAGTTAAAACATGAAAAACCAAATTGGAGTTACAAGGTTTTTTTTTAATCACCTCTCTGGTTGAAGGTGTGTTATCTGTGAAATCACCTGCTGTCGTCTTTGGTTGGAATGAAACCCTGCAGGCTCTTGGTCCTCCATGGTTTCCTCCTATCGCTGCTGTAGCTCACCAGGCTTCAGAGAGAGTTCAGCACCTTGGACAGCAACAGATTCCTCACAGAGGGAAACGAGGTGAGGCGATTCTTAACCAGAACCAGCACTGCAACGCACAGCTGCTACTGACGCACCTGCCTCTCATTACTTGTTAACCTGTTAACGATGTCGTTAGGGAAAATTAATGGCAGCTGATGAAGCATCTGTGCCACTGAAGTACTAATAATATACCGCAGGTTTAGAGAAAGGCTGAAAAACAAACAGCCCTCGGAGGAGTCTTGATCTGCTGTAGCCGAACGTTGCGAATCAAAAGTCCTCACAAGTGTTGTCTCCGACGTCCCCGGCGCATCACCTGGCTTTGTTTCAAATTCTCAAAGCACAGCAAATCCAAGGTCACTGCGTCTCAACAACAACAGGAGGCGTTTTCTCTCGGATGGGACTTGGATCGCACGGTGACTGGAGCTGTCAGGGTGGACCAGTGTCCTTGGCTCAACTCCAGTTTCACTGTCTGAGCACAGTCGGGGTGAAAAGAGACCCGAATCTACCCAGACAGTCCATTTACCATTCTTTTATCTTTTGTGTTGCTATAAATCTGGATAACAATAATAATAATAATATCCTGACAATAAGACCACAATGTTCATGCAGTTTTGAAGTCAAGTTGTTGCCCGATCCTTGTCTGCCTTTGAGCTATAGCAGCATGGAAGTCTGCGGCTCTGGAGAACAGAAGGAGGACGGTAACAGATCCCAGACCTGCTGTCTGCCTAAAGGAAGCCAGAGGCATGTTACAGTTGGGTGCAGAAGAAAGTCATCTTATTATTGCTTAATGTGCTACACTGTATACCTATACTGTTATCTAAAAACACACATCCAACACATGCCCATTTGGATGAAGATTTCCAGTCATATTAAAGGTTTTAGTTGCACTGATACCTGATCACACCTGATGTCAGTTTATACAAGAATGTTCTAGGTAGATAACTGCAGACACGATACTCTTACAACGAAATTATGAGGAATGAGGAAATTAACATCATACATTTCCCAGCCATCAGACCCACGTCAACATACTGTTCAATCACAGAAACACTGATTCTTCTGGTGTTATGCATCATGCATCATGCATCATGGTCACCCAGGTCTGCATGCAGCACTAAAAACAGGAACATCCACAATAAACCACTATGTGAAGCATCTATAGGGAAACCTGGTCAAAAATATAGAAGCCAGAAGGATGACCTCCCTCCAGACAGACGGCATCTCTCTGTCCGGCATCAGGATCACACTTGCTGCAGGATTAGCATGGTTATAGGTTTGGATGGTGGTGCTGCTGATGGGCAGTTGAGTGTGAGAGTGTGTGTCTGTGTGTGTTTGGCTGCATCCCTGAGTGTGAATTAAAGTGTGTGAGTGTATGATTGTGTGTTTTCATGAGTGGTTCTTTTGCTGCTAAGTGATTGATGCTTGGCATGCTTTGATGCTTTTCCTCATAGCAGATAATGAAACAGGAAAAAAGATGCACTTGATTCATTCTCACCTGGTGGTTTATTCAGCATCATGTCAACTTCAACTGGCTTGACTCAGAAATTCAGATTTTTTAATTTCATTGTCATTCTTGTATAAATCATCTGGCCAGCAGTTGGAGTTCCTCATTACCTCCCTCCTAGAGCCAGACTCAAATCTGGTCTGGTTTCTGTCTGACTGCTGTATGATTGGTGATTTATGTGTGTGTGTGTGTGTGTGTGTGTGTGTGGGCTGCCATACAGTACCAGTCAAAAGTTTGGACACACCTGACTGATTCTTATGATCTTAAAGACATTTTGATCTAAAGGCTTGATGCTTAAATGCTAGAAATGTATTAGACAAATATAATTAGTGGATTAATAATTAACAATTAATAATTAATAATTAATAATTAATAGTGCATTTAATTAAATGCACTCCCAGCAAGTCGTTTTCATTTAGAACTTGAAATTTGAAATTGAGCATGGAGCATGTAAAATCATTTTAAAAGCACACATACTGATTGTGACCTTTAAAAGTTCATTTGCCTCATGCTAAAGGGAGGCAACTTTGACAAATCTATCATTTTCACTGCATAATTCCTTTTGTGTTATTTCATAGTTTTGATAACTTTACTATTATTCTAAAATGTGGAAAATAGTAAAAAGAAGCGGTGGTAGACAGAGTCTAGCAGCCCTGAACTAGAACTATGAGGAAGAATCAACCTAAATGCTTGCAGAGAGGAAGACTGATGTTTAGCGTGTGCAGCATATCTGCTGTGTGTCTTCATGCTGGTCCACGTCCGGCTCATATCTGGTCCGTCTGCTGGGTGTTTGGTGATACTTACCTGGCAGTGGAGATACCATGATCAAGAGGCTGGCTCACCCAGCGTGAGGCTCAGCTGTTGCATCCCTGTGAATTCCTCAGATGTTTGAATTTTGACTTTCTCATTTCTGGTAGCCGGAGACTTCGGCGGCGTCTCTCCCCTGATGTCGCCCAATTTCCCCTCAGGGATCAATAATTTGATCTCATGTGTCCTGTTGGAGAGCTGCGCTTGACTCTGATCTGTTCTACAGTGTTTATGGATTCACCGGCACACTTCCATAGAAACCAGGTAGGGCCACAAGCCCGACAAGACGAAACAGGACCATTTCTTCTTCTGTGGTCAGACTATTATGTTTATTCTCAGGTGGGGAACAGCAGGGGAACCATCATCATCATCATCATCATCATCATCATCATCATCATCATCATCATCATCATCATCATCATCATCATCATCATCATGTTTTGTTCCAGTTTGGTTTGGTCTGAACTCTGACCATGACACCCAAAACACCTCATACTGATTTATGAGTGTGTGTGTGTGTCGGTGTACCTTAGACATGATTTACTCAGGGGAACAGATCTCATATATTATCACCTATATGCTGTATGTGCAGTATATCCTGCAGGTGTAATGTCAGTGAGACAGGACTCCCAGCCAGGGACTGCTGGACTAAATCATAAGAGACATTAGATGCTGCTTACTTGGGTGACTTACTGTGCAGTCACATTTTCAGCAACTCAAGAAACCAGAGTTTATTTACTTTCTCTTTGGTGGGGAAAGGCTGGCCACTGCCGAACTGTTCTGTCAGCCAATCACAGTACATACAAGCTGTGATGGGAGGCGCCCCCTTGATAACCAGTGACACTCAACCCTGTGACGTTTAGATGGCTAGGTGGCTAGTGAACGGTGGTCCTGTAGATTGATGACCACCATCATTCTTTCTCCTATACTGGGAGTCTGTGTGAACGCTCATCCTGGATTATGGCACAAGGGATTATGATACCAAATCCTGTGTATTGGTAAATGCTCATGCAATGACAGGTTTTCTTGTCTTAAAGTAGTATACAGAACAGGGCTAGTAATAGTAGTTTCATTGTATTGCATTACTACACATAGTTCATGCCTCTTAATTAGTTTCCTGCTTTCTTAATCTGTCTTTTTATTATTTCACAACTTTCACTAGAAATCTGACAGAAAGTCTAATTTTGCCAGCTTTGTTTCTTTAATTAAATTCTTCAATTCAATACTGGGTGGCATTAAAATCTATTAAAATGTGTTAAAAGTGGCTTTCTGAAATCTGTTAGTTATAGTATTTGAGGAGAGGAGAGGAGAGGAGAGGAGAGGAGAGGAGAGAGGAGGAAACCAGAGGAGGGGAGGAGAGGAGAGGCAGAGAAATAAGGGCAGAGGAGAGACCAAAAGATTAGAAGATGGGGGGAAGAAAAGGGTGGATGGTGGCAGGTGAAGGAGGAGAGGAAGCATGTTGATTCCTCATTATAAAGGTCATTAGTGACTCCTCTGCTCTGGGTGGTGATTAATAACATCATCTAGATCAAAAGGCCTCGTATTACCAGGGATTATAGTATGGATTATGGTTCAGAGGAAATAAGGTCATTAGAAAGAGAAACAGGCAGGAAGACGAGGCAGAAAACCACTTCCTGCTCTTGGATGAAAACTTTTATTTTCATAGTTTCCAGGCGTTTCAAGGACAACTATGCAATTTTGAAACAATGGAAGATGTTTCATTACGAATAGTCTGGATAAACCCTCTAACTTTGAAATTGACATTACAAATGTTTCATCAGCAGCCGGCTGCTCTGAAGAAGCTCTGAGAGGAATAACAGACATCCTGTTAGAGGGAGGAAGTATTATCCCTCTGTCTGTCTGTGTTTTAATCCCATCACTGTTCCTGTCTAGCCTGGGTCCAGCCCCATGGCCGGGTCAGGCTCATTCTCACCTCACCTCAGTGTGATTTTCATACCTACTCTTCTTCTCCATCTAACTTCATAAACCTGGCAGCAACTTCCTCTGTCTTCCTCTCTTCCCCTCTCTCTCTCTCTCTCCTTCAGCAGCTCACCTGGCTCGGTTTTAAATTTTAATTCCTTCTCTCAGCAGAGTTCATTATGAGTTTAATTGTCCTTTTGCTTTATTGGCTGCCTTTGCCTGCAGCTCAGAGAACATAACAGAGCTGCAGCGAGATCGTTAATGACTGGAGAAAAGAGCCACGGTGTGAGGCGGGGTGACAGATCAGCAGATACAGCACTATAGCAATGGTTGATGTAAGCAGTTACTGCAGCTCAGGCAATCGGAAAACAAATGTAAGTGCATGAAGGTCTAACTGTGCATTCACACTGCGACTCGGTTGATGTATCGCTCTATTCTGACCTATTGTGGGCGGGGCCAGAGGCTCTGGTTGGTTCTGTGCAGCGGTCTGCAAGTTTCTAACAGGCAAATCGTGTGTTTTTGTTGCTTTGGTATTGACTTTCAAATGTTACATTGCATGAGATCATTACACGTTTTATAGAATTAACAAAGCTAGGGAGCATTAATTAAAAAAAAAAGAAAAAAAGAAAAAACGTCCAAAAAAAAAACCATTTAAAAAAACGTCCAATAAAACCCATCAGAACTTCCCGTCAACCCCAACAATGGATGCAACCGATCTCAAAGCATTGTTTTTTCCTGTAGTCTTCTCAAAAAAAAATTGTGGAACTGGGAAGCTTTGAATGGCTGTAATCAACCAATAATCTTACTTTACTTTACGTATTTCAGGTGGAACTTCTCACATTGGGTAGGGAAACAAGGAAGTGTGGTGTAGCAGGTCTGTATCTGGGAAGAGGGAATGAACTGCCGGCGACTCAGTTAACCAAGGTGGCACATGGTATTTTAAAAGTCCTTGAAAATAACCTTCATTGCTGGTAAATCAACGTAAACCACAAATCCAAAGTCACAGAAGCGTTTCCGTAATTCTGGGATTTGTAGCTGCTGCTGCCAAGCCCTGCTGTTTCCAGTCTCACTTCAGAATAAAAGCACATGGCAATTAGCATTAGCTTCTACATGTTCGTCAGATTAAACCATGCCCCGACTGACCAAGCGTTCAGCTTAACCCTCCACACATCCTCGGTCGCTCAGCTCTGTCGGTACATGTCTGCACAGCTGATTGCTCTCCTCCTACACAATTTATCACCAGCAGCGTGTTGCTGGGCTGATCTGAGAGGTGTGGGACAACGTAAGTAGGGAGGGAAGAAAAAGGGAGTGAAAAACAGAGATCAAGGGAAGAAAAACCAGAGGGAGAGAGAAGATTGAGATAGAAAGACTGCGAAAGAGAAAGAGACAGAGAGAGAGAGAAAGAGGAGAGCAGGGAAGAGAGCGTGTGTTGAACCCTGTGGAGAGAAAGCCTTCACATTACATCGTCTTACCAGCCAGTTTAGCTCTGCTGTCACACCTCATCTGGGATGCCTGTCTTTCCCTGCGCTCCTCTTAACGCCTCAGCAGTCATCAAATCATTAATTAAACCTGCATCAAATCTACCCCCACAGAGCCCAGTCTGTGTGTGTGTGTGTGTGTGTGTGTGTGTGTGTGTGTGCAGCACTACCCCGCTGCCTCTAACATGCAGATATGAGGAGACAAAGTGGTGTTGAAGCTCGCTGGCTCCATGGGGAATGTGTCATGAAACACTATCACAGACCACACTGAATGAAACATGACAGGGACCATCTACACATTAAACAAAAACTCTTCCTTTGTTGCCATTACTGCTGAAGATGAAATAAAGTTTTTATGACATGTTTTATGGTGGTTGTTATGACCCTGAGTCATATGTATGTGTATGTAAGTGTGATTGTATCCTCTGTTTCAGGTGGTGATTGGCGGGGAGACTGGTGGCGCCCACTTTAAAAGAACACCTGCCCAATGGACTCTCTCTCTCTCCCGACCAACCAGACCGTGTGGTGTTGTGTTTGTGGATTGTGTTAGTAGTGTGAAGTTAGCTTTCGGATCTCTGTTCATTTTGTAGTTTGTATTGTAAGTATATTAGTAAGTATTTTCTCTAAAAGCAGTCCTGGTAGCGGTGAGGGTAAGAAGTCGTTTTTCTTTGATATTTTATTCTCATGTTTATCATAAATAGGTAGGTAAGACCCCTGTTGTTTCAGCGACACACTGACACTAAATGGGTTATATTCAGAAAGCATCTCACTTCCAAATACCCCAAAGTCTGCATGGCACTGAGAGCAGAGTCATCAGGACCAGAACGAGCTGTGTGTTAATACAGCCACACTAATGGAGCTGAGTCAGGAGGGGAAATACCATCCACCGCAATGGAAAATGGTTTAAGGGACAGCGGGCTAACTGGAAGCATTTAGAAAGCGACGATAAAGCAGAATTCAAACAGAACTGGCAACACACAACAATAAACTAATATCATTTCAGCCTGCCTCAATGGGAGCTGTGACTGGATGATACGCTGTGCATGGAGCTAAACTGGACAGATAATAATGAGCTTGGAAATAACGTTTCCATCTATCTCCAACAGTGGACACACTACTGCATACTAACTGGTTCAACAGGGGATATGGGAGAGAGAGTCAGGTAGAAATAGTTTAATACGGGAGAGAGAGAGTCAGGTAGAGATACTATAGATTAATATAGGAGAGAGAGTCAGGTAGAGATACTGTAGTTTATTAGAGAGAGAGAGAAGAGAGAGAGAGAGAGAGAGAGAGAGAGAGACTAGACACTAGAGAGATTAGATACACACTATGGTTTAACATGGGAGAGAGAGAGTCAGGTAAAGATACTGTAGTTTATTACAGGGGAGAGAGAGTCAGGTAGAGCTACTATAGTTTAATATGGGAGAGAGAGTCAGGTAGAGCTACTATAGTTTAATATGGGAGAGAGAGTCAGGTAGAGCTCCATAACAGCATCATTGTGATTCAGCACATCTCTTCATCAGGACTGACATTACTGGCCACATTTCACAGTCTGAGTGTGTTAACTTCCATTTCATAGCCAACTAATGGAGGGCTGCAGAGACTGAGTGGTGTGTGTGTGTGTGTATGTGCTACCAGGAGGTGATGATAGTTAATCTCCGACTCCTTTGAACAAACAAAACGATCCGAGCCAGTATGAAGCAGAACTCCTCTGTCGGTCTGACAAGCTGTAGATTTCCGTTTCTAAAACGTGATCAAAGCTCCTTCTGAAGGCCACTGATTGGGCAGAGCATCTGAAGCGACACAGTGCCTCCTCTGTTTCTGAAGCCGTTAGCTGAATGCTAAACTGTAGGGTGGAGCGGCTGCCTACACCAGACTAGCAACCAGTCAGCATGGAGGAGGAGGAGAGGGGGGAAAAATCATTTCAGAAACAACCAGGAGGAGATCCAAGCCCTTTTCCATTTTTCCTTATCAGCTTTTGCAAGCGGCCATCTGAAAGGCAACAAGACAACATTTACAAAGAGGCGGGAATCCATTAGCCAGTTAGCAGTGTGGCTGTGACAGGATGCACGCCTTTCATCTTCTTCCTTCAATCCTGACATATCCAATCAGAGATGCGTGTATCTGCACTCTGCAAAAATAAGTCTGCATTGTTTTTAGCCACAGGTGCATCATCAGGACAAAACGATGACAACCCAAACATCTTTTTTGTCTTTAAAATTTCTCTCTAAATTTTGCATCATAAACCTCGCCCTTTTTCCAGACAGTGACATCTTTTCAACATCCTTTCTAGGCTTTAGCTCTCATATAGCCCATGATAGTTTTGACTATGTAGTGCTCAATTTTAGACCAAGCAGTAAATACAATATTACATCCTGAAAATATCAGACATCTGCACCAGAGAAGTCCACATGTATGAATGTAATGCTTTAATTGTCGTAGATGTACTAAACTATGCAGCCTAAATTTAGCCTAGATGCTATAAACCAGAAGCGTCCAATCATGTGCCATGGAGGGACGTTTTCTATGAAGGGCATAGTGATCGGTTTCCGTGCACCAATCAGGTAGCTCTCTGTTCTAGCCCCGCCTCTCCTTTGCTTGCAAATCCTGGTCCACAAGCTTGCAAATTGTCTTGGCAGGCTTGAGCAAAATTGATGTTTGTAAGTGTAAAAGTGTAACTGAAAGGAGAGTTTTGTGAATATAAATCAGATTTTCTTTCTCAAATTGTTTTTCGCTCTTGCAAATCACGAGTTACACTTCTGAAAATAGTTCTGGCAGGGAAATACCTTCATAGTTTTAACTCCAACCAAAGACTACAGCAGGTGATTTGACTGATTAGTCCGTCCTCTCTGGTTGAAGGTGTGATCAGTGAAATCACCTGCTGTAGTCTTTGGTTGGAGTCAAAACCTGCAGACTCTCGGCCCTCCATGACACATGGTTGCCCACCCCTGCTATAAACCATTTAGACGTTTAGAAACCATTTAGAAATTGAGCAATGATCATATTCCAGTATGGTACAGTTGTGGAAACATAATACATAATAACCCCAACGACCAAACACAGCGAGGCGTTGTACAGTAAAGCTAGATCAACACACTCAATTAAAGATGCCACGTGTAGCATTTTAACACCAATAAAGAGTTACCCCATTCACTGTGAGACAGCATAGTTAGTTATTTTGATAGTTGTGTAATCTCCCAGAGCCCATACGTTAAAAATCTTGGGGTAAAATTCGACCCTACCCTCTCATTCGAGTTGCACATTAAGGAGATCACTAAAACAGCGTTTTATCATCTTCGTAATATTGCCAAAATTCGACCCATGCTAACAGAGGCAGACGCAGAAACTTTAGTACATGCCTTCGTATCATCCAGAATCGATTATTGCAATGCCCTTTTTTCAGGCTTACCTACTGGGCGAACTAAAAAATTACAATTGGTTCAGAATGCTGCTGCCAGAATCCTGACCAAAACTAGGAAATTCGACCATATAACTCCCATTCTATCCTGATTACACTGGCTACCAATTCAAGCCAGATGTGACTTTAAGGTGCTTTTACTTACATATAAATCATTACATGGGATGGCACCGTCCTATTTATCCGATTTGATTATACCATACAAACCGCCACGTGCCCTTAGATCTCAGGACGTTGGCTACCTGTCTATCCCAGCAGTCAAAAAGAAAACTGCAGGTAACAGAGCCTTTTCTTACCGGGCTTCATATCTATGGAACAGTCTGCCTGCCTCAGTCAGAGAGGCAGGCTCTATCGACGTCTTTAAGTCAAGGCTAAAAACCCATTTATTCTCTCTGTCATTTGACCAGCCCTGAGGGAGTGGCTCAGTCTCGTCTCAGAGTAAGGCTAGCCTAGTAAGGCTAGTCTAGTAAGGCTAGGCTCAGTCTCTTCTCAGAGTAAGGCTAGACCAGTTAGCTTATCCTAGCTCAGGGTCCTGCCGATGGATATTAGCATCCTGCCTGCATGTCCTATTGTCCTGGTCTACTTGCTGCTGTCCACTGACGCTGGTCATGTTTGTCTGTGTGAGTACGAGTGTGTGTGTGGGTGTGTGTGGGTGAGTCTCCTATCTGTTCCAGGCTGCAGCCCGGCAGAGTTTGCGTCTGGTTGGTCCCGCCTCCTAGGACGATGCTGACTGAGCAGGTGTTGCGTTCTCCTATCTGGGCAGAGTTGGCGTCTGCATGGTCCCCTAGTCCTATGATGACGTCGACTGAGTTGCCGTTGCTGTGATGTCCCATCAGATGTGGATGTCCCACCAAAATGAACTTTCATATATTGTGTATACTCTGCTTGCCCAAACACGGCATCTACTGCACACCCAACTGTCCTGGTAGGGGGATCCCTCTCTGAGTAGCCCCTCCCAAGGTTTCTCCCAATTTTCCAATTAGGGTTTTGTGGGAGTTTTTCCTTGTCCTCTGTGAGGGTCTAAGGCTGGGGAATGTCGTGTACTAATCATTTATTATTTTCACATGTTGGGCATTGTGAAGCCCTTAGGGACTGTAACGGTGATTAAGGGCTATACAAATAAATGTGATTTGATTTGATTTGATTTAACGTAAACAAACGAGACCATCGCCGAGGAAATTGATAGCCTCCAGCAGAGTTGGTGGGAAATCTGCTGGATTGCTTTACAGCACAAGACAGGAAGAGGGCGCTGCTCCTCTAGCTTTCAGAGAGTGAAAGGCTGATGGAAACATCATTTAAAATATGTTGTTCATCCTCTTCAGTAAAGACTCAGAGAAAACCTTTGACTGGAGAAGCAAAGAAGCAACGAGGCTTATGGGAAATGCACCAACACCAGCACTAAAACACCGCTGTCTCCATCATCATCCGTCTCATGTGTCTACGGTAATTACATCAAGGCAACAGGATTAATTTGACAGTGACGTATTGATGTTTAAAAACACAACACACACAGCACCTTTAAAGACCCGGCATCCAGACCGGGTCAGATCTGCTGGGAGGAGAATGGAGGAGAATGGAGGAGTCACCCTGGATTAGATGGCTGGGACTTGATGGACGAGCGAGAGAGAGAGAGACAGAAAGAGGGCATGTTGTGTTTGTGTACGAGTGAAAGGGAGAGAAAGTGTGTGTGTGTGTGTGTGTGTGTGTCCATTCACCGGCTGAATACCCAGCTCCAGTGTCCAACCTCAGTTTATTGGCCTCCCGCCAGGAGATGAAGCCTGCTGGGTCTTTTATTGCCAGCCGACACCTGGAGGGCTGATGTAGCACACAAGAAAAGCCTTTATTCCACTTTTCTTTCTGTCTGTCTGCCATTGTTTCTCTCTCTTCCTTTCTCTCCACCACGTCTCTCTCAGTCTCTTATCTCACTTCAGTTTGTTTTCTATTTGTCTGTCCCCCTATCGTTACATTGCACACCTCTCTCTCTCTCTCTTTCTTCTTCTCTGCCTTCGTGTACATGGTGTATTTAGGTGTGAACACACAGACTGATAAGGTATAATATAGCCTATTTATGTATTGTTATTTTAACGTGGAGCTTAACATAACTTCCTTTTCCCCTACCAGTCTTCTGAGAAATGTGGATTAATTTCATTTCGATGCATTTCACTGCGACCAAGAGAATCACATGCTTTTTGATGCTCCCTCTGTCTTTTTCTCCATCTATATATATATATATATCTCTTTACCAAATATGTTTTATCCCTCTCTTTCATTCTCTCTCTCCCTGTCTAAGTTGTAATGTTTTACCTGAATGTACTGCAAAAATGTGTGTATCAGTCCTGTGTTCCCAAACCGCACAACAGCATAAATGCCGTAACACTCAAATCAGTCTGGAGGATGATGGCGGTCGACGCCAGCCTTAGAAATCTGACATCGCTTCAAATTGATTCTCTCGCTCTGGTCACGCTCTGCTCCTTTTTGCCCCCACTGACACGAGGAAAACTTTTGCTGTCTGGTTTAATTATTTTTTTTCCCCCACCTGGCAGACAAGCGCGAGAGAGAGAGAGAGAGATGGGCGATGGGTGGATAGGAGGAGGTGGTTATAGGTCACGAACGAGACGGAGGATAAGTGACTTTGTTCCACCGCTGTAGCACATCTTGCCTGACTGATGTGCTTTTTGTAGGAAATATGAATTCCTCTCACAGACGTCGCCTGTCTGACAATGATGCAGCAAACTTATATGGAGAGCGAGAGTGAGAGAGTGAGAGAGAGAGAAAGAGAGCTAGAGAGATAGAGAGAGAGGGTTAAGACATAAAATTCTCTATGGTATTTTTCTCTTGGCCTCAAATCTGTCTGTAAGTCTGAGTCATGGCTAAATCTATTGTAATGTGTTTATGTCTAACTCAGTATATTGTATTTACTTTAACTCAGTGTAATGTGTTTATGTCACCTCAGTGTAATGTGTTCATGCTGAACACATCCAGAGCCAGATCAATCTTAACCCAGAGCACCGAGGTACCCGAGATACCACGGGACTGGCAGCGTAAACAATAAGCAGTCAATGGCGGCTAAATTGGAGTGCCGATGCCTCTAACAGCTCTGCCAATATCACCAGCGGTGATTATGATTTTACATGAACGATAACGTATTCTCTGTTGCAGTAACAGTGTGGGCTGTGGTGTGCAGCAGAGCGTCTCAGTGTTGTTGTCGGTCCCTGTCAGTCTCAGACAGGCAGAGCTGAGAGCATAGTATCACCCTGCCTGGTTCCCATTCACCTACTAGCCAGGCCGGGACTAATGGTGCGTTCCATTGTACTCGGAACTCAGAAAAAAAACGTCATTCAAGTTGGAATTCCCAGTCGGAAAGATCCAACTGGCCCGAGTTCGCCGATATAAACACACATGCACAGCAATATAGCGGCGCACACCGTGAACAGTAAACACAATTCCCTTTGCATTCATTTTTACTTCATATGTCGTTTTTATTATGAAAACTTTTTTGTATTTGTATTTGTAATGTCATTCAATTTACTAGCGTGTGGTACAAGCCTACTAATGTTAACGTTACTAGTTCACTGATGTGATAGAAGTCTTTACTAGCGTGTGGTACTAGCCTACTAACTGGACTTAGCCAGTTAGCCGTAAGCCTAATAGTCAGGCTAATAGTAAGGCCTGGACTTAGCCAGTTAGCCATAAGTCTGGCTCATTTTCAGGTTTATTCGATTCCACAAAGCAAGCTCAGCATAGTTCAAGCTAAGTTGCTGTGGCAACTTATGCTTCCAAACTAGATATCAGATATCAGATATCAGGCTAAACCACAGTTGAAGCTTAATCGGTACTCCCGTAACACTGATCCGACTGAAATGCAATGATTTTCAAACAAGGTTCCGCCATCCTAATGTTCAATGTTACCCTAGACCCTACACTATCAGACATAAAATGTAACGTTAATAGAAAATAAAAAATATAAAATGATGTATCTGTATCGGGGATACAGTCACGGTTCAGAGCGTTAGGCAGCCCCATTTAACCATGAGTGTCCAGCAAGACCTCAAGTGCCGTATTGCTTTTAGAAAACGGTTACAACTTATAGAAATAATTTTTTGATGACACAATATTATTTTATTTTCTAAATTATTTTTATTTAACAAATTCATTGAAATAATAAAGTATCTTGAATATATGTCAAGATGTTTCCACGGTTGCTAGGAGACGCATTCACTGTTTCTGTATGGGATTTACAGTCACTGTAGAACACGCTTTCAACCGATCAATTTCCAGGATGGAAACAACCAATTTCATAAAAATATCATGAAAGTAAGAACCAGCCTGAACAGCTCAGTCAGTAGAGCATGGGACTCTCAGTCTTAAGGTTGTGAGTTCGATCCCCATATAGGGTCCAGTACAGTACGATGATTGTAATGTAGTAAGATTTAACCTTACATACAGCCTTTACTACATCATTTATGGCGATAGATAGTACATTTACAGTCTTGAGGTTTCATATAGGTCTATGGCATGGTTTCATTTATAATATTTTTAGCACAGCTTTTCAGTTCTTTAATATTGTTGGAACTCAGGATATTTAATAACTTCTATAGGCCTACAATTTGTTTGTTTTTAATTCAACAATTACTTACGCATTCAATCTAGCAGCAATTCGTTGCCAATCTTTCTCTCTCCCTTTATTTATGGCAATCGTATTTCCCTTTTCATTGTAATATGGCTGAATTCTCCATAGACCTCCAGTAAAAGTCACTGTTCAGTGGCCGTGAACATTGCGGCTTTGTCTTTACC
This sequence comes from Hoplostethus mediterraneus, assembly GCA_034670385.1. Classification (NCBI taxonomy): domain Eukaryota; kingdom Metazoa; phylum Chordata; class Actinopteri; order Trachichthyiformes; family Trachichthyidae; genus Hoplostethus; species Hoplostethus mediterraneus. The sequence continues at coordinate 117,068 of JAXDDW010000050.1, read as the reverse complement.
GTCAATTTTTGCCATGATGAATTGATCAGATCTGTGATCGACCTCTCGGGCTGCTTAAATAAACTGTGTATAAATGTGCACGCGCAATTATCTGGATTGCTTGAGCCTGGCTAGCCCGATCATGGTAGCTTGACTTGGGCTTCGTGGAACCGCTTTAGCCCCGATTGATTTGTTAGGTTAATTCAAACCAGACTTGCGAGTTTAATTGCCGCTTTTCTAAGCCTGCTTTGAGGAACAGCCCCCTGGTCTGTACTTAGCCTACTAGCCAGATCTGTACTTAGCCAGTTAGCCATAAGCTTAATAGCCAGGTCTGTACTTAGCCAGTTAGCCATAAGCTTAATAGCCAGGTCTGTACTTAGCCTACTAGCCAGATCTGTACTTAGCCTGTTAGCCATAAGCTTAATAGCCAGATCTGTACTTAGCCATTTAGCCATAAATTTAATAGTCCAATAATCTGTGTCTCTGTCTGTCTGTTGGTACAGCAGGGCCTAGTGGGGCTGGTCTGGGCTGGGACAACTCTAAATATAATATGGCAATAAAATCAACTTTTTCTTATTTGAAACTTTTGCCCAAACTAACCAATTAGAAAGTAGGCAACCATCTCTCTGAACGTACCAGGGATGCCAGCTAACTGTCTTTGTGCACGTCTTTCAACCTTCAAAGCCAAAAAGGCCTCAGCAATTAACATGCTTTCCTTCAATTAGTCCAGCACTTCAAAGGCGATTTAGTTTCTTTTGTCACATATCAGCCTTTTGAAGGGAGACGAAAGGATTGGATTTAATTTAAAAGGATGTCTTTGTGCCTTTTCAGATTAGCACATTTAAGGGAGGTTAAGGCTGAAGAGGGTGTTTAAAAGGCCTGATTCCCACAAAGGTCAGTAAACAGGATGTGGTGACAATCTGCCTGAGCCTGACCCTTGATCTCTGGGAAACCGTGTCAGTGATTCCCAGGAGGTTCAGCATTAAAGAAACAGAGACACACACGCGCGCGCGCACACACACACACACACACACACACACACACACACACACACACACACACACACACACACACACACACACACACACACACAGTGAGTGAATCCAGTGCAGCTCTGCTGATGGGAAGCCTGGTTGCTTTGGTCCAGGATCCACTGCTGTTTGATTACAGAGGCAGCCTGCCATTGGCTGGTTTCAGATGAAGCGGTGAGCCAATGATCTCTCTGTGATTCCCGTGTCCTCACTGTGTAGCACATCAGATCTATTGCTGATGGTCACTTTGTACTGCTGATGATTTGAAGCTCAACTTGATCATTAGCTCTGTCTTGTGTTATTACGGTGGCAGACTGCCATTGGCTCGTTTGAGATGAAGCACGGAGCCAATCATCCAATATTTGCTGTGAGGAAAACCAATTCTTCACCCTGGCCTTCGGTTTTTACTTTAGCCACTCTTTACTTTCTACTGATGATCTGAAGTTCAGCTTGATAGCCTGCATGTCCTGCAGGATCCTCTCTGAACAGCGGTGGCTTCGTCTCATTATTTTCCATGGGAAGACAGCGCTGAAAGTTTAACAGTTATTTTTTACTCTTTTGGTGCTGCAAGTTCAAGGCTGAAGATATTTTAACTTTTATCAGAGCAGCACCACGCTATAATGGGTTTTTCAATGGTCACATAAGAACAGCACCAGTCACAACAAGCTTTTTCCACATGCTTAGCACTGAAAAACAGGTTCCTAAGAGCTAAGTCTAACTTTACAGTGAAACTATCATTTTAGAGGCAGACTGTCGTTGGCTAGTTTCACATGAAGCAGCCACCATGTCATGTTTTTGTGATGTCGGGAGTGAATTTCATGACCTTTGTCACATACTGTCCCTTTTCTCTCTCGTCTCACATCACTCTCAACAAGGAGACACAACTAGAAACAGGCAGTAGAGTTAGACATTGAAATACCACAGTTGAAAGTAACGGTGAGGAGAACAGGGTGTATACACTTTTCTACTGTAACCTTAACCAAAGGTTTTGTTGCCTAGACCTATCCCTGACCTTCATCACAGTTGTTTTACTTGCCTAACCTGAACCATTAACTAACATGACAAACGGGAGAAAATGCAGTTTCCAATTTGTGGTGCAATGTAAGGTTCACATCATTTGTGTGTCAGGATCTGTGCTCTTTACACAACGTTTCATGAGACTGTGTTAATTCAGTAATATTTAGTTGTTAGTAGTTGTTAGTAATTTAGTAGTTTCACTTGGAACTGCACAAGATGAATCATTTCCAGTTCAGTGGTGTTGGATTTTTATCCTCAACAAATATCTTATCAACCCTGACATTCAGTCATTCCTTCATTCAACTGAGAACGCTCTTGCTTCCTTGGAGCCCAGGGTTCATAAAGGAGGGCCGCGGTTTGTATTAAAAACACATAAATGGGTTTTTAATTACTGTACACAGTATGTATTGAATCACAATTACGGTTTTGAAGTGGTGAATGTCAACATAACAGTGTCGGCTTTCATTACTCAGACAGAAAATAAATACAGATGGTACAGTACGAGGGTCAGTGCATGAATTCATCCTACCGTGACAGAAATGGAGAATTAAAAAGCTAATTAGTCTTAGAGGAATAAATGACCTGCTGAATAACTGCTGTTCAATCACGAGAGGCTGGGATTACAATTATGAACATTTATTAACAGACATGAAAAATGAGCATGGGGTTTGGCGTAGACTCCAAGAGGTATCCAGGGATAGGGTGAAGCTCCCTGGGGGCGGGTAGGAGACAGGACAGAACCCCCCCGGGCTGAAGATCTGACCCTTGATACTGGTGGTGGCTGGGGGGAGGAGGTGGTGCGTCAGACTGGTACAAATAGAGGGAAATGGTTAGTGATTGGTTTCTGGACAGGATGAAAGGGGAGGAGAAAGGAGCGTGGTCTACGGTGATTGGACGATGCAGAGCTGGGGGCGTGGTCGTACCTGCTGACAACATAGAAATGGAGGAGGTAGCCTTCCTGATTGAACTGACGCTAACAGAGTCGAGGAGCATTAGGAGGTGATGAAAGGAAAAACATGGAGTGACAATATAAAGGAGAAGGGCCAATGACACCCCTTCTGTGGTCTTGTTTGATCTGTGGATCACATCCCAGCCGTCACACACAGGTTCATGCTGCGGCTCAAACTGAGAACGCTGATACCCTCTGGTCTCCTCTGATCTCCTCATTGCTCTCCTCCACAATGCGCCTCCCTGTCCCCCATCCCTCTGTCACTCTCAGATTACCATGACGTATTATTTGCCATCCTGGACCTGGAGGAGAAATAACCCATTAACCCTCTGAACCTGCAGCCGCTGAGGCAGCCACCAGCAGCTCCATCACGATCCCGTGGAGTCATTAGAGTCTGCGCTTCTGTCTCGGTAGACTGGCAGCGCTGGGCAACTCAAATAGCCTGTGGACTAAACAAGCATGTCTCCAGTTATGGGGAAGGATCTCATTACAGTGGAGTAATTCAGTTCTCCGCGAGTCACACTCACCCCATTACGGCGCTGAACAAACCGATGATTGGTGGCATTTGGATGGCAGCTACCTATCACAACGCGAGAATTGCCAAATGATAGCTTGACTTTTTGAGGATGTATAGGGAAGCACTGGTGGGAAATGAGATTGCGTGTTTCACATTCTGCTTCAGTCTGAGCACTGAGAGTTCAGTGTGGCAGGGCTGTCTCCTTTGACTGGCCTGGAGAGGAATCCAACCAGAAAGACTGAAGAGGAGTCGACAGCTATGCGCTTGATGTCAAAGTTTACAGATTCAAGCCCTTCTGCGCTGACGTGGTTGTACAGGGTTTCATCATCCAAGGCTCCATTGAATCTGGGTCTGATGTCAGATTCATGATGGGTGACACACATGAGGCTGATTCATGAGAGAAACATCAGCAGAGAACGGGGACGAGCTGAGGAGCAGAAACAGACTAGTGTATGGAAATGGCTTCACCTGTTGTGGAATTGAGGTCAAAGCATCCACACGGTTTGTTTTGTTCAGGAGATGTGAAACACATTAGCTGTGAATGCAAGAAACCCCTGTGGCATTTACCTCCTCCTACAGGCATACTCACTCTCTCTCTCTCTCTCTCTCTCTCTCTCTCTCTCTCTCTGCCCAGGAGGAAGCGTAGTCAGGTAATGGATGTTTACACGGGAAGAGAAATAGTTTGCTCAGATCATGCCCTGCCGCTGTCAGCAGGAGATTGGCTGAGAAGAAACAGGTGTCAGCTGTGACAGGAAGCAGCCGCGCTGTGGAGGAAAATGACCAACGCTGACAAGGAACAAAGACAGAGGGAGTTAGACAAAAAGAAATAACGACAGAAAGAGAGAGAGCAAGCAGATGAGAGATGGATAGAGACAGACAGACAGACAGACAGACAGAGAGGGACAGACAGGCGGGTGGAGAGAAAGGAGTCGGCACGGCGACAGAGGAAGAGAGACAGGAGGAAATTACATCTGTGAAGGAGAAACTTAATTTGAACAGGAAAATGTAGCCCGAGGCGGTGCTAACTGCATTAAGACTCACTGAAGAGCAGGAAATGATGTTATTACCGAGCAGTGGGAAATTGGTCATTACAAATGAATAATTGTCCAGATGTGTACGGGCAATTTCCTTTTATACGTTTGGGCCCTGAAACCACCACAGCAGCACGCCAGTATTTTATAAAATTCAACTATTACTTATACTTCACCCAGAGCAGCCTGGTGAGGGTTCAGTGCCTTGCTCGGGTCACGTGGCTGTAGCAGGGATGAAGCCTGAGGTGTCCAGTCCTCTGTAGACAGGAACTCGGTCCTGATAGCAGGTTTAGTCCTCGTGTCAGACTGTCGAGTCGAAGCTCCAGACTGAAGCAGCTTCTCCCCTTTTTAACAGCGTTTTGTTCCGGCCGAGAGGACCCGTCAGTCACAGGTGATGGGCCAGGTGATGCTCAGAGGCGGTTAGGACTCTTAGGCCTCCTGCTGTGAAGCTCTTGGTGTAATATCACGCTCCACGACACTCTCAGTAACTCCCAGTTGGACACCAAGTTCAAAAACTGGTCAATCAGTCCGTCAGTCAGTCATCCCAGAATGAAGCTCGTCTGATACCCAGCTACACAACTCTGAAACCTTGCAGCTCCATAACAACCCCATTCAGACAGCCTCTTGAAAGACAATTGATTTTATTCCTATCTTTAGGCTTAATCCCCCGGTTTAACACGCGTGTATAAAAAGCCTCCCTCCACTTGAATTTCAATGCAGCCGGCCTCTTCACCAGCCATGTGATGGGTAACTGAACACATAATGACAGCAGTATTTTTCAGCCTGTTTCAATTTACCACAGTCCATTTCCTGCCTCTGATCAGTCCCCGCCCTTCGCCTTAGCGCTGAGAGTCTGAAGAGCCAGCGGTATACTGTCAGATTCAACAGCAGGTTCAATCTGAGGTTCAATCTCTCTGAATGTCCTCACCAAAATTACAGTGCCTGTCCTTTTCTATTACTTGAGATGATTGTACTATCATGTATTCACTTTAGAGCAGAGAAATAATAAATGGCAATGAAAGTATTGTATGATACAATACAATAGAGATCTGTCCTTTCAGCTGAAAAAAATAAACTTTATTTTAGTATAAACAGCAGGATGGTGCTGTTTGTCTTTTGTTTGCAGACTAACACATGCCTAGACTGCCACGGTCAAAACTCAATTCAGCATCCTATTTCCTTTCATAAGAGGAGAAAGGAAAGGAATATGCACGCTGAAAGATAAGCTCTTGGTTCAACTTGACATTTCTACCAAAAAGGTATTTGCCTGATCTGAGATAAACGGTAATTGTATATCTCTCGTCTATTTGCAAAAGCCTAAGGAGCTCTGCTTCCCCTTATCTTGAAAGGCGTGTTTCCACTTCTGAGGCTGTTAGCATGTCTGGCAAGATAAACCAAATGCACCTTCACAACTATTCTGATATATCAGAGCGTTTTCATGTATATTTGAGCTCATGCCTCATTGTCTGGATCAATCCGATCTGAGCAAAGCCTCTAGAGATATGAGATCTGAACCAACAACCTTAAACAAGAAAGGACATTTCCATTTCTGAGGCTGGACAACTTAAATCAGATACACTTCAGACGTTTCAAGTCTTAGTCAGACATCTTTCTTCTCGAATCTGTCACTCAAGATATCTGAATTAATAATGTTGAAAAAGAAAAGGGAAAAGTTAAACACATATAAAGTTTGATTTGCCCTCCCAAGTATTTCTGACCACATCTCTCTGTCCTCTCTGCTCCATCATGTTAGCTCCATAGCCACTAAGCCAACAGAGACTGGGCTGACAAGGCCTGCTGCTGGTGACCAGAGTCCTGCTGAGTCCTGCAAGGCCACCAGGCAAGGCAACCATGTAAAGTTCATGTAAAGTTCATGTAAAGTTCATGTAAAGTTCATGTAAAGCCCTGTTTTTGCCCTGATTACACTGATTGTGGCATTGCATATAGGGTTCAAGCGATATGGTGATATGATATGGTCTTACCAGACCAATTCGATATTATTATATTGAAGCTGTCAGTATCTAATATTTTCTATATTATATATGGTCTGTATGCTGTTTCAGAGGCTTTTCTATCCTGACAAGAATAACATTCTCGGGGAAACACTGAATGCTTCTATTTTTTTTGGTATAAAAATGGAAAAATAAAAAATAATGAATATATATTATAGAAAATATCGGCTACTGACAGCTTCAATATAAAACTATCAGAATTGTTAAGGTAAAACAGCCAATATTCTGGGTAATGAAGCTATTTTGGATAATACTACAACACAGAGCTCACTAGTCATTTGAGGAAAAATCACACATTGGGAGGAATGACTGAATGAGAGAACCAACCAACACCCAATAACATTACAAATCACTCCAAATAAATCCTGCTAACATCATTAGATATACTCACGCTCTATACTCTTGATGGCTGGATTGAGGGTGGAAATGCCACATCCAGCCAATATTCTGGGTCATAATTATGATCCGCCTGATGAATTTCCTCTCCCTGCTTATTCCAACTGCAGTTTAGCTGCTGCCCTCCAATAACTGATGATTTGGGCTCTGATGAATTTCCTTTCAGCAACCTTTTTAATTAAGGGAACAAATTGAAATGATATTTTTAGATTTAATGAAACACTATTTCCTTCTGGGGTGAGGATATTACTGACATGTTTGTCTGTGTGAGTGAGAGTGTGTGTATGGGTGTGTGTGGGTGTGTCTCCGATCTTGTTCCAGGCTGCAGCCCGGCAGAGTTGCCGTCTGTGTGGTCCCCTAGTCCTATGATGACGCCGACTGAGTTGCCGTTGCTGTGATGCCGCCCCATCAGATCTGGATGTCGCACCAAAATAAACTTTCATATATTGTGTATACGCTGCTTGCCCAAACTCGGCATCTATTGCACGCCCAACCGTCCTGGTAGGGGGATCCCTCTCTGAGTAGCCCCTCCCAAGGTTTCTCCCAATTTTCCAATAAGGTTTTGTGGGAGTTTTTCCTTGTCCTCTGTGAGGGTCTAAGGCTGGGGGATGTCGTGTACTAATCATTTATTATTTTCACACGTTGGGCACTGTGAAGCCCTTAGAGACTGTAACGGTGATTAAGGGCTATACAAATAAATGTGATTTGATTTAATTTGATTAATGTGTAAAAATTGTGAATAATATAATTTCAGCCACAGTGAAATCCGTGTACAGTATGTTCCCGTTATCTACACAGGCATGATCAATGATTTGATTAATGTCCTTTCAGAAATATTTTAATTCAAAGATACATATTGAAACTCTCTTTTCAGATTTAATAACACAGATTCCTCTACGTCCAGAATTAGATTATCAATATATAAAAATAGTAAATGGTGTATTTTCAGCCAAGGTAAAATCCATGTGTGTTCCAGTAACAGCCTTGATCAATGGAACAGCTCTGAGGATATTGTCTTACTGTAGTAAATGGATGTTATGTGCATCACTGTTCAATACAGTAAATGTAGTAGTGCTGGTAAAAAGAGGCACTCACATCTGTAATTAATACCAGAAAGATCTAGAAAACTGTCCTAAAGATCCACATGCCTCATGGATCTATCATCTGGGAGTGCTGACCCTTGTACTCTTCAGGGTTGCTTACTTGTAGTACTGCTCACTGAGAATTACTTTATTAGTCAAGTGGCTGAAAAAGGTTTTAATGTTTAAATTATTTAGGTTTGTGAAGAGAAAGACAGTGAGGTTGAATGTTTGAACCCAGAGGGAAAATCTTCTGCTCAGAGCCGTCTTTTCTTCAACATCTGAGACACAAGGGAGATCTCAATGTTGTTTCATCTGAAATCTGAGGAGACAGCAGAGAGACAAAGGATTTTTTTTGCTTTTATTTGATAGTTAGCAGTAGAGAGAGACAGGGGAGGAGGGATGATTCAAATCCAGGATGTTGCTGTTATGCGGTATGCGCCTTAGACCACTAAGCCACCAGGAGGCACAGAGAAAGGATTCTTGAGGCAATATGAGATCAATATGACGATCTAACATGTGACATATATAATGATAATCAGCTCCCACTATATGGCTGTTGACCCCGTGGTGTCAACAGGAAAATGCAACAGTATTTCTTTGAGATCTCTCTCTAATTGTATGGTTTCATATTCAGGAGAGATAAATAAGATTTATTTGAGATCATTTGGAGATTGTTGTGATCAGAGTGAGATCAACATGAGCTGTTATGTGGTTGTTTCTCTTTAGTTGAACTTGGGAAACAGGAGAAAATGCCTCAAGTCTCATTTTAGTCTTAAAAATTGTGTCTAGGAGACATAAAATATAGAAACATGAGATCTCTTCTTGGATTTAGCTTTCTTATGGGAATCCGCTGAGATTTACTTTCTTTGGTTTGTGAAAGTGTAGTGAGAAGGTTCTGTTTATGTCTGTGAGGAAAGAGAGAGCGAAAGAGAGAGAGACATAGAGGTACATACTCTGTAATCCTGCAGTAAACGTGTTAATCCCTGGCATACACAGGCTGTGCTGAATCAACCAATAACATGAAGAAGCTTCCAGGAGGCTGAGCTCTGTTCCAACCAGAAGGTGAAGGAGTTTCCCTGAAAGAGAGACCAACAGGATTAGTAAAGGTGTTGTTTATAGTTGTCTAACCTTTCAGTGTCTCAAGCATAAAACAGAGGAACCTTCTACTAGCTCACTTTTAATACCATCTGGACGCCCCCCCCCGCCCCCCGGCCTAGTTTCATAAATCCAGGCTTATGAAACACCTTGTGGCTGTTTTTGACCGTTATTGAACCCGGAATGTCGGGTAAGAACACATTCGTATTTATAGCGGCGGCCGGGGGAGAAGTTGCAAGGGGAGGGAAGGTTGGATAAATTTACTCAGTCACACCCTGAACCAGCCGATAGCACTCGGTACATTACGGTACACGCAGGCCCGAGCACGACCACGTCGCATTGTGTAGCTTTGCACAATTAAAAGTCAAAGTTCAAATTTGTTTAACATTGAAGTGGGAGCTATTTTGTATTTTACCATTTATAAATATAACCCATAAATGTATGTTTGTAAAACGCACTCTTAGAGTGATGCTACTCTAGCAAGCTAGCTAGCTAAGTGGCTACAGCTATTTGGTTGTGATGGGGTAGTTATGCTAGCAAGTTAACATTGTTTATCCTACCAGAGCTACAGTTAGCAGTTTAAGTACTTTAGGCTACTTGAGGTAACGTTACACAACAACCTCCAGATTGCTGCCCTAACGTGATTGGTTCTCAGCATTATGAAAAGGTAAATCATTTAATTTTACCCATATATAACCCATAAGTGTATGTTTGTATGTGTTGTGTGATTGGCTCTCAACGTAAATGTAAATAAATGTGAAACTGAGGAGGCAGATGAATTTCCAGTGACATGCAGTACATGGTGTGCAAATGTGCCTTCGTTCAATACGTGCTTTGTAAAAAAACAAAACAATAAAGGTTTATAAAATGTTTGCACATGATCATTTAAATCCAATTGAAGACAGGAAACGTTCAGCTCCTCTGTTGTCAACTCAGGTCATCAGTCTAGAGGATCTCACCTGTAGTCCAGCTAGCAGATCCAGGACCAGCCTGTCTTCATCATCTGACTGGTAGCCTGCAGGCACAACCTGATTTTGAGACCGTCTGTCAGGTCAAGATTAAACAATACTGAAACCACCAGTCCTGAGGGATCCTGACTCTCCACAAAAACCTACCTTCTCACAAACCAAACCAACAGAGACAAGATGAGACTTAAATAAAAAATGTCTTCATAAATCACTGATGTCTCATTCTTATTAGATCCAGACATTGGAGCTAAAAATCAAACGTATCGTACAGCAGTTGTCTGGCACTAAGGCTGTGTCCGTCTGTCCACCTGTCATATTTGATATCTCAGTAAGTGACTGATTGTCCTGATGGGGGCGCTATAATTAACACACATAAACAAACGACCAGTCAAAGCAGCGCCCCCTATGATCCATACCGTAAGTCCTCCAAATGCTGCAACGCGCAGATGTGTATTGCCATCACGTTGGGTCAAAATCAAACCAGCTGCAATATTACAAAGACTAAAAACAAAAAATGATGTACTGCTCCCAGAATCAATGACAATACTTTTGAAAAGAAGAGGATCGATATAGCCTCCTCAGTATTTGGACGATGAGACAAGAAGAGTAGGTGGAGAAATGTGTGTGTGTGTGTGTGTGCATCCATTGCAGCATCCAGATAGTCGTTTGGCCACTGATTCCCCAAGCAGGGAGTTGTATTGGGTGCTGTGTTGATCAGTGACTTATTTCATCATATCAGGGCACTGAAGCTGAAGCTAACTGAAGCCAATTGTGTGTAGTGAAGGACAATCAGGTGCTGCTAATGCTAGTGCTAATGATTTGGATTTTGAGGCGTGGCGTTAATCAGGCCTGGCATATGGTCGCCTCTCAGACCAGGGTTGTTCTTTTTTCAGCCTCGTGTCAGAAATATTTTCTCTCGCCCTTGAATCCAGATTCATTCAATAACCCATTTTGGATACTGACTGTTACTGTTTGGATTCTGATGTGGGATGCTGTGATGTGTTAATCAGGGTCCTGTCTCTCTCCTGTCATTAACCTCACCATCAGTCTACCTGAACCTCCTCCCAGAATCCAACAGGGGGCGAGGGCTGAGGGAGAGTTGGCGCCGGAGAAGTCGACTAACTTTCTGTAGCTCTGCAGGTTCCTCTCCTAACGAGTCTCACCAGGATGAATGAAAGAGAGATATTAACAGAGATGCCTCCATCATTCAGGACAGAAGGTGTTGTTATCACAGTTTGTTGCCAGTCGACAACGTGACTCTGAGAAACTGAAGCCCAGTGGGAGCTCTCACTGCAGTGCTAAATTATTTACTCTAACTAGAGAGTGTAGAGATGCACTTATGAAATGGAGAAAAAGAGGCAGAAATGGTTTAGTTTGATTGAAATTGTCAATTTGCATTTCTCTGCTGTCACATAATTATAGAGGATAACTGACTGAATGAAAAAGGTAGAAAGAGGATTGGTTGAGTTTGATATGAAAGTGGATGCTACTGACCGGAGACCATTAAAATGGTGAAATGCTGGACAGGATGTGTCACTTCTCTCTGACCTGGTTCACAGAACACGGAGTCAGGATATCGGGCTGATGTAATCACTGTGTGATTCAAGGACTGAAGTTACTAACCATCCTTTAAAAAAATACCATGATTTATTTTGTGTCATCAATCATTTAGTAGGTGTCACTTTTTCAACAAAACTCTTCCAATGCTGCTCTCCTCTCCCTGGCTGTCCTCTCAGAGGTTCTCAGTCTACTGCTGTCATCCAGATTGACAGTACTCCATGTGGAAAATGTCTCTTTATCCTATACTGTCAACTCAGGGCACCCTCACTACCCACAATGCACCGGGACAGGCTAGTACTGTGAACAGTGAAGGAGCACCAGATGCAGTGCTCACAATGCACTGGGACAAACTACTTCACAGTGCCGCCCTTCCCTCTACATCACACCATCCCATTCAACTTAATTTACAGTCAACAGAGGACCGACCCTCTCTCTCTAACCCTCACCACCCGCAATGCAATGCTTCATTTCAAAACCTGGCTTCTCTCTAAAACTCCTTGATTTATTTCCCTCCTGCCAAGTTTCCAGCAGCTTGATCTCTGTCCCGGTCTTAAAGAAACTCTGAGTGTCTTTTCTGCTGCGGCCAACTGGCCGGCCGGCCGGGCAACAGGCCTCCAGCAGCCCGCGTCCGGTGCTGTGAATGTAAAGTAGAGTCAGGGAGCATCCGTCACCGGCTGGCTCCGTTTGGTACGCCAAAATAAATAGAATGAACAAAAAGGAACAGCTGCACAGCAAAACATTTAATTTAGCACCAAACTAAGTCATCGTGGCTGCCGAGCCGAACGCTTCAGATTGTTCCATTATCTACTCATCTATTCTGACTCGTACACTCTCACTCATACTACAGCACGCTCGGAATAAACCTTTTCTATTGTTGCTATTATTGTGAATCACCCTGGATGAGCATCAGCTAATTGTCTAAAATGCAAAAGAGTAAATGCAACAAAGAGCTTTGATTTAATGCTTTAAATGTCAGCACAGTAAAAACAGACTGGGAACCTCCCACCATGATGATTACTCATTAGAGAAAGGAGTTATCTTCGTAATCTGACACAAATACGACAGTAGATTTGGTCATTGTCATAAACCCAACATATTTTACACTGAAGGATGCTGTAGTGAAGTGAGTCAACTGAGCAGCCTCTGCTTCTTATCAATATTTACCCGGTGAATCAAATGACGCACAGAATTACTAACAAACCCCAAGTCAATATTTTCCTCTCAAATATTCACATCAATTTCTGGTTATGAATGAGAAATTGTTCCCAAATTCACATTTAGAGACTGTGGATGTGTATGAAAAGTAAACAAGACGGATAAATGTTGGTGCTCAAACTGGAGATGAACGATGGAATGAGGATGAATTCACATGCATCACGCAAACTCCCATAATCCCACTCACTTAGTTGTTTTCTATTTTTTCACATCCAAACCAGCCTGAGCCTCCATCCTGCACCCACCCACCCTCTCCCTCTCTCTTTCTCTCTCTCTTTTCTCCCTTGTTTGAATCCTGCCTATAAGGAAACTGCCCTCAGATTGGACTTGTGACCCCTGGCTTTTCCCCAGAGGGTGTCACAAAGTCCTTTCACTGCTCTCTGTTTAGCCGTACTGGAAGTTACCACAGCAAACAGCCATGTGGAGGAAACAACATCCTCCATGGTGATGGGATCCAAAAGTAAGGAGTTGCCGCCCAGCAGGGATCGCTGGCATCACTGGTCTGAAAAGTAACTTTGACTGGCTGACCTCTTAATTGGCAGTTCAGAGAAAGAGGAAGTCTGTCAGCTGTAGTGAGGAAGCCTTAGGGAGTGAATGAGCAGGTTCACAGGAGCGTTTACTCCTCGAGTTTGCTTCATTTGGTCAGTTGAGAGCAACGGCTTTCGAAATCTGAAGACGCCTGAACATGTCGGTCTCAGTTGTCTTCCAAGAGAACTGCTGTGCGGTTCATTACGAGTGAGAACGTAATCCTAATCAACAACTGGAAATGACCCAAAAACGCAAGGGATTGTGGGTATAAGGAGACACGGTTTGAGGATGTTGACATCTGATAGTCAGAGCTTGGAAAGCCTAGCATAACAAAATGATGTGAGGGCAAATCACAGTCTGGACTGATGCTCATGTTCAGATAGTTCTTAACTGGTATGAAGGCCAGAGAAGTAAGAAGTGCAAAAGGTTCACCAACCTAAATGAACCTAAATGAATCAAATACCAAAGTACATCAAAGTAAACTTTTTTAGTATCTGCACCAAAGAAAACCCTCTGTACTCCCTCACTCATGCGATCAACTATAGGTTTGTAATCGAGGGGGAATATATGAATGAATGGCATTATAGGAGTCACTGCTCTCACTGCCCGACTTCTTGGAAAATCAGAGGGGGAAAGATCCCCGATGGACATCATCAGAGTGCTATGGAGCTGTGGAGAAAGACAGAGACAAAGTATATGAGCGTTTTAAGGACCACATGAGTCTCAGGGCAAGATTGTGTTGTGTTCAATTCCCCACATGGATGAGGAAGAGCTGTCAGATAAATTCAGTCACTCTGCGTGTGATGACAGCTCTTCCCACCAGGACCTGCTGCAGATCCTCGGAGACACTTCTGGGATGCATTCATTTACACATCAATGTGTGATATGGCGGGTTGCACAAATATTTCAATCCCAATGAGAAGTGAATGTCTGGATGAGACTTCATTCACAATCATTTGAACCTTTGAACTGTAGCCTGGGACAGTTCAAACAGAAGTACACTGTAATAGCTGTACAGTAGTTCAAATAGAGATCTGACGGGAATACCAAACTTGTCCAAATCAATAGGGTTTCCTCCTGATGACCAATGTCACATTCATTCATACATTATTATCACAAGTCCTAATAGTAACAAAGAGGTATACATATAACGTCTTCTTCACCCTCTGAAATGAAGATGTGGCCATGGAACCACTCAATGAAAGTCGAGAGGAAACAAATTGCTTTTCTCACATTCCCGTTGTACCGCGGTTTCCCATCGCACGCGGCCGTGAAGTGATTTTTATCAAACCTTTGAGATGGGACAACAAATAATCTGCCCTTCAGAAAATAAGAAATAGCATCATTCAGGCTCTGTGGTTTCTCTCTTCGCAACAGGGAAGGCTGGAGGTGGTAAAATGATTTTTCTATCAACGAAGTACAATAGCCAGTCAACAAAGACTGGGCATGGTTTCTTCACCGTTTCTTCTCCTCTGCAGTTTTATCTAGAGAAGAAGAAGAAGAAGAGAGAGAGAGAGAGAGAGAGTGAGAGAGAGAGAGAGAGAGAGAGCATCAACAAGCAACAAGAGTTAGCATGGAGCCACAGAGTCAACGATGTACCGGGCACACGTGGATGAATTTGGTGTCTATGATCTCATCAAGTGACAGGTAATTTGACCAATGGGACGATCTCCCAAAAACGTCATTTTTTTTTTTTTTTACTTCTGTCTGTCAGGGTGTGTCGTTGAAGTCTTTTAAACCTGCAGCTGTTCTGACCACTGCACAGCCCCGCTGGTTCCTCTATGTGATGTGGTGTGATGTTCATGCTGAGTGTGCACGTTGTGATCTCTTGTTCCTCACTGACCCCGGGCTCTGATACCATCTAATTCCCCCGCTGTGTTTGCCCTCAACAGGTTTTCATCATCTCCTTGCCCTGCTTGTCTTTCCTCCCAACAGGTTCACATTATCAGATTCCCCCCGCTGACTCTCTCTGCACGGCTTCCCCTCTCATTTCTCTTCACTCATTCTTCAGTTGGATGCTATCTCCGCTTCTCCGTCATGTGCCTTCACCGTTAACGTTCATCAGTGTGTGTGTGTGTGTGTGTGTGTGTGTGGCAGCGTGACCTCGTCCCCAGGCGTATGTTGATCTTTTTTTTTTGCCGATGCCACATCCACTCTAGACTTGTTCCAGGCCAATGTCAGTTTACCTGTTGCGGTAGCTGGTGATCATGTGCTTCCCTTTCACATCTGTTAAAAATGATTTACAGCACATTCTTTGTTCAGTAAAGTAACTCCTCTCATATACGTTCAGTTGCAGGTCTTTGGTCTTTTCTCTGGGAGAACGCTGATTCTCTGATTGTTTCACTTGATTGAACTCTCTCATGACTCTCTCAGGACTTGTTGAATATGATCATGTACTTCCTCTCAGATCTGGGTTATTTACCGTAGAGTGTTTGTTGTGTTTTATCTGCCTTTCTCTCTTCCTATTCTTTTTTGCTATCCTTTACATGCCATCCTCCCTCTCATGTTCCTCTTTCATAACATGTTCAAAGGTATCGTTCTTTATCTTTGGGACAACATCATCATGTCTCGAGTCGTCCCGAGGTTGCCCCTCTAGTTGACTTTCTTCTTGTTTTTTCTTTTTCTCATTGCCTGAGTGAGATAATCCATCACTTCATCCAAACATGTTCATATCAGTTTGTACATTACCCTCTGCTCAATCACCTGACACCGACACAAAGAAATGGAAGTCACCACCAGGCAATAACCCCATAACCACCATGTTGCCTTACAAACGTTATTGTCACATCCATGTCTATATTTGGGGTGTCTTTGTTAGCTCAGCAGTTCATTTCAAGCTAGATTTGACTCCATAAAGTTTATATTTTAAAAACCCTCCCGCTCATATCTGCTGTTTTGTTCTGTTTTGCACCATCCATGTTTTGTTGAATCGTATCAAGTTTTTCTCTGTTCTATACGAGTGCTTCTCTCTCATTTGGCCTTTCGTTTTTGTTGTCGCTCTTTACCTTACGTGTTTTGTGCAAGTCTTTGTTGAATATAATGATGTAACTCCTCCAATATCTATTTTGGACTATAGAGAGAGTCTCTGTTGAATATGATGTGCTTCTCCCCTGAGTTGTTCTTGATCATAGAGCCTCTGCTGAATATGACGCTTCCCTCTCGTCTTTCTCTTTCATATTTGTTCAAAGTTTCTGTTCTTCACCTGACATGCTTTGTGAAACCCTTTGCTGAATATGATCATGCGACTTCGTCTCTGTTGGTGGCAGAGCTTCTGGGTTCATAGGGAGATGAACCCGAGTCTGAACCTGTTGTGGTTCAGAGCTGCAGCCTGGTTGGTGGCAGCAAGACTGAACATGAACATGATGGATGGGATGTAGGAGGCTGCAGTGGACTAGGCTGGACTGGGATGGACTGGACTGGACTGGGCTGGACTGGACTGGACTGGACTGGACTGGACTGGACTAGACTGGGCTGGACTGGACTGGGCTGGACTGGACTGGACTAGACTGGACTACAATAGACTAAACTAGACTAGACTAGAATAAACTAGAATAGACTGGACTAGAATAGAGTAGACTAGACTAGACTGGACTGGACTGACTGGACTATACTAGACTAGACTAGACTGGACTGGACTGGAATAGACTAGACTAAAATAGACTAGACTAGAATAAACTAGACTAGACTGGACTAGAGTAGAGTAGACTAGACTAGACTGGACCGGACTGGACTAGACTATACTGGACTGGACTAGATTGGACTGGACTGGAATAGACTAGACTGGAATAGACTGGACTGGACTAGACTGGAATAGACTAGACTAGACTGGACAAGACTGGACTACACTAGACTAGACTAGACTTTCATAGACTGGACTAGACTAAACTAGACTAGACTAGAATATAATATAATAAAATAAACTGGAATATAATAGACTAGACTAGACTAGACTAGACTAGACTAGACTGGAATAGACTGGAATAGACTGGAATAGACTGGAATGGAATAAAAGAGACTAGACTGGAATAGAATAAATTAGAATAGAATAGGTATTGATTGACCAGTGGAAACTGAAATGGCCACTGACCTATAGTCAGTGCTTAATTTGTAAAATAAGAGATGCCAGGGCTCAACTCGTGTGTGTGTGTGCGTGTATCTATTTACATATCAGCCTCTGATTGGCTCATGGCCTACTCTCTTGTACTCTTGTAATCTTCACTGGACGAAACGCTGTTTAATACCAGTTTAAAATACATGTTGTTGTCGCACTTTAAAGCCCGGGGCTCTGATTCTGAGTAAGACATTTGCCGGGGCGCAAAATCGACAAAAGAACCCCCCCCCCCCCCATCAGTCTCTCTCAGTTCATCAGACTTTTGACGTCCATCTCTTCTTCGGTTTCCTCTGATCCAGATCTTTTCTACCTCTGAGGTCCCTATCTCAGCGGTGACACGTCGCCTGCTGAAACAAAAGGCTTGACGTGTTGCACAGGAACATGTGAGTTCACGTGTCGGTGCATGTCAGTGTGACTCCCCGTCCACACCAACTGAGCTGCTCAGTGCTTCATGCAGTGGCAGACAGACTGAGAGCAGCAGCCCAGTGGG
The DNA here is from genome assembly GCA_034670385.1 of Hoplostethus mediterraneus. Lineage (NCBI taxonomy): Eukaryota > Metazoa > Chordata > Actinopteri > Trachichthyiformes > Trachichthyidae > Hoplostethus > Hoplostethus mediterraneus. The sequence continues at coordinate 99,087 of JAXDDW010000050.1, read as the reverse complement.
ATTCATTGGCCTGTTGGCTCAGGTAAACGGTGATAGATAAGTGTGTGTTTAACAGAGCTGCAGCGTAACGGGAAACTGAAGGATCCTGTCAGGATGTTTGGCTGAGCGGCGTCAAGCCTTTTAATGACTAAAGGACTAAAGGACTCAAAGACTAAAGCACTAAAGGACTAAAGGACTAAAGAACTAAAGCACTAAAGGACTAAAGGACTAAAGGACTAAAGCACTAAAGGACTACAGGACTAAAGGACTCAAAGACTAAAGCACTAAAGGACTAAAGAACTAAAGCACTAAAGGACTAAAGGACTAAAGGACTAAAGCACTAAAGGACTAAAGGACTAAAGGACTAAAGGACTCAAAGACTAAATGACTCAAGGACTAAAGGACCTAAGATGAGGAACACTGAAACTGGAGCTGTGGCAGTAGTGAAAGCCTCTCTCTCACTTTCTCTCTCTCTCCCTCTCCCTCTCCCTCTCTCTCCCTCTCTCCTCCCTCCCTCTGTCAGTGCAGCCAACTAAAAAGCCTTCCCTCCTTCCTCCAGTCAGGCTGAGCTGTTCATGTCTCTAGGAGCTGGAGAGGAGAGCTTGGCCGTCTCTCCAGCATCCTGTGGCTTCATCATGGATCTGGGGAATAAAAGACTCGCAGGGATTATTGCACGGATCTCCCTCCTGCTGTTCACCTCATACGGGGCGACCGGAGAAGGTGAGCAGCGCTTGACTGAAGGAGATTGAACCTAAACGTTTTTTTTTTACTCTCCTGACATCTTGACTGGGAAAAGTATGAGGCGTCTCCTGCTTCTCTCTCAGGAGTGCCGAGTGGCTTTGATTTGAAATGTGATCAATTTCTTTTTCTCTAAGTTTGGAGAATTTGGTAATGACACTATTTGGTCTTTCTGAGCATTGCATGACTTCTGAGGCAACTTTTCGCAGCGTCTTTGTTTTATTAACTAATTCTTATTATTTCTTATTTCTTATATATTAATTGACTGCGTATTGATTGCCAGGCAGTGTGATCATAATTCCTCCTGGTCGTTTCTAACCGAGCATGCTGCTGCAGAGAGACAGAGGGGCTTTCTAATTCACAGACCAAGAAAAGTCTCAGATCTGTGTGTTTTTACTGCATGGTGCATCCACCCCGCACACGAACCGGGTTGTTCTCTGTTCTCTGCTTAATGTGGGGCTCGGTGTAACATGATGAGCTGGTCAGTTCGTGCACAGACCCCTCACACACACACTCCAGGCAGCAGCCAGGCTGAGAAGGTGTGTGACAGGATTTAGGACAAAGCTGGTCTGGAGGCAGAAATACCCCAAGAGGATGGACGGGTGGGCTTTGGGACCCAGGGGATGCTAGTTCGACTCTCGGACTGTCTGGGGAAATCTGTGATTGGGAGATGAATGAGAAACTACCAGCAAAGCGCCCATGAGCAAGGCACGTAAGCCTCAGGGAATGAGGACGGAGACATGAAGGGGAAACTGTATCTGTTCGTTTTCGTTCGCTCTGGTAATAAGTGGTATAATAACATTATAATAAGTACATTTTATGTGTGCTTGTACTGGGCAGCTCCCAGTGTGGATGCTTGTCGGTGTGTGTGAATGTGAAGCCAGGCGCCGCTGGGAAAGAGTGTGGGAGGAGGGTATATGGGAGGAGGGGAGGAGGCGAGAGAGAAACCCAACCAGAGATGGAGAGAGTTGAACGGGAGGGAAAAAGAAGAAAGTGAGGAGACAAATGGAGATAAATGGCAGCGTGAAGTGAGTTGCGCCGATGGCTCTGCTCCTCCCTGACTCAGTGATCTGCTGCTGGGTCACAGTGAAGATGTGATCTGCTGCCTGGTCTTTGTGTCTTTTTCTTTCCCCTGTCATCTTCTTCTTCTTCCTGTTTTTTTTTTTTGTGCCTTTTCTCAGAGAATCGCTGCCATGTCACAACCTGTCTGCAGCATCCTCTGTTTCTCCATCCATGCCTGCTCCTCTCTTTCTGGCTTCCTCAGTGTCTCAATCTTCTCCTATTACTCTCTCTAGACCTTTCTTTTCTTTTCTTTTCTTTCTTTTCTTTTCTTCCTCTGTGTCCTCACATCCAGCACACAGCCTGTATTTTTCATCATTTTTTTTTCATCATGTTTTTTTTGTGTGGGAATTTGATCCTGGCGGTTCTGCTGCAGTCTAATGTCAAAGTCAGTTGTCAGACTGTGAAAGTGCGTGAGACTTTGGGGAAAACAGAGAGAGAGAGAGAGAGAGAGAGAGAGAGAGAGAGAGAGAGAGAGAGAGAGAGAGAGAGAGAGAGAGAGAGAGAGAGAGAGACAGAGACAGAGCACATGAGCACTGGGTGGAGGAGGGAGAGACAGATTGTGTCCTCTCCAGTTGGACAGATGAAGGAACAAGGGCACTAAGGAAAAAGAGAGGAAGAGAAAGAGAGATAAGTGTATAGTGAGATGTGTCTGTGTGTAAACCTCTCCATCCCTCTGCTGCCTCCCCTCTTCCCTCCTCCCTCCCTTTCTCTTCCCTGATGAAAAGATCTGTGACTCCACCTGATTCTCTACTGATTCCTTCTCCTTTCCCCCCTGCTGTCTCTGTCCTTGGTCCTGCTTCTCGCCTCTCCGTCTGTTTCAAAAACAAGATCTTCTCCAAATGATTTCAAATAAATCTTATTTATCTCTGGTGAAACCACAAGATTAGAGAAAGATCTCAGTGAACTCAATACTGCAGCATTTTCCTGTTGAAGTCCTGTTGAGCCAGCAGCCATCACATGTTAGATCGTCATATTGATCTCTCAAGAATCCTTTCTCCTGTGCCTCCTGGTGGCTTAGTGGTCTAAGGCCTGGGGAGGAGCCTGTCCCTCCTCCCTCACCTGGTCTATCCTTTCTCTCTCTACTGCTAACTATCAAATAAAGGCAAAAAAGAAATCCTGAAAAAATAATATATATATAAAAGAAGAATCCTTTCTCTTTCTGTTGTCTCCTCCTTCCTCCTAAGGGTTTTTAGGAGAAACAGTTCAGAAGGAGGTGATCACAAAATGAGACAACACTGAGATCCTGTTCTCCCTGACTGATCTTCTTTCTGCCCATCCTCCCTTCCTGACATCAACTATCTGCTTCTCTCTCCCAGCTTCCTCCTCTTTCTCTCCTCCTCAGCCCATTTCTGTCTCCCTGTCGTCTCCTCCTCCTCCTCCTCCTCCTCCTCCTCCTCCTCCTCCTCCTCCCTCTTGTCTCCATGCCTGCTGCTGCCTGTCTCTCTCTCCTCCTACCTGTATCTCTTCCCTCCTGCTGGATCTCAATCAGAGAGCTGCTGCTGTGTGGTGGACTCTTTCTTCCTGACCCGCCCTCTCTCTCTCTCTCCCCCTCCTGTTTCTCTCTCTCTCCCTGCCTTTCTTGTCTCTCTCTCTCTCTCTCTCTCTCTCTCTCCCTGCCTTTTCCCTGCTCTGTTTCATGTCCACGTCTCTTCATATCTCTCTCCTGCTGCTCACTTCTTTCATTCTGCTTCTTCTCACTGTTTCTACCTTTGCCTTCTGCTGCCTGTCTCTCTCTCATTTCTCTTCTTGCATGTTTTTCCCGCCTTCTTCCCCATTGTCTCTCTCTCTCTCTCTCTCTCTCTCTCTCTCTCTCTTTTGTCTCTCTCAGTACCTGTCACCCTGTTTATCTCCCCCAACCTGACCCAGCAGCGCACTTATCATGCATGGACCATAAACCACAGCAGCATCATAACTTAGGCTGTAGTACGTTAATCTACACATCTCCCTCCCCTGGGGACAGTTTACTGTTCATTATGGGGACGCTGCTAAATGACAACAGTACAGATACATATTAAAAGCCACAGATGGTATCTGATGACTGGTTGACTGGAGTGAAGCGTGGAGCTGGTTTAGCGTGTGAGACAACCTCCCACAGGGCCGTAAAGCCACTGTGCGTTAAATGGTCTTCCAGTATTAACGGGATGAAAGTTGTTTGGTAACCAGCTTTCCCGCGTGGGTGTTGTGGAGCGTGGCCCAGGGGTTACGGGGACAATCCTGCAACTGAAAGGTCACAGGTTTGATCCCGACAGTTCATGCGCGTCCACAAACGGTGCGACGCGATCAAGTCGCCAGAAGTCCTGAAGCTGAGCGACCAGGGAAACTCGCCCGTGTGATGTGTGGAGCGGCAGGAGCAGTTTTGTTGTTTCCCCACCGGTTTCAATAGTTCCGCCTGACACGTTTTAAAATGGATGAGACGTTGATTACAGCCAATCAAAGCTTCCCATTTCTCTTCTTATGCCTCTGTTGGTTTACAGGGAAGACAATGGAAATCTGGATCTACATTATTCTGCTGGGAAGCAGATCAGTGGGAGGCTTCATTAGAACACAGCTGGCTTCGTTGAAGATCTGTGTGTGTGTGTGTGTGTGTGTGTGTGTGTGTGTGTGTGTGTGTGTGTTTTGCTCTCCTCGCTGGAGGTTCAAATTAATTGGATTGGCCCTGGGTGTTTTAGATGACATAAGGGTCAGGGTTATGTAAGCATGTTAATGTTGCTGCCTGGAGTTAAGAAGCCTCATCTGACCTGCTGCTAAACATAGAGAGGAGCTTCTTGGTAAAAGCTTGTAACCCTCCCTGCCTCTGGAACGGCTCCCCCAGGCTGTAGTGGAAATAAAGTCCTCCCATTCAGCATGCCTGCTTAGAGATATTCAACACTCAAACTACATGAATTCAACATTTGCGGATATAATTTCAGCAGGCCAAAAAAATGTATTTGCAGAAAATACGTCTCTGCTTGCTCCAAACCGATCGGTGACGAAGTACCAAATATTTAGGGGTAGTGTGAGCTGAGTGGGCAGAAGCATATGGGAGGAGTCTATAACAAATGAAAAGGATATGAGAATATGAAGAAAACAAAGACACCATGATAAATACAACAAACCAGACACATTACAACATTTGAGAAAGTAAATTACCATTGAGGGATGTGGTAGAGAGGAGGGATGGGCAGATGAAACGACTCCGCCATATCTCATCTCTATTGATCCTTTAATCTTTTCTTTGACAGACAGTGGCTGTTGGATAGAGAAGTATTGACATTGAAAGCTGCAGAGATAAAAACCAAACAAAATGAAAGACTTTATCACCTTTATCCACCACACTTGTGGACCCAGAGGAGAGACTGCCATTTAGAAGCCATAGCCAAAAGACAAAGAAAGAGATTGCAGTTCTCTCAAACCAATAAGGTCCTTTAGCCATTCAGTCCTCGGAGAGCATTCATATAGTACATCACCTGCTCAATAATCACCCACGCCCAGACTCCTCTCCACATTTCATTTGTTTTAGCGCTCTGCCAGTGCCAGGGGCGAAGTCTGGCTCAAGCTATTTATCACAGTGAAGTAAAGGGGCTAAAGTACGTCCTGAGAGGTTACATATCTGAGTTTCTTCAGTCACTGTAGTTCAACACAGTGTTCAGACTGTACTGTACCTCTACAATGCTTAAAGGAAGCTAAAAAACTAAAAAAGCCCAACACCAACTCTGGACTACTAAAAAGTCTAGATAATGCTAGTTGGGACCTTAACGTGTATGCTGTGTTAGCATGTGCACAGGAAGATGATTTTGGTTCTCCTATCGCAACGTGGAAAAGGTAAGTTGACCGATGAGCCAATTTCTCCAATAGTCGGTGTAGTCCTTAAAAGACAATCAAACTAATTCAGTGAATATGAGTCAATTGAAGAGTTGTGATACAAAATGATACCAAAAAAATTGAGGTTCATCATTCATGTCACTAAATGTGCCACCATTCTGGACTGAAGTTAGCGACTATCCATGTGAAAACTGGCTTAGCATGTGTTTAACATCAGCAAGCATCAACATATTAATGAAAAAAAACATAATTTATTTGTGCCATCAGTAATTTTGTAGTGTCGTTTTTTTCCCAAATGGTGAATAACTCTTCTGTTGTCAAATGATGGAGCAGCTGAGTGAGTTAGTTGTAGGTTGCTATTGCTGCAGGGAGTCGTAAACAACAACTCTGTCTCCATGAGGGATGGAGGGCAACTGAATCACCAGGAGCAAACGGGGGCCGGTTGGGGTCATGTTAGGGGAAGGTTGGGAGCAAACCGACAGCAAAACAGGGTCAACTTGGGATTGCTTCAGGGGCAGGTATCCTGGGAACCGCCACAGACAGTATATTGTTTACTGTCTTTCATGATAGCTCCTCTATTAGATTCTGGTGGGAATGAAATGGGTTTTAGTCTACTAAGTCATTAATCATGTTACGGTTGCTCTCATTTTCCCGATCATCATCTTCACCAGTCTCTCTCTCTCTCTCTCTCTCTCTCCTGTCTGGTCTCATCAGTCTTCCTTGAGGTTGTTATCTCTGAGCTGACTCTGAACCAGCCGAGTGTGCTCTAATCATAGCCTAATGGCAGATAATATGAAGAATATTACATGGCTTTAATCTTAGCCTGACGACAGATAATACCACTACACTCCTACCGCCTGTGTGTGTGTGTGTGTGTGTGTGTGTGTGTGTGTGTACACTGAGTTCTATTTTCATGCTGGTCTATGTGTGTTTAGATGTTGGTGACTCACTGGTACCCCAGGGTTCCCGGTTTCCCAGTTGAGGAGCTTAAATCTGGGATATCAGTTGTCGGTTTCCTGCAGAGAAGGTGGACTGCAGGAGGGCTGAGAGAGAGAGAGAGCGGCGTCCTGTCCTGATTTAGAGTCAGTTTTACGTGTTGTCAAGTGGTGGTAGAGACTGTTGGGTAGGTTAAAGGGGAAATAATAACCATTGATCAATACAATGACTTGACAATTACTTATTTTTTATTACTAATTGCGAGATTTATGGCTTTCAAAACTCACTTCAGCCTCGTTCTCAAGCCAAAAAAAAGCAAGTAGCAGTATTGTAGCATGTTGAATGAATGACCTCCTCACTGGACATTTCTGTTGGATCTCTGCTCTAATTAGCTAGCTTACTCGCCTCTAGCGTGAAAATGTGACTTTATTGTTTGTGTCAGTTATGGGCCACCGTAGCTCAAGGGGGTGGGAGGGGCGGGGACGTGTTTGACATTCTGCTGATGCTGTAATTCCTTCTGCTCATACAGAGGTCATAGATTACATCGTACCCCTTTAAAGTGCATTTCATTCATGCACAAACAGTTTTTCCTCACTGCCAGCCCATAATACTGTGATTTCATGTCCAGTTTCACGAGCACCATATACGATGATGGAAAGGTAATCATATTTCTTTGTTGGCCGTAAGTGTGAAGCATTGTCAAATTTCAGCCAATTACAGCCCATCTAATTAAGGACCTGTGTGTTTTGGTTATTCAGATCCCAGACAATAATTTACAGTGAGTTCAATTATTGAAACTCTTGAGGCGGAACGGCACATTTAGCGGTGTGTGGTTAAACAGCTGATGAAGGTTGTTCGGTGCCTCTAGACTGTTTGGTTTATTAAGCTGTGGAGGCTGCAGGGTAATATTAGAGGTGCTTTAATCTCTGAGCTCAGGAAATGTCCTTCATCTCTTCTCCCCGTCCTGATGAATCTGGTAAAGAGTATTTCAGCGGGCTGGTTGTTTGCACTGAGAACAACATAAACGCCTCAATATAATTGATTGCATGTGAATGTGTGGCGCACTTCCCTGCAGAATCACCTTGGTCCTTTAAGAGTCATGAGAGGGCGGCGTCAGCGAGAGTCACGATGAAGAAAATAGCTGGGGATAAAGCCCCTTCATATTTCCTCTTTAGTGCCATTTATGAAAATGTGTGCAGGAGAAGTGAAGCCATGAAAGGGATCTGATGAAGTCAAGGTTAGAAAACCGGCAGCAGCGGCGGCGGCTGGTAATGTGGAGCTGCCAGTCATGAATCTAGAAGTATTAACCCAGGGACAGGTAGTTAAGTGACAAACTGACAGTCTGCAGTCCATCCATCTGATACTGTGACCTGCTGGAGTCCTTATCTCTCAAGGCCGGTCCCCAGAAGAAGTCTGGCCTCCTAAAAATGGAGCCATTCATCAAATGGAGCCTTCGTCATCTTAGATGACTTGTTGTTGCTGCAGGAATCTGCCTTTCTCTGCTGAGGTCACGATGCTGTCGCTCCCAGCTGTTACTGACTCAAACATTACTGACATTACACTAACCAGCTACTAACCAGCTATACTAGTTAGGATCTGGTCATGACTAGCTACAATATTGTGGACATTAAACCAACCATCTGTACATACTGTAGTTATTTCTCTTATGGTCATTATTGACTGACACCTTCCTGGACATCACCAGCTCTACCAAGCACATGATCCTCTGTCACCCCCTGGGGCATTGTGGGTAATCCTTTACTGACTAGAACATTATTAGACATTAAGTTACACCAACATCACCATCATAGACTAAACATTGCTGGATAATAAAATAACTAGTTATTTCTTAACTTATGAACTGGTCATGTTTGATGAAAACATTATTGTCAGTAAGCTAACCAGCTAACCCTTCACTAGTTCTTATTCTAGTCAGGCCCTTTAAACTCAGCAGCTACCAAGGTCATGATCCTCTCTGAGGCAGTATGGATGATCCTTTACTAACATTATGACACCCACAATAGTTATTACTGTACTTGTGATGTGACTGGACATTAAGCCAGGCAGTTAGACAGTACCTAATGATGAGCATCCATTATCAACCTGTTTCTCATTGTGCTCCATGTGTTCTCCACCACCTTCAATGCATTTGTCATTTTTGCAGCAAAGATGTTGACACAGTTTAATGTTGACCCAATATTGCGCGATCACAATTGTATAGACGGCTCCTCTGATATTCTGCAGAATGACCGCCGACGTGAAGAAGCGAGGCCAATTGATTGGCATTAGAGAGGAGGGCAGAGAAGGAGTCAGCGGCCATTAAAGACTGAAGGGTAAAGCTGACTTTCTACCCTGCAGGACAGAAAGCGGGAAAGCTCTGAGGTGAAACCGAGGCAGGTCTCTGAAGTGAAGCTACAGGGCTGTTAGTGGGATGGGAGAGGTTAGCGGAGGAGGAAGATGGATGGAGGGAGGAGAAAAAGAGCAGGAGGAATGAGGAAAAGGATGGGGAGGAGTAATGAAGTTGGATGAGGGGAAGAAAGAAGAGGAGGAGGAACAATAAGAAGTATGGGAGGATACATTTCAGGGGGAAGAGTTTCCCATCTATCTAGAAGTAATATTTGTGGCTCCCACCCTGCAGTGACATTTTCCACTCCCTTTCCTATTTTATCCCTCACTGAGCTTTCAGTGTGTGTGTGTCTGTTCCGCCCTCTATCTTCTGGATACACTGCCTCACAGTTTTGAAACTATTTGACCTCGCAACATAGAGCAGGAGGAGGAGGAAGATGACAGGAAGGACAGCAGGTAGGGGAGGGGGGGGGGGGGGGGGGGGGGGGGGTTATGAGGAGGAGGAGGAGGAGAAGGAATTATCAGACAAGGATGTGAAAGTGTAAGAAAGGGGGAAATATGGTACAGGGAAGAGAAGAGAGGAGGAAGAGGAAGATAGGAGTGACTGGAGGAAGTATGAGGAGGAGGTGCCGAGATGAAGGAGTTTTGCTGAATGTCTAGCTAGTAGTTTTCTCCCTCTGTTTCCCTGCAATGACATTCTGATTCTGTCAACTGATTGACAACTGATTCTACCATGATTTCACCCCCCACAGTTTTAAGTGTGTGTGTGTGTGTGTGGGCTTTGCAGGACCGCATCAGTATAATATTAATATCCTCTCAACAGTTCTGAGAGTTTGAAGGAACAACTTTCCCAAGCTTCTCTGTTCCTTTGGGTTCCTTCACTTCTACCTCAATCGATTCAACGAGGATCGAACATCAGATCTCAGAACTCCCTCTCCCCATTCCTGTCCTGCTCAAGGGCAAAGTATTTGTTGATGGGGCAGAAAAGGGATTTGAACCACAACCTTCTGGCCGCAAGTCTTCATCTCCACTCTCTAGGCTAACGTCGGCCTTGACAGCACGCTAGTGTTGGCATTTTAATACCAGCCTTTACATTACATAGGTTAGCTTAGCGCTGCTGTGGAGTGGGATGGTGGAAGCAGCTTGGTAGATAAACACCTGGAGATTTACAAGCTAGGACCTCCTAATGCCTCCCTCCATGTTCCTGTCTGGCTCCTCCTCCTCCTGGTAGTAGTGATGGGACGACTCTTTTAACTGACTCGATTGTTTCGATCCGTTATGATTCACCGATAAAAACACTTGTCAACACTGTAGGCTCCCCGCTCTCTCCCCTGCCACAACATCACGTACAAAGATCCACATATACTACAACCATGTAAAAACACAAGAGAAATAGTATAGAAAACACCCTCTCAGCCCCTCATCTGCCTGCTAAAGTGTCCTTGAGCAAGACACTGAAAAAGAGAGTGATCAATAGAGTGTCATTTTACTATCATCAACAGTGTCCAAACCCCTGCTTCATAGCAAGCTGTCCTGACTGCTCTTTTCCTCTGTTAGTTGGAGTGCAGGCAGACAAGAACTATGTGAGAACTGCTGCTAATGGACTCTCAGAGCAGTCTGTTATGGATCTGTTGGAGTGGGCTGCATGTCCTGGGAGACCTGCAGGACGTTTTCAGGTCTAGACCAGTTATATCACAGCAGCACTATAAATGTCTCTCTCTCCCCCTGCACTCCAAACAACAAACAAATTGAATTACCGTGAAATGCATTAGCAGCACCAAGATAAAACACTTCAACTTGAGGACGTGAACTTTACAAAAAAAAGTTACAGGCTGAGAAAAAAGATGTGTGTAATATTGGTGTGAAGCAATGCCACCTACGACCCCCTGCTCCCCCCCCCCCCCCCCCTCTCCCGCCGCCACCACTTATAGTGGGGAATGGATTCTCTGTTTGGTGTGAAGAACATTTACCAGTTTTATGTGTTGGTTGGTGTTTGGTTGGTCTTTTATTCCTCTGAGCAGAAAAGGCCTCCTCTGTGGCCCAGGGAATATACCGGACATAGGAGGTATTTGCAGAGGAATCTTCTACAGTATAACTCCTTCAATTAGCTCTGTCTTTTCAATTTGTTTTAAATCCCCCGTGGTCCATTCAATTCAACATAGATTGGTTTTGCAGAGGTGCCTAAATGAGGTGAACATCCATTTTTTAATTGGTCTACTCCTCAATTCAGAGACATTTACGGCAAATATTTTCAAATGATTTACTTACATGCAGCTAGTGAAATTAGTAGATGCTTTATTGTACATATCTCCCCCCGGAGCCATTGGTACAAGTGATGTAGCCCGCAGCATTCCCTCCAAAGCCGCATCAGTCTGGCATCATGATTCACAGTGAATGTTTTTGGGTTCACTCTCATTCCAGCAGGGTTTCTCTCTCCAGTTCTCTGTCTGTGAGGATGAAGACGTTTTAAATGCTGTCTTGATGTAGCATGCCGTTCTTTTGATCATTTCATTTGGTTGATGTCTGTCTCCCACACAGCCGCCCTTTAGTATGCAGTTAGTGTGACGAGCCTAAATGAGAAGCATTCGTTGTGGACAGTGGTGTGCCTAAGGATGATTTTTACATGGTGAAATGTGTGGAGGCAGTATATGTACAGTATGTATATATGTGCCCTACAATAAGCTGGATCAGGCTTGAGGCCCAAAAGTCAGAGGAATCAGCGTCATGCCAGAGTGTTGACAACAGCTCGATGAGCGGCTGGAATTGAGGAACAAACATTTCTCTCGTTGTTAGCAGCCAGACCTGGAAGCTGCTGTGCTTCACAGTTCAGTAGCTGTCAGACAGACAGACAGACAGACAGACTCCATCCTCCAGCCAGAGACTACGGCTGGCACGGAAGAAGCAGGGACTGAGATACTGAATTATTGTCAACAAAACTAGTCCCCCAACACACTCTGAGCCAAGCTGCATCACCACAACATTCTCATACAAACTAGTTGCAGATTGTAGTTTTAATTACATTTCTCAGGCAGAGCTGCTCTGGAGGCAGACTGGTTCAGTTAAACCGCAGTGGGCGGAGCCAAAGAACCACAGTTTTTCAGAGTGTAAAGGCCCTGTCACACTATTGCGTATGAGAGAAACGTATTAGTTGCGTATGAAAATTCATTTCATACGCACAAAAAGCCCTTGAAAATACAGAGTTTTTCTTATACTTACCGTATTGAACCTATGCGTAGCGTATGAGTAGCGTATTGCCAGCGTATGTCCAGTGTATGGCCAGCGTAGTATGCGTATGGCTAGCGAATGAGTAGCGTATGAGCTGCGCATGTCCAGCGTACCGCTGGACACTACGATAGCGGCACATTGCAGCATTATTGCAGTAGACGTAGAGCTATCAACATGGCTCCCAAGAAGAAGACATCGTCTACCCGGGGCCGAGAAAAAGGCAAGAAGTGGGAAATGGGATCCTATATATACACTTTATCAAAACGCTGGCAATACGCTGGGGATATGCTTGCCATACGCCAATCATACGCTAGTTGTACGTTAAATACGTTACTCAATCGTCAGGCATACGCCTGCTGTACGGTATCAATATGCTAGCTGTACGGTACACCTTCATGCCAGCGTATTGCCAGCGTATGACCAGCGTACTCCACCTATGAGTAACGTACCTCTAGCGTAACTCGAGCGTATTCAGCGTATGCCTAGCGTATGCTACCTCCATGCCTTTTTCACTGAGCTTCAGTTAACATTACTTCGAAAAACTGGTTCTTTGGCTCCGCCCACTGAAGTTGAACTCAACCAATGAGATTATTTCTGGCGCCAGAGCAGCTCTGTCTCTGAGAAATGTGCAAACTTTTCTCTGCTGACAAGCTTGCTGATTATGTTGCTAGCAGCGTGAATGCATGGTCAGAGCTAAATATCTTCCTGATTGTGGCTGGTGGAGGTGGTGAAGAGGGTCAGCCATTGTCGGCGAGTCCAGCTTTCTCTGGACTGAGCGCTCGTTTGCTGCCGCTTAGAAGACAGTTTTGATTTTAAGCTTTGATTCACTTCCTGTGTGCCGAGATTTCCTGCCAGTATCTGTAACTGACAACTGAAATTAATTTGGGCGAATAGGGCTAATCTACGGGATCTCAATTAATGGGGATGTCATGTTCTCTGATGCAGACCCAATTTGTGATTAAGACTGATGAATGCATTTTTACATCAAAATCTTGCAGCTGTTCAAAGTTTTAATCAACTTGTTAAGACAACACATTGCACTACATTAAGTAATGGACATACAAACACTATTTTTCAGTATATCCAGGAAGAAGCAGGCTTAGGCCCCTTCGGTCAAACTGGAGTTGGAAGTTGTGTGGATTAGTAAAATGAACATTGACGTTTTCTGCTCGGGGATGATTGTTAGCATTGTGGAGCAAAAACAAGCATCACTGGAGCCTCATTATCCTGCTTACTGCTGCATGATCTGAATGGTTAAATAACTCAGAGAGACTCACACTGAGCACCGCTAAACTCTGAATGTCTGGGGCACTGAACTGTCGGACCTTCTGTTTACTGTTGTTTGTTGAGGTGATGGATGGGACTCATCGGTATTCAGGGTCTTTGGCTCCATCATGGACTCTGTGGGCACTTTGTTATTTCAGCAAAATGGTGAAGTGGACGATGTAGATGAACGAGCTGAAGGAGAGGAGAGAGGTTTGTCTCTCTCTCTCTCTCTCTCTCTCTCTCTCCTGTGCCAAATATTAGTCAATGGTGATTAAATGCAGCTGATGGTGCCAAGGCCTCTGACACTCCGGAGATTTCTTTTTATCGTTTGAGGCTTTCTACTGCTGTCAAATCCACGGACACTTTGCAGACACTTTGTTATTTCAGCAAAATGATAAACCTGACACTGTGGAGGGATGGATGGGCTGGAGGAGAGTGATACTGCCAGACCAGCAGTGATTAAACATTCATTTGATGGGTGTCAAGGAAGGTATTTTACTGTGATGAAAAGCCATACTCCATTACTCTAATGTCAACATAATGGTTTCCTGCCCTTGTTGGAGGAGTTCTGCATTACAGTGTGACTCCCCTCATTTTATTGTTCCATCAGAGGGAGGAACAGCGTTGGTCTTGGGGTCAGTAATGAATCAATTAATTCTGATATTCTGCATCATCATCATTTAACACAGAGGAGTCACTCCCTATATTCCATCGTAGGCTAAAAACTCCTCTTGAAGAAATACTTCACATCTCTTGAATCACATCCCCCTCTATCCGCTGAATCACATCCCCTCTGTTCCCCGAATCACATCCCCTCTGTTCCCTGAATCACATCCCCTCTGTTCCCCGAATCACATCCCAACTGTCTCCTTACTATTGGATCCTTGTAATGCTTGTGATCAAGGAATGTCAGCTAATTCTGCTATTACACTTATTGTAAGTTGTTCTGGATAAATGCCTAACATGTAAATGTAATGTAATGAGTAAACTGGGTTCTATTAGTCCACCATTTATTGGACAACAGAGAAAGAAGCAGTGCATTGGTTTTCGACCAGTCTTAGTTTGTGCCAGGGAGGAAGGTGCAGTAGTTTATTATTCCAGAAAGCTCTTTTCAACACCGCCAGGGTCAGAGTTAAGGTTCAGTGACCGGGAGTCCAGCAGGTATTCAACATTTGGCTCCATTTTCCTCTGAGCTGCCTCTATTTGTGCTCTGCTGGTCACACTGTCAACTTTTAAATGCCAAAACTCCACAGAGGAAAACCAGTCTTATGTTTCTAAACTCCTCGGCTCTTTCTATCGAGTGTTACCTCGGCGAGGATGTGCTCTCACCACACATTATCTCCTCAGGGATTACAGCGCTCGGCATTGGAGAGCCGTCCCTCTCATTTTGCTTCGCCACACTACTGTAATTTAACTTCTTTTCACACTGAGCCCCCCCACCACCCACCGTCTGTCAACCAAAGGCGTGGAGGATAAAGACACTTTAGAGGAGGGCTGCTGGCGGCTCCCACCTCCCTGGAGGCCTTCTGATAGGTAGCTGGATTGCATTTAAGACCACGACAATCAAAGATTAAAAATGTATGGAGTTCAAAACCACCTTATTCCTAACATTATGATTTATTAAAGATGAACTATCAAGTGTCTGTGTAATGCGACTATACATCAGGATGCTTTATGATTATTATCAAACTGTCCTAAATAGAGTTCAAAACCACATTATTCCAAAGATTTATTCCAAAGATTTTCATCATCAAAGAGAAATTACCAAGAGCTATCACAGAGGACAAGCTGGAGCCCTTTCTAATGATTATCAAGTAGCTGGACAAAATGTTCAGAGACTTTAAAATTCCTAATATGCATATAAACCTTTAAAAGTGCTACGTGTAGCATTTTAACATCAATAAATCATTACCACATTAATTGCAGACATCATTTCAATTACCGTTAACAAACAAGACGATCACCAAGAACACTGACAGCCTCTACTGGCCTATACACTGCATTTTACATTGTGTGCCACCAAGTCGGATTTGGAGGGAAATCTGCTGCTTTACGGCACCAAACAGGAAGGGGGCGGTGCTCTTCCAGCGCTAACAGAGCTAAAGCTTTCAGAGTTTCTTGCAATGGCATATTGTGGAAGGAGTGAAAGGCCGATGGAAAAATCACTTCCAACGTGTTTAATCTCTTCAGTAAAGACAAAGAGACAGGAAGCGATAGGGTTTATGGGAAATGTTTTGAGAAACACTAGCTCTATCAATGGCACTGTTGTGAGGTAGGTCCATGGTCCCATTTGTTTACAGTAATTATACCAAGGTAACACATTTAATCTTACAATGATTTATTACTTGTTAAAATACTACATTTAGCACATTTAACTTCATGCTAATGTATCTAAGTGTTAAAAATAAATATGCTAGTGCCGTTGTGGTGACTCATTAAATGGAGAGGTGTTGCCCTTTAAAAAGCTATCATCAGGCTGTGGTTTATATCAAGAGGCAGAGGGAGTGCTGCTGTGGTTGAGATGAAGTGCGCTAATGTTGACAAAGTAATCTAAGTTAAAGCCTTGTTGTCAGAGTCGTGGGCCGGGATTGGTCAACAGCTGAATCATAGTAATTGGCTCTCCGTGGTGGAGAACAACATCCATTAACAGGGAGGGTTTAGTTGGAGGCAGCGTTACTTTGGCTTTAGCTTACAGTTTGGCACTCAAGAGGAAACTATGAATATTTAGCAAGCTGACACTCGTGGATTTCTGTGCATTTCTGTGTGGGATACAATTATGCTGTGCAGACCGCAGACCATCTCATAAAACAAACATCTACCTCTACAGCTTGTGTATTTACAGTTTAGTATTATAATTTCCCCATGTAATGAAATTTTAACAAGCAATAAAAGAAGTCTGGCAATACAACCACAGCAGTGCAATGCTACAATAACAATAATAAATGAGGCAATTAAAACAGACGATTATTGGGTTATGTATAATGTATGATGTTTTTATTGCAGCCAGTCTCTGTGTCCTGACATCCATAACCATCAAAGTGTGTGAAGCATGTGAAAGTCACCACCCAGCTCCTGTTATTAATGAGTCTGCTCTGTCTGCCACTCAGGACACCATTCATCTGCAATAGGACACCATGACACCATCCATTCATCTCCAATAGGACACCATGACACCATCCATTCATCCAATGGGGCATCATTACACTATTAAGCTGCAATAGGACACCATTCATCTCCAATAGGACACCATTACACCATCCATTCATCCAATGGGACAC
This sequence comes from Hoplostethus mediterraneus, assembly GCA_034670385.1. Taxonomy (NCBI): domain Eukaryota; kingdom Metazoa; phylum Chordata; class Actinopteri; order Trachichthyiformes; family Trachichthyidae; genus Hoplostethus; species Hoplostethus mediterraneus. The sequence goes on along the minus strand of JAXDDW010000050.1, from coordinate 82,456 downwards.
CATTACACCATTCATTCATCCAATAGGACACCATTACACCATCCATTCATCCAATGGGACATCATTACACCATTCATCTCCAATAGGACACCATTACACCATTAATTCATCTCTAATAGGACACCATTCACCATTCATCTCCAACAAGACAGTGTTACACCATTCATCTCCAATAGGACATCATTCATCTCCAATAGGACATCATTACACCATTCATCTCCAATAGGACACCATGACACCATTCATCACCAATAGGACATCATTCATCTCCAACAGGACAGTGTTACACCATTCATCTCCAATAGGACACCATGACACCATTCATCACCAATAGGACACCATGACACCATTCATCACCAATAGGACATCATTCATCTCCAACAGGACAGTGTTACACCATTCATCACCAATAGGACACCATCCATCTCCAATAGGACATCATTCATCTCCAATAGGGACATCATTACACCATTCATCACCAATAGGACACCATTCATCTCCAATAGGACACCATGACACCATTCATCACCAATAGGATATCATTCATCTCCAATAGGACACCATGACACAATTCATCTCCAATAGGATATCATGACACCATTCATCTCCAGTAGGACACCATGACACAATTCATCTCCAATAGGACACCATGACACCATTCATCTCCAATAGGACACCATTACACCATTCATCTCCAATAGGACACCATGACACCATTCATCTCCAATAGGACACCCTTACACCATTCATCTCCAATACGCCACTATTACACCATTCATCTGCAATAGGACACCATGACACAATTCATCTCCAATAGGACACCATTACACCATTCATCTCCAATAGGACACCATTACACCATTCATCTCCAATAGGACACCATTACACCATTCATCTGCAATAGGACACCATGACACAATTCATCTCCAATAGGACACCATGACACATTTCATCTCCAATAGGACACCCTTACACCATTCATCTCAAATACGCCACTATTACACCATTCATCTGCAATAGGACACCATGACACAATTCATCTCCAATAGGACACCATTACACCATTCATCTATTTTATTTTATTTATTTAGACGTTTATTGAACAGGGACAATACATTGAACATTGTTTCATATAAAATACAAAACCGATGTCATGCATATAGGTTTGTAGCCGAGGCTAATTTGCAACCTCTGTCCCTGGTTAGGCCTTTACTAAAAGTTGTATAAGAAAAGTTAAAACGGTATACAAATGTTAAGATACAAAACAAATAAAGACAAAAGACATCTCACAAAACGGTAAATGGTATACAAATGCTAAGATACAAAACAGATAAAGACAAAAGACATCTCACAAAACGATAAACGGTATACAAATGTTAAGATACAAAACAGATAACGACAAAAGACATCTCACAATAGAAAAGAAAGAAGCAAATTAATGTACGTGTGTGCACGTGGTTATCTCCAATAGGACACCATTACACCATTCATATCCAATAGGACACATTCATCTCCAATAGGACATCATTACACCATTCATCTCCAATAGGACATCATGACACCATTCATCTCCAATAGGACATCATGACACCATTCATCTCCAATAGGACACAATTCATTTCCAATAGGACACCATGACACCAGACTCCTCTCATATCCTAATACCAACCACTCAACAGGTTTTTACTGAGGCTACCAGAGGACGAGCTCCTGTCTCACTCTCTCTACTGTCTTGTTGTTTGAACAGTTTTTCACTAAGAGATGAACCTGTCCAACTCTCTCTGATACTGTGAAGCTCTCAACCACTCAGACACGAGCTGCTGCCGCTGATCTCTGCTAGTCTGAACCTCTCTGTTTTATTCCACTCAGGATGAGAGTTGGGATGCCTCTGCTCAACTACTTATATGATTTTGATCCGCAAACATGTTTATATTCAGGCTAAGAGAGGAGATGTTCCTGTAACAACCTGCTATTTTGAACTACTCAACATTCACTAATGTGAAGAGACTGAAACATAATGCATTTTAAGGTCTGTTTTCGCCATGGTAACAGTAAACCTGCTCCACTCAGGATAAGGGTTGTGGTTCTCCTATCCAACTTTACAAAATGACGGGATGCTGCTGTGTGCTTGTCTCTTCATACATTAGTCTGTCCATTTCCAGATCTGGAAGGCTTACCCAAAATGTCTGCAGCCCAAGTAGTTTGGCGCTTCACTTGTCAACTGGATGTAACTGCAAGACAGAAATGACTGAGGTATTAATGCTTGATGAATAAAAAGTATCTCAAGTAGAAACAGAGATGCCTTTAAACAGAGGCCAAAGACCGAAGCAAAGTGGTTGGGCGGGGGTGTAAGGGCTTGACCACAGCCTGGAGGTAAGAAGGAGCTGTTCATTTCACTGCCCCTATAGGCTAACAGCCAGAGTCTTGAACTGGATGAGCTGCTACAGGAAGCCAGTATAGAGAACTGTAAACCCTAACCCTCTGTACCTTTTTCTGCTTTTTGATTGGTGGACAGAGGTGTGTGACAGGCCGCTGGTGTCCAATCTACCGCCGTCGTCCTTTAGAAGCTCCTCCCAGTTGTCCAACAGCCACGGGCCGGTCTTCGCCAAGCTCAACAGGAGAGAAGGTGAGGAAGAGTCACTGCTGCTATAGACTGGATGAATTATAGACGAGGCTGAACTCCACTCTGGATGTGACTGTAGTATAAGACTAGGCTGAACTCCAGACTGTACAGCACTGCAGGACTGAGCTTAAATATATCATATATAATATGTTGATCTACACTACACTGTTGGCTCGCTCAGTTCAGGACTGCCAGATGCTGTGGTAAAACATACACTCTACATTTTCAATACATCTGTGTTTGTAGTTTGACAAATATGGTGCCTTCTACATTGGGTCGTCTGATTGGTCTATGGGCTCTGAGGCGGGAATGTTGGATGTCATTATTGTTGACTATGCTACCCTTCCTGACGAAGGATATTGTTGTGTTGTTGTAACATAGACTATGTTACTAAGGCAGCTGCTCTTCAAGAACAATTGACGAAGATTCAATATTACAAAACCAACATTTTGACAACAATAGCCTTCATCAGGGTTACAGGATTATATAGAGAATCAGAATAAAGAAAGAAAGAAACTGAAAGGAATGGAGGAAGGAAGGAAGGAAGAAAGAAGACAGTTACCTCCTCCCCTCTGCATGTGTTGGAGGGATACTGGATCCTGTGCTGGATGCTGATGTGAGGCTTGGGTTTGTTTTGTAGCTTTGCTGCTTTATCCCAACATCAAAGCCCAGAACAAGATGGGCATGTGGGACGGGTTTAATCTGGATCTGAATGGTTTCCACCACCTGGGAGGCTGAAGGAAGCCCAGCTTGCGGAGCGCTGGTCCGACCTCAGCGGGTTTGATGGTGGAGGCTGGAAGCAAACATGTTCTGCCGCTTTCTGACTTTGATCTGAGGATTGAGCAGTCAGTGTGTATTCTCTGGTGACAGCATGTACGCTAGTGTCTCAGCGTGTATTTGGATTAGACTGATATCTTGGTTTGCTGATATATTGTCTGTAAAACCTGCAATGAAGTTTTATTTTCTCTGCACATTTCTGCTCTTTGCACTCGCTACCACTGAATAGGTGGTTTGGGTCTCCTTGCCTGAAGGAGCTGCTGACCCTGAAAGAATCTCATCAGTTTGGGTTTCAGTGGAGAGTTTTAGTGATGGTCTAAATGCTGTTTCAGAGGCTTTTCCATCCTACTAGAATAAAATTAAGGGGGGAAACACTGAATACTTACATTCTTTTGGCATGAAAATAGAAAACAATTGAAGCCATACGAACATAAAATATGAGCATTTTATCGACCCCTAATTGCCTCAGTGTGTATACGTTCGTAGTCATTACTTTCTTTGAATCCTGTCTCATTTCTAATGAATTTGCCTCCGTTACTTGTTTCACAGCTCCTCCTGTCTCAACCACTCAATTGTTTTGATTTCTGACACTCTTATCCAGAATGATAAACGTGCAAAGGTAAAAGCCACAGCTGTGTATGAACTAATTATCATGAGGAAATTGTTCTGTGACACTTGAATTTTTCTTATTCCCATTGATAATTGATTTTATTCAGCGTGTCAAGGCTCAGATAGTAATCCATATCAATACCTCATATGAACTGGAATCACATACAGTATCATCACCATAAATGAAACATTTGAAACCAAGAAAGACAACATATACAATGTACAAATGGATAAATGGAGTCATAGGTCTCCCCACCCCTACTGTCCCCTTGAATTACGGTGGCCTGTAATTAGCACAAACAATAAAGTCACGTTTTCATAATAGAGACGAGTAAGCTAGCCAATTACAGCAGAGATCCAAGGAAAATGTCAGGTGAAGAGGTAATATGTCACCATGCAATATACATTTTTGGCTTGAGAACGAAGCTGAAATGCCATTGTCATGTCATTCATCGTTGAAAATGTCAGTAAAGGGGATTGGGATTGTCTTGAAAGGCCAATGGGTGAGATTTGAAAGCCAGAAATCACCTGGTGAAGTAATTGTTGAGTCATTGATAAACAACCCAATCAACCCCTAACCCCTTCTCAGCAAACGAACCCTCAACGGTGTTTGTTGTTAGTTCCTGTCAAGAGACAGATGATCTGTAGCTCTTTCGGATAGGCTCTGTGACGAATAGGAATACCTTCTGGATCAAAAAAACTGGGTGGCCAGCCAATAGGATTGCATTCATGGCGGGACAAAGTAACTGCCGCTCTAGCTGGTTAGTGTAAGAAGAAAGAAACGGGAGCGACTTTGCCGTAACGCAGCAGAGCAAACCAAAACTTCAGTATGTATTTTGCAGGTTGTGCTTCCCGGAGTGTTTTTGTTCCTTAAAGTAAGAATCCATTCACAGCTGCTCATGAGGGGAAAACAACAGCTCAGTCAAAAGCTGCTGCTGCCACATTACTGACAGCACCGCAATGGCTTCACCAGTCGCATTACAACCAAAGTAATAGTGGAGTATTTGCCTCCCCTGCTATATTAACAGAGCAAAGCCGACACAATCCCAGCTGTTTGCTGAAGAAATCGATGAATAAATGAATGCCTCCGTCTCATTTCCATCTCTAAGTCTCTGCCTCCTCTGGCTGGTCTCAGAGCAGCTTCACTCTGATTTCATTCACCAGCAGGCCTGCAATACCACCTACACAAGGCATCTAAACAAGGGAGATGGAGTGACACAACTTCACCTGCTTCCCTCAATAACCAATAATTATTGAGCTTCAGTGTTTCTGTAGTATATTTCTTAGGATATTTATGTATTGGGTTATGTATAATGTATAATCTACTGGCCATAGTATCTATTTTCTCTTTATACTGCATGTGAGGACCTGTTGTATGCACCAAATGTCACCAAGACACATTTCTGTACTTGATGATGAAGATGAAAGTGAATGTGACTCTAATAAATCTAGAGACACACACACGTTTTAGTTTAAAATCTATAAAAATGTGATTTACTGACTGAATAGACTGCTAAAATGTTTCTGAGAATGTTTAAGAGAAACGACAAACTATTCTCCTTTCGCCGTGCTCACTTGATGAAAGCCAGCTGGCCTCACCGGTCCTCCAGACCAGGAGGCTGATGGAGCTGATGGAGCTGATCACAGTCTGACTCCAGATGTGGATGAAAAGCCCTGATAGAGTATTGATTGGAGATGAGTGACTATTTCTGTCTCCCTGTTGCTCTCTTTTCATCATCCGTCTTTTTCTGCATGCTTCAGTCCTCCCCTGCCTCTCTCTCTCCCTCCCGCCTCCTTCTCTTAACATCCCTCTCTTTCTTTTTCCTCCCTTTCTCCTCCTCCGCCCTTCCCCGCTCATAATTTCCCTGTCAATCTCTCGTTTCTCGTGTAGAGTTGTAATTATTAGTTTTCCTGTCTACAGTCACGTTTGCATTGGTGAGACTTAATTTAGCCCCGACTCCGTCATCTTCAGCGTTTAAACGATTCCCACCCTCCCACTCGCCGGTGCCGCCGCTGCAATTGTGCTGAAATAGACTTTAAAGGAATGATTGTGCCTCAGTAATCACTTTCTGAGAGAATTAGATCTGAAAGTGGAATTAAACTTTAATTGGAAGCCGTTAGTCGGGACTGTAAGGACCGCCGACTAATCAGGTATTGATCAATGTGTTCAGTCGTCCTTCAATAAAGTTTTCAACTGAAAAAACATTTTGACCACTATTGTGAAAGCGTCATGCTTCACCTGCAGGAAGCGTCCAGAGTGTCAGAGCTGCATCGGCCCATTAGCTTCCCGTTCGTCTGACACGTTATCAGGCTGCTGAAATTACCCACAAATGATCAGCGCTCGCTCTATAATAGTCTGACTGTCTGTCTCTCCACCTGTCTGTCTATCCCTTTAACCTACCTGTCTGTCTTCCTGCCCGTCTGCCCCCACCATCCACCTGCCCTCCTCCTTCTGTCTGTCTGCATCTGTTATCCTCTCTGTCTTCTCTTCCTCTTCCTTTCTGCCTGTCTGCCTCTTCCTGCACCTCCAACCCTGTCTCTCTCCTCCTGCCTGTCTGCCTCTTGCCTGCCCCTCACCTGTCCTCTCTGTCCTTCTACGAGGGTCTGCCTCTTCCTGCCCCTCCACCCGTGTCTCTCTCCTTCTGCATGTCTGCCTCTTCCCTGCACCTCCTCCTGTCTCTCTCCTTCTACCTGTCTGCCTCTTCCTACCCCCCACCTGTCATCTCTCCTTTCTGCCTTCTACCTCCTCCCTGCCCCTCCAACCTGTCTCTCTCCTTTCTGCCTGTCAGCCTCTCTTGCCCCTCTACCTGTCTCTCTCCTCCTGCTTCTCCACCTGTCTCTCTCCTTCTACCTGTCTGCCTCTTCCTACCCCTCCACCTGTCTCTCTCCTTCTGCCTGTCTGCCTCTTCCTGCCCCTCCACCCGTCTCTCTCCTTCCTGCCTGTCTGTCTCTCTGTAGCTGTCAGGTGGACAGTCTTTTCATCAGTTCTCCTTCAGTCAGCTCCTTATAGTGAAGCTGTGGTCCACACCAGCCTCATGTCTGGTTTCCCTTCAACACTGACCAGGATGAGAGCAGGTCAGGCTCATTGGTGGAGCTAAACCTCAGTGGGCGGAGCCAAAGAACCACAGTGGTCCTGGCTAAGTAACAGCCCAGTGAAAAAGACAATGCAATCTAGCCACACTAAGTTAGACTAGTTAGTGTTAGTTTAGTCTAAAATAGTGCCATCAAACTAACATGGCTGTGACTGACACACTGATAATCTGGTCCTCTGATTGGCCAGCAGAGCAGTGATGTAGCACCTCTGACCCGGTTGTTAACCTTAACTACCTCAGTGGGGGAGTCAGATTTGGTATCATGACAGACAACGGGGGAGAGAAAACGAGGAGATCTCCCTGATTCAAAGTGACAACCGTGACGGAAAGTATCCTGACCATCAGCCATCAGTTCACCTCCGTTCTGTTTCCATCACGTCTGACAGGGCGGACACGGTAAATCTCTGTAACGCCTCTCGGTTTGTGTCTCATCTCTGTTTTCCTCTCTAGTCTAATCTCAACGAGGAAAGGTCAGAGTGTCTGTTTCCCCCGTCCTGCTGTCAGCGGTACTTTGGCCTTTAGCTCCTGTAAAGATCAGCTCCACCCGCCGCCAGCCAAGTCCTGATCAATCCTCACTGTGGTTGCTGAGTTGTTCTGGAAACCTTTTTGTGGCTGGTGGAAAAACCTATTATTTTCCTGCTCTGGAAACAAAGACCAGACAGCACAGCACAAAAGTCAAGTGGTATTTAAGTTGGCAGTCTCTGGCTGTTCAAAGCTGTTTGTCTTACTGTGTGTGTGTGTGTGTGTGTGTGTGTGTGTGTGTGTGTGTGTGTGTGTGTGTGTGTGTGTACGTACTTTTTTCTCAAGGATCCAGAAATAGGGAGAACACTTTAAGACTCAGAAACTTTATGTGCTGCATTCTGGTGAAAATACCAATGAAAATATAAATCTGCATCTTTTAATTTAAAACGTTTCCATGGCGACATGCAGATATATTGATCTTCCTCACACTCTCCATGTCTCTCATGTCACTCCAACCATCCCTGAACTAATAAGGTTACCATAGAAATGACATTTACATTTTAGTTCCGTATTTTGATGACCTTTCAGAAGCAGCAGCTTGTTGATAGTATAGTAACAGATCTGCGTTACTATCTTTAAGAAATAAAGTTAATTTTGTCATTTGAAATTGAGAAAATCGGGAGAAATGACACCTCGGGAGAGTGTGTGTGTGTGTGTGTGTGTGTGAGAGTGTGTGTGTGTGTGAATCCGTCCATCTGTTGTTTAAGTCCTGAGGCATCGCTTTTGCCTGACACATCACTTTCCCTTACATGCACACACACACACACACACACACACACACACACACACACACACACACACACACACACACCACAAACCACAAACCACCCAGCATCCCCACCTCCCTCCCTCTAATCAATACATTGCATCACAACCCCGTTATTGATGGTATGTTGCATAGAAAAAGAAACCAACTGGTATGCTGTACTTTAACTCATCAATATGTTTCACCACGTGCTCTTTTATGATCCCAACCTACTGACCCAGAGAACAACCGATCAATACGCCGCAACACCGCTCGTTATTCATGATATTTCATATGGGAAAGGCTACAAACTGAACCAATCAATAGTTTACACCTCAACCTTTTATTGATTATATTTTTATGGGAAAGGCCACAGACCTCCTGACACCCAACTAATCAATACATCACCCCACAACCCCTTAATGGTGTTTTGCATGGGAGATGATATCAACCCACTGACGTGCTGATGGCCGATCAATACACAGCGTGTGTGTGGACTGGAGCTTCTACTCTACTGAACTGAATCTAGCTTCTGTAAAACATCACTGAGGTGGGATCGGATTCACATGGAACAGAACACAGGATCTTTTTGGCGTGAAGATGCTTGTTGCATCACTTTTGGCGTTGTACATTTCTGGGTCATTGTCCCTCATGTCAGAAGCGATATACAAACAAATTTCCTCTTATTTTTGTTCCTATCCACGATTTGTTCCTATTCACAATAGTCCCCATTGATTTCTGGGATTCACCAATGTTGTCTTATTTTTGCTCTTAACAGAAAACTAAGATGTAAGAGACATTTAAGAGAATGTTGCTGCATAAGGCCCACTGTCCCTCTCTCCCCTCCTCTTCCTTCCTTCCTTGTCTCCTCTCCTCTCCATCACTCCTTAAACCAGGAAATGAACCACTGGTACTGTCTCTCTCTCTCCTGGCTGGATGGGATGTTACAGTATGTTGTCATGTTTGTTTCTGATTTGTGCAAAGTATACTGATATGCTCCTTCTTGTTTTGTCTGCACAGTGGGGATGCTGGGGGTTTCTCAGGTCCTTTTTTATATTGTGTGGTTTTAGTTGAACTGGATGAAGGAGGCTGTCTGATGGCTGGTTGTCATCATCATCGTCGAAGGAGCTGTGTCATTTCTCTGTCAGCTTTTTATCCCCGATCCAGAGATATTTAGGAGATCTGCAGGTCGGGCTAGTAGGTCAACAGATGCCAAGGTCGTTCCACCCAGGAGGAGGTGCAGGCTGAATAACTAGGTCACTCCTGTGAGAAAGAGTTTAGAACTCTGCAGAAAGTTTGAAATGTTTAGGATTCACAGCACAGAGTGGGCGGTGGCACCCTCACTCTTCTGGGTTTTCTTCTGGGTCTTTTCACCCATCGAGGTGTTGACCTTGGGGGTTTCCTCCACGATAAAGCGAAAGGTGCACTTGTTAGGGCTGGATTCACCGTCCAGGGAAACGGATGCACCCAACTCCTTTGTCTTTGGGCTGGGGAATAAAGTGGAGGAGGAAAAACAAATGCACCGTCTAAGATAACATCTGTTGCGGAGGAGATGCGCGAGGAGGCCGTACTACTCCGCGCTGTACGGTACTGAGCAGTGTGACCCTGAGTGCACGGACAGAGTCGGACTCTGCAGGGTGGCAGCTCCCCGCCTCCAGTCAGCTCTTATGCAAAACTAACATCTGCTGGAAGGGAACCTGGAGTGTGTACTGCTGCGGAGGGAGGCTGGAGGAGCTGGAGGAGCTGAACACTGCAGGTCTGTCAGGATTTCATACATCTGTCGTGCTGAAGCGCACAGGTGTGGAGGGTGTAGTGCCAGGACTGTGGGTTTTGGAGGAACCGTCGTTCCTGCGCCCTGTGAGAGGTGGCATCACCAGGCTGCAACATCTGCTGTCTCCTGTCATACGAGGCTAGAAACCCCCCCCCCCCCCCCCCCAAGACCCGGGCAACAGATTGCAGTGACCTTGAGGCTGCTGGAGAAGAGCTGGGTTTTCTGCCGGATGCTGTGAGTCACCGAGTTCCCTCTCAGCTGAGCCTGGAGATTGGCAGGAGGAAAGGCGGCTGCTGTCTTTCTCCACTCTGAGCCTAGGGTGCATTATTTACACAGTATGTGTTAAGGTCAGGAACCTCAGCGTCTTGAAATAAATTATAGAGCGACTGGGTGAGGAGGGCACTGCAGGGTGGAGGTCGAGAGTTTAATAGCTACCACTTCCCTAGAGGTCAGGGGTCTGCAGTGGAGGATCGTGCTTGGGGCCCTGGCGACAAACCGGCTGGATCTGGAAGACTGTTGTCCTTTTGGTGGAATGATTGTTTTCTGTGTGGGGAGCTTCATTTCTATTCCTGTGTATTCTGTCTATAAAACTTCAGGACCCTCAGGAACAAGGTGAGGGGTTTGGGTCCTGCAGACCCTGTAGCAATGCTGAGAGGGGAGAGGAGTACATGACTTTTCTCTCAGCAATGATATTGTCTCTTTTATAAATAACTGGGCCTGCAGAATGCAACATGCATGGTGGGGGAAAGAGGTCTGACAGTAACTTGTCAGAGCTGCTCTGTTTTGTTGTTGATGTTTAATTAAAGAACATCATGGTCTCTCTCTCTCTCTCTCTCTCTCTCTCTCTCTCTCTCTCTCTCTCTCTCTCTCTCTCTCTCTCTCTCTCTCTCTCTCTCTCTCTCTCTCTCTCTCTCTCTCTGTCTCTAGGAGCTGGAGGCTGGTCTCCTCTCCACTCTGACAGGTATCAGTGGTTGGAGGTCGACCTGGGTGGGCGGACCCAAATCACGGCTGTCGCGACGCAGGGCCGCTACGGCAGCTCTGATTGGCTGACGGCCTACCTGGTGATGTTCAGCGACACGGGACACAACTGGAAACAGTACCGCCAGGAGGACAGTATAGGGGTGAGTCTAAAACAACGCTGTGCTTTGTTGCAATGACCCAGTTTCCCCTCAGCCATCAATAAAGTTCTTATAATGTTTTATCTAACTCCTATGGATGACCTAGTGTTGAGCAGTGCTGGTCTACGGGGGCCGGTCCAGCCTGCAGAGATAAACACAGTCATCAGGAGCCCTTGACACTCCATTAATAATGGAGGGGCCGATGAAAGGAACTTGGGCTGAGCTCTGCTGACTGGACGGACCTGCTGCCGACCACTTCAGCTTCTGTTGATGCAGACAGAGCTAGATAGAGAGGCGGCCGAGCATCACTGTGCTGGCTGAGACCGTGTTGTTTTAGTCTGGAGTGCAGCTGACACTCAAACCCAGGAGGGAATCCTCCCGTGTGTCGGACAAATTCACAGCTGTGGTACTATTCTATGTTTTTTTTTTTGGGCTAAATCTGGTCGGCCTGTCACGGTCTTTATTTAGCCCAAAAATAATCATTGAAAATTGGGCTGTGTTTAGTCTGATTTGGTCCAAATTTAGCCCAAGGTGGACGTCTGTTTCGGACCACATATAGCCCCAATACAGCCATGGAAATAAAATCACATTGCAGCAAGTGGGGAATTATATCTCCATGAAAACGTGTTGTGTTGTCTGCTGAGACACACACACACACACACACAGCCACGCCTTTTCAACGACCTGAACCACTTTTCAACCAAACCAAACCTCAATGTTGTTGAGACGTCTGGCAAGTTGTCTTTTCAATGTCTTTTCAACGGATTTTTGCTGGGCGGGCTTCTTGTGGAAAGTCACAGGAAAAGTGGAGAAATTTGTCATTGCAGAAATGTGGGGTATAACTAAGCCTTTTGGGCCACAAGGCAGCCCAACACAGCAGTGAGAGGTAAGTGTTAAAAATGTCAGTAACGTGTCAGTGAGCTGCACAGAACACGCTCATGTTGACAAACTGTCTGTGATGCTTCATCTGTCACCTCCTGGTAGACGCGACACTTCCCTTCAGAGTTTTTCCATTGCACAGGTGTCGTGCTGTACCTGTACTTGTCCTACTGCAGCTATGGTACACGGGTTTGGAGCACGGCCACGGGAATACTAAGTCGCTTTGGTCTCGCTTGTGTAGGAAAGAAACGAAGATAATGGGACTGCATCCTGCCTGCAGAGTGGGCCAACGTGCCAAAGCGGTGCCTTACCTGCATGCTTTTAGTGACTCTAATACCAAACCAAACGGTGTGACCAACATGATGGAAGAACATCGTATGCTTTGCCAATGTGGGCACGGCATGGACACTTAAAAAAACACATTTGTTACAGTAGCGGTGCAGAGAAGAGCTTTTAATGTGAAGTTGAGGAAAAGCAGTTTTCTCCCATGGAGGGAATCCAGCTAATCTCAGCACTGAGACTCGTTGCCTCTTGAAAGAGAGCAGGGAACGACTTTTCACGTCTTAAAAACTTCCTTTGACACTCCAACTGAGCTGAATCCGAGTCGCATTTCAAAGTGTTCATAAACTTATTGTATTAAGTCAGCCCGGCTTAGTGTGTCTGCTGGTGGCAGAGCTGTCGGCCCTCCTGGTGGGTCTCTGCTCTCAGCTGAGAGGCCTGAACACCAGGGGAGGAGCACCACTCTCCGGCTGTCTTCTCCTTTTCTTCTATCTTTCTCTCTCTTCTCAACTTAGAGGGCCGACAATGAGGGGCGGAATAACATAACTCCCTCAGTCTGTCTTCTCTTCATCTCTCTCCTCTCAACTTGGTGGGCTGGAGGATGCTATTCCTCTCTCTCTTTACAGCACTCTCTGTTTTTACTTTGAAATAAACGCTTAACCAGTCACATCCATTCACATTCACTCCTGGGAGCTGCCCACTACAGCCACATGCCATTGACAGTAGTTGGCTGTCACAACTGGCAACCTTCCACTCACAATCCTGCTTCTCCAACCCCAAGGCTGCTGCTACAGCGTTGTCTCCATCCCTTTATTTTCCTACACCGATCTTCTCTCTCTCTCTCGCTCTCTCTCTCTCTCTAGGTGTTGAAGGATTTGACACCTTGACTCAGCTAATATTTCTAAAAGATGCTCTCCCGGTAAAAGAGACGCTGCTGACGTTTTTTCAACCTGCATGTCGAATACGAAAAGTTTCAGAGGAACTGTTACATCCAGATAACACACAGCGTCATTCACACACACACACACACACACACACACACACACACACACACACACACACACACACACACACACACACACACACACACACTTTTCTAAGTTGATCCTAAAAGGTCCGTCTCCATCACGCCAGGAGATCAAACTCCACTCTCCCATGGATACAGAGGAATTAACAAGTGTTAAAGGTGTTAGGTGTTAAAGCCAGTTAACCTGCACGTCTACTTCAATGAGGATAGATAACCAAATGGGAGAGATGGAGAGGGAGGAAGAGGGAGAGACAGAGAGAGAGAGAGAGAGACATCCTCATTCAAACCAGTCAAGACAGAAAGAGACAGACGTTACCGGTAGCAAAGATCAATTCCCTCTCCTCACTGAAAAATCACGTCTCAGGATCAAGGCGGTTAATGAATGGTAATCTCCGCAGAGCGACTGTTTTCTGAAGCAGAGAAGATGTAAAAGTACAGCAAGAGCCCCATCGCTCTCATTTTCCACCTGATTGAAGAACCGTTCATCAGCAACACGACTCTTTCCACACATCGTGCTCTGCATCGAGTAGCGCCCGGCCTCCAGGGGAGCAGAGTGACTTCAATACGCTCTCTCTGCAGTCGGCTTGATTACACACAAGAAACACAACAGACTGCTGTGGGAAACACACTAGAACCAGGATGGATGGATGGATGGATGGATGGATGGACGGATGAAGGGAGGGACGGACGGATGGATGGATGGACAGACTGATAGTTGGATGGATGGACAGATGGACAGTGAAATAACATTCCTATTTATGAGTTTATCCCAGCCTTTCAAGGTAACAGTTATGCAGTCAGACAGTGTGTTTGTGTTTCCAGGTTTTCCAGGTCACAGTACTGCAGACAGACAGTTAAATGTTTGCTCTCTTTGTGTTTCCAGGTTTTCCAGGTTTTCCAGGTCACAGTACTGCAGACAGACAGTTGACATGTTTGCTCTGTGTTTGTGTTCTCCAGGCCTTCCCAGGTAACAGTAATGCAGACAGTGTGGTCCAGTACAAGCTGCAGCAGCCGGAGATCGCTCGCTACCTCCGCCTCATTCCTCTGGACTGGAATCCCAGCGGGCGGATCGGACTCCGGCTGGAGACCTACGGATGTCCTTACAGTAAGTAACTCCCGTCATCTCTCCAGAGACTGAGGCTTTCATTGCTGCTGATGATGCTGGTGACACTTCAGTTTGTTATTGTTTCATAAGGGAAATTTGATTTGCAGACAGGATTTAAAGGAAAAATCCACCTGAAAACACTTAAACACTGTTAAAACAGCTAATTGTCAATGTGCCTTGCTGTTCTGGGCCCATTTTGTGTTTCAGGACGCAACTTTTTCTTGACCAGAAAACTTCTCCCTCTCATATAATTATTGCTCTCTACACGTAAAAGACAGCTGAAATGCTCAAGTATGTTCAGGTACGTTCTCTTGCAGTTGTCAAAAGGCATTCTGGGAAATGTAGGAAATAATTAAGTGACGTAGAAGTAGACAAGGCAGGTTGAGTAAAAATACAAAATCAAATCAAATCAAAATTAGATAAATAACAAATATAAATAATCTAAGAGATACACAGATACAAATAGAAATCAAACAGAAATACAAATACAGAGAGAGCAATTTATATAAAATAGTGTCCCTGACCACATGAACATCCAGCCAATACAAGTTGCCCTCTAAAAACAGGGATAAATCAATAATTGAAAATGAGTATTAAGAAATCCACAATCACAAAAACAAAATAGAAGTATGGAGTTATAAATACAACAAGAGCAAATTACATAAAAGCCTGTGTGTAAAAGTTTGTTTCTAGAAGTGATTAAAAGATGATGATACACCACAGGAACATTACTGAAGGCTTCCTGTCAACACTTTCATCTGTCATCACGTTGTCATCTCGTAATCACAGCAGCGGAAGCTAACAGGTGTCACACAAAACATCTTGTGTTAACAGTTGAATTTGCCCCACCGCTGACTTCCTGTGTCAGCTCCTTTCCACATCACACCTTTCCTTATTTTAGCCACAACTGCCCGTTGTGTAACCGGTTCAATTTGCTCAGTGTTGTTTTCATCACCACAAACAGCAAACATCACACACTTGATTCTAGTTGAGTGATCTGCTTTAGTAAGATATTGTTGTGTGAAATTTAAAGTGAAACTGCATTGAAACTGATTTTAAGATGTTTTTGCAGTGGAAGCAGACTATCTAGTGGTAGTTGCTATGGTGCCATAGAAAACCAGTCAAAGTGCAGCGTGTTGTGTGTTGAAGTTGGACTGCACTTCTGAAAGGCTCTCTATGCTTGTTGAACCATAGAAAACAGTGAGGAAATATGAGCTGATCATCACCTCGGTGTCCACTCTGCGTCTGGATGTCTCTCTTACTGGTTGTGCTGGAGTCCAGAATATTCTCTGACTGTTTGTTTTGATGATTTACGATGAAACCTTTCTGTCGTGTCCCAGAATAGTCTGTCTGCTGCCGTCCCCTCTGGATGAACATGGATTAGGACAGAGATTAAACCATGTGTTGTGATAAACAGCCCCTAGTGGTTTGGAAAAAAGTTATTCAAGGACACAAGAAAATGCATACTTTGGTGTGATACTTTCACCACCCAGTATTTATTTATTTATTTATTTATTTATTTGACATTTATTTATTCTCGAAGGACAGTTGAGGTTACCCTCATTTACAATGTCGCCGAGATTTACAGACATTTCAATATATATATGTATATATACACAACACTAGTAATACAATAGAGAAATCAGTTCACATTTACATAAATATACATTTAAGACATCATAAAAACACGTCAAAGCTAAAAACAATTGCATACTGTTGCCGGCAGGTCTGCAATTAAATTTCTAAATCGTCCATATGATATAAAAGAATCAATCTTCAGCGTGAGCTGGAGATCATTCCATGCAGCTGGGGCGCTAAAACAAAAGGCTGACTTTCCGAGTTCAGTGTGTACTCGGGGAACCTTAAGCCTAAGCCAATCACCTGAACGTGTAAAATAGGGTCCATAATTCCACTCTAACAACATTGTGATATAAGATGGTAGTTTTCCAATAATGGCCTTAAAAATAAACATATACCAATGTGTATTTCGCCTATCTGCCAGAGAAAGCCAACCCACTATGAATGCAGGAGAAGCAGGCTACAGGTGTGTGTAGCCGATACCTTCAGTCATACGTTTTAAATGGGAACCAAAACTAATGTAACATGAACCAGGAGAACCAGAATCTAGGACCTTACCAAACTAAAAGGTCCTCTGGAGGTGTGTGTGTGTGTGTGTGTGCATGGCTTGGTGTTAGAGAGACGAAGGCTCATTAAAAAGCAGAGGAATTAGCCATCCAGCTGAAAAAGAAATTGATGCTGAACTCAGTTGCTGCTCTTTTCAAATAGTTCCCCTTGCTTTGCCTCACCTCACCTCACCTCCCCTCACCTCGCCTCACCTCACCTCGCCTCCCCTCGCCTCACCTCACCCCTATACTCCTCGAACTCTGCCCTAACCCTGACCTGAGCTAAGTTTTTTGATGCAATGGGCTAAACAGAATACAGATTCAGTTCTTTCTCACTCTCAGTTGCACAAATATGTTGTACTGCAACGCACGTATTGGCACTATGGTCTGGATCTGTGTGTGTGTGTGTGTCTGTGTGTGTGTGTGTGTGTGTGTGTGTGTCGGGGAGGTAATGGTGGAGGAGCACAGATTTCTGAAGGTCCTAGACCAGTTGTTGTCACCAGTAACTCTTACATGTAAGAAATGACCAATTCACTTTGGTTCTATACTGTAACATACTGACCGTACATCAGTGTGCCCATACGGAAATGTAATATATGACATATATGCCCCTATATCAGCGAGCGATATTGCGATATATGTTACATATAAGGCGATTTACTCACATGTCCTGAGGCTCAGGACATGGTAGCTCACTGCCGTGAGTGTGAATGGGAGAATGAGAGGCATATACTGTAAAGCGCTTTGGATAAAAGCGCTATATAAATGCAGTCCATTTACCATATGGGCTAGACATGTATGTACATAATATGCTATGGATATATGTGTAATTTGTATTTTATACAAATACATATATGTTATATGTATAAATAATTATATACGTGACGTATATGTCACAAAATGCATTATACATACATAACATATATATTTGTATGGGCTAGACATATATGTCATATATGAAATTGTTCCAATTTCTAATAGGTTTCATATATAGTTTGTACATACATGTACATATATGTTTTTCCCTTCATATGTACATACATTTCATATATGGAAATGTATAATATATGTACATATATTACATTTCCGTATGGGTGGTCTAACTGTGGTGAAACACACTGACTGACTGACTGGTCTGATCTGTGTTGTCTAACTACATTCTGCCCTCCATCCATATTGGTTGCCTCAGTGAAGCCCTGACAGTAAATCAGTGTTTCATTGTTGTTGTCTGAATGTCCCTCTGTGGTTTTCCAGCCTCTGGTGTGGCGAGGTTCGACGGCGGCAGCAGTCTCCTCTACAGGCTGGGTCCCGGGCCGAGGCAGACGTCCAGAGAAATCATCTCTCTGAAGTTCAAAACCCTGAGGAATTCTGGGATACTGCTCCACGCTGAGGGACCGGGAGAACGCAGCCTCACTCTGGAGCTGGAGAGAGGAAAGCTGCTGCTGCTGCTCAGACAAGGTAGAAGAGACATCTACTGATAGATACTGATATCTACTGACATCTACTGATAGATACTGACATCTACTGACATCTACTGACATCTACTGACATCTACTAATAGATAGTGACATCTACTGACATCTACTGATATCTACTAATAGATACTGATATCTACTGATCGATACTGACATCTACTGACATCTACTAATAGATACTGACATCTACTGATATCTACTAATAGATACTGATATCTACTGATAGATACTGACATCTACTGACATCTACTGATATCTACTAATAGATACTGATATCTACTGATCGATACTGACATCTACTGAACTAATAGATACTGACATCTACTGATATCTACTAATAGATACTGATATCTACTGATAGATACTGACATCTACTGATATCTACTAATAAATACTGACATCTACTGATATCTACTGATATCTACTAATAAATACTGATACCAGCCTAAATCCACTCAGCACTGCCCAGGTACAAAACATGAGGACTGAAGACCCTCCTGACTCCGCCCACTTCCCGCCTGTAATTGAATTGAGTGGAAGGTTCATCACATCATACACTCCGCTGCCACTACTCCCAATAGATATCAGTGCTTTAGCCCAAAGCAACCTTTCATTACTTGTGAATGATCTTCAGTATGTTTCCTGGCAAAATGAAAATGTCACATCACTGACAAGGAGCATGACTTCTACATCTGTATTACCCAGCACACACGTGTCCTGTCTTCCAGATGTTGAAATCTCTGTGTTTAAAAGCCTCATCAGAAAGGAGACATCTGTTCACTAGTGTTGTCAAGTTGTGAGGCACTTTATGGGCATGTTGGCACAAAGCATCTATGAGGTCTCTAAAGATATAAAAGCCTCTGAGACCTATAATTGGTTTGGTTGGGGAGATGCTCCTGCTCACACCCTGCAGCTGAACTGGTTTGAATGTTGGCTGCTGCATCTCTAGTTACACCTGTGATGGATGGGGCCCGTTCACCGCAGCATGTGTTAGGGCTGGACTCTGTAAAACCTGATGCATGGCCTACTGTGTGTGTGTGTGTGTGTGTGTGTGTGTGTGTGCGTGTGTGTGTGTGGACTTTCTCCCGTATCTTGGTTTCCAGCACCACTCCCAGCGGTCAAGGCATCAATACTTGTGATGTCGTAATTGTTGCGTCACCTCTAGTATCAAAATAATGATCACCTTGTTCTCTAGAGGTAAACACACATCACATACACATCACACCTCTTCTTCTTTTAGTTACGTTTTACTGTATTTTTTTTATATAGTAACTTTATTTGTATCACACTTTTCTAAAAACAAAGGCTTTACATACAATGAACACAATGAAATAGTGAAGTAAAAGAGTGTGTGTGTGCATGTGTGTGTGTGTGTGTGTGTGTAAACAGGGAGGTGTTGCCATACTGAATCATCACCATATGGTTCACCTCCATAGCCAACTGGCTGCTGAAGGGCTCTACCTCTCTATACCTCTATCTACCCATCCATCCCTATCTCCTCCTCTTCATCCCTCTCTCTGCCGCCCTCCCTCTCTGTATCTCCTCCTCCTCCCTCTCGTTCTCCCAAAACGCTCCGTCTTCCATCCCCTCCTCTTCCCTTTTCATCTTCCCATCTATCTGCCTCGCTGCCAGCTGCCTCTCACCAATACTCTCCGTCGCTGCGTCCTTATCTCCCTTCATCCATCCCTCTCTCACCACCTCTATTCTACCATTTCTCTTCCTTTCCCTCCCTTCCTCCCCCTTCTCGTCCATCTCCTCTCCCAGAGTGTGAAATTGTGAAACTGTCAACTTCAGGAAAGTGTCTCCTTAATGCTTGGGTAAAAGAGGGTGTCACCTTTAAGAAAGACAGTTTCCCCTTAAACCTGTTAAACCTCACCTTAAAGACTGGAACACCTTAAAGAAACTCCATTACCTTAAAGACTGGAACACTTTAAAGAAACTCCATTACCTTAAAGACTGGAACACTTTAAAGAAACTCCATTACCTTAAAGACTGGAACACCTTAAAGAAACTCCATTACCTTAAAGACTGGAACACTTTAAAGAAACTCCATTACCTTAAAGACTGGAACAGAGAAACTCCATTACCTTAAAGACTGGAACACCTTAAAGAAACTCCATTACCTTAAAGACTGGAACACTTTAAAGAAACTCCATTACCTTAAAGACTGGAACAGAGAAACTCCATTACCTTAAAGACTGGAACAGAGAAACTCCATTACCTTAAAGACTGGAACACCTTAAAGAAACTCCATTACCTTAAAGACTGGAACAGAGAAACTCCATTACCTTAAAGACTGGAACAGAGAAACTCCATTACCTTAAAGACTGGAACACCTTAAAGAAACTCCATTACCTTAAAGACTGGAACAGAGAAACTCCATTGCCTTAAAGACTGGAACAGAGAAACTCCATTACCTTAAAGACTGGAACAGAGAAACTCCATTACCTTAAAGACTGGAACAGAGAAACTCCATTACCTTAAAGACTGGAACACCTTAAAGAAACTCCATTACCTTAAAGACTGGAACAGAGAAACTCCATTACCTTAAAGACTGGAACACCTTAAAGAAACTCCATTACCTTAAAGACTGGAACAGAGAAACTCCATTACCTTAAAGACTGGAACACCTTAAAGAAACTCCATTACCTTAAAGACTGGAACAGAGAAACTCCATTACCTTAAAGACTGGAATACCTTAAAGAAACTCCATTACCTTAAAGACTGGAACACCTTAAAGAAACTCTATTACCTTAAAGGAAGACTTTAAGGAGAGACTGTGGCTCAGGGGGAGGAAGTGAAAGCCATCCATTGTAAAACAATGGGTGGCTTCCTTCATTCCTTCATTCCTTCATTCCTCCTCTCTCCTCCTCCTCTCTCTCCTCTTTAGTTTAGTTGTCTGCCCAGATCTCTTAGTCCTTCATATTTTTTCATATCAGAAGAGGACTTTTTGTCTTTTTCATGTTTCTATCGCCTCTCTCTCTATCCCTCTGCCCTCCTGCCCTCCCTCTTTTCCTGTCTTTTCTATTTTTCTCTATCTCAGGCTTTTGTATATGCCATCGCAATTACTTTTGTTCTTATTGTTTTTTAGAGACGCCCATTTGCCTCTTTCACTTGGATGTCCTTCATCTCTAATTATTTCCCTCTCTGTACTTTTTGCAGGATTTTGCAGGCTACAGACTGTGTGATTTAGGTCAATGGCTGTGTGCATCAGCCCTGAGCTATAGCCTGGTCCGTTCTGCTGAACTAAACACATCCAGGCCTGACCCCGAGCAGATGGAGCTTTGCTTTATGAGGCAACCCTCTGTAACAGCCATGGACAGGAACAGCAGTACTGTCCTGGTTTGAAAACTCTGGCACCATCCACTTGTTAAAAATATGACAGTATGTCGATTTGTTGTCATTTCTAAACTCACATTCAGTTCAGTTGTAGAAATGTGAGTATGTGTGAGTACAACTGAAGCTTGATCTGAATCACACAGTTCAGCTGCTTTATGAGGCCACACACTGTAACCAACATGTAACAGTGGGTTAACGTCTGTAAGACAGCGGTGTTAGTTAGCTGACCTTTACCTAGATGATGGACACTCCCTCACTCACTCACACACTCTCTTCTGTATGATGTTTTTAGACGTTTCCTGAGTCTGTATTTCTTTTCCTCTCTCCTTTTCTCCTTGTTTTTAACATTTGTTACCCAAACCTAAATGATCTTAGTTAGAGGACTTTAGTTTGATGATATTTTTAGGAGGTTCAGGCCTGCAGCAGCTCCTAGCAGAAGACAGTTGGACTCTGTCTGCCTGTCTCTGTCCAAACAGCTGGAATAAACAAGCTGGCTTATTAAGATTTATTCCTACTATCCAAAACTATTTCTTCTGCTTTACATTCATCAGAATGCTGCTTTTGTGTATTGTGACCCACCAGCTCATCATTCAGCCCAAATATTTTCTGTCACTGGGGTAGGTTGAGGATGTAAATACGCTAGGGATCATTGTGTCCTGCTCCAGTGAATTCTGGGTAAGTGTTGAGTGTTGAGTACCACTGACTTAAGAAGGTGTTAGAGAGGCAGACATTATGTAACACTGATCTCAGCTCAGTGGCGCTACAAGACTTCTGTCCGTCTGTAAGAAATGTTGAGAACACACAGAACATGCTAGATCACCCAGAGCGCAGAACCCCTGGAGCATCCCGGAACCCCATAAATATTATAGAACATCCACAACATAGAACACCTGGACTGTCAAACATTCTACACCTTGGAATCTTCTAGAACACACAAAGCATTCTGGAACTCAGAGAATAGAATACTTCAGGCCAGACTGCAATATGTGACACTCAGTGTGAAATCATTTAGAGTGGTTTTGTTGACAGTGGGTGAAACAATTACATCAGTCTGTTTCCTGACAAGAGCTGTTGTTGTCTTCCTCTACAATCTGATTCAGAGTCACAGTGAACAGCAATAATGCAATAGCAGACAGGATATGATCAGGTGGTAATGTCTTGGGGAGCTGTAAGGAAAAATACTGGAAACTAGTGTTCAGCACAAACTCTTGTTGAAACAAGCACCCTCCTCAACGTGAATACAATACTGTAGTTAGCAGTCAAAGCTAGTTTTTTTTAGCCTTTATGTATCAATGCACGCTCTTGTTCAGGCACCTGTCTGCCTCATACAGTTGCACACATTCACTCCAGTACAACAACAGTCTGCTTTTGTTGGCCACTAAAGAGCTCCACTGGTGTAAGTGGGGGTTCTATGCCTTGCTCAAGGGCTCAAACCAGCGACCTTCCAGTCACAACCCCACTTCTGTAACCATTTCCAAGCTCTTCCAGTCTGACCTACTAGACTCTCCTCTCTGTGGTCTGCTCTGGCCTCACAAAGCAGAGAGGGAACCAGAGAGGGAAATAGAGATATTGATCCCACCTTTCTCCCAGACATCCAAGCAGTAATCAAATGATCCATCCCAACACTTTGTCATAACGTCCGTTCTCTCTGCATAACACTATTCTGTTAATCAATGCCAATAAAGTGGTTTTATTTGTTTTTTTTCCTTGCCATCCAACCTCTAGTATTGATTCTCCATTGTGTATTTCCTCTCGAGGTCGTAATCAAATAACTCAAATAACTGAACAAATAATCACAATAAACGTGTTGACAGGACACACATTGGTTACATCAGAAGGTCCATCCCTACTTCCTCTCTCTGGATGAGGTTGTTTCTCTTCCAAGCTCTAATCAAATTTCATCTCACCAAATGGGTTGAAATACCAAAGCGACCTTATTGATTCCTCCCCATGTCCTCCTCCTTCTCCTTCTGCTCCTTCTGCTCCTCCTCCTCCTCCTCCGGTGCTCCAGGTAGGAGTTCGTCCTCTGAAACCCAGCGTCTTGTGTCCCTGGGCAGCCTGCTGGACGACCAGCATTGGCACCATGTGGCCATGGAGCAGCTCAGCACTCAGCTCAACCTCACCGTGGATAAAAACACACAGCAGGTTCAGATCCCAGCCGAGTTCAGCCACTGGGACCAGGTGGGCTGAAACACACTGCACTGGTACAGATACACACACAGATACACACACACATACGTACATACAGGCAGACATGTATACGTACATATGCACAAAAACACAAGCATACATGCTGCTCTTGGAATCCAAGCAACCATGTGAAACTCATATTTAGCTCCTTTAGATTTCTGTCAAAGTTCAGATATATAGTATTTATATTGTTTTTTGTAAATGTGACCCTTGGTGTGTATCTCTGTATGTGTTCATTTCCCCATACAGCTGAGTGTAGGGGCAGTTCAAGTCCACGGCTCTCAGAAACCAGTTATCTCTAAGAGGAACTTCCACGGCTGCCTGGAAAACCTTCTTTACAACGGCCTCCACCTGATTGACCTCGCTAAACAGAGCGACCACCAAGTTACTGTATTGGTAAGTTCTGTATTGTCTCTATTGACTCTATTGACTTCAGTAGAATAGGCTTCAAGATCACCAAAACTACAAGCAACCAGTTATACAAAGTCAAAGTGCCCTAAAATATTCCTGAGATCCTTGAATGGCATCATATAACATCAGGATATGGTGTATCTGGTGTATCTGGTGTATCTGGTGTATCTGGCGTGTTGCCATGTTGAGGTGTGTAAGGTCAGGTCTATCTGTGAGTTATATCTACGGTGAGATTGCCAGCCGGGAGAAAACCACGGCTCTGAGTTTTTGATGTTCAGTCCCCTCCAAGGCTGCAGGCTCTGAGCCTTTACATCTGACAGAGAATGCATCATCAATGTCTGGAGCAGGGCCACCTAATGGAGGACCTGCTGGCGAAATGTGGCTCTCCACGGACCTACAAAGGCTTCCAGAGGTTCATAAGATATTTTGCTTGGTGTTTTTTTTTTGTGACTTGCTTATTACAAGGCGTCCTAACAAACACCATGAGGACACGGGAGCTAAAAAGCCAAGGCCTAGCGCTTTCATTTCTAAATAACTAGAGTCCCTCCATAGCAGAAAGATTGGCGCGCCTAGGCTGCAGCAACTGTCTACTCCCATGCTAACCAATTACTCAACTCACCACATAAATGAAACACCACAGGTCAGCATGTGTGTGTGTGTGTGTGTGTGTGTGTGTGTGTGTGTGTGCGCGCATGCATGTGTACACAATCTCCTGGCTCCCAACGAGCTCCTAGTTCGTTAATGAAGCTAATGAGCCTTTGAGGACAGTGAGATAGGAGAAAACAGAGTGTAGGCGGCGGCTAACCCTCTACTGATGCATCCTCAGCTTGGCCTTGAGGATCTTCAGAGGTTTCTAGAGCTAGCTAGTATTAATAAACTACTTTTTTATTACAGTACAGGGACAGAGCAGCAGAGCAGCTTTTGGTGAAGAAGGCTGCTTTACAATATACCGTCGCGCTAAAGATCCACAAGGTTACAGTCAGATTTGATGCAGAGATTAAATGTTCCTTTATGCCGCTATGGCAGGGGGCCATGATGACAAAGACAGTAAGTGTGTGTGAGTAGGGGGGTGAATGGGTGTGTGTCAGTACGTGTTACAGTGTGTTGTATATATTTATGGTTTTTGAGGCTTTTTGAGGGCACTTTGTGTTTTCCTGCCCACTCCACCATGCATTACCATGTATCACTTTAAATGTTACACAAAGGGCTTTTAGGTGTCATGTGTGCTCCCTGACTATTATAAAGATAGCAGGCTGATATTCCCTGTAGAGAACCTGGGCTATAATGTATCACTGCTGCAGCCTCAGCAGTGGACCTGGTGTCATTACCACTACTCAAAACAATGGACTGTAACGGAGATGTCTCGATAGCATCGTTCACATACTCCCCATTCTCTCTCTCTCTGTCCGTCTGTCCTCCTCTCTCACCTCCAGGCTGCTGGGTGACATTGATGTTTTCAGTTTGCTTCGCTGGGGCTTATTCTAAGCCCGGCTGTTATCATTATGGTAATACCAGTGTCCTCTTTAAGGAGACTTGCTGATGAGATCTCGGTGACATCGGGTCACGCCCCCCCCGCCACTGATCCATATTCATGTTTCATGTTGTTTTGTCTCTCTCTGGTAATCATTTTCCTGTCCCGCCTCTTCCCTCCCCGCCCTGTGTTGCTCTATCTCTCAGGGCAATGTGACCTTTTCTTGTGCCGAGCCAGTTTCGGTTGCCGTGACGTTCACCGGCCCCCAGAGCTTCCTCCAGTTGCCGGCGGCGACAGCATTATCGTCGGGGGGCGTGTCTGTGCGGCTCCAGTTCCGGACGTGGAACAAGGCTGGGCTGCTGCTGACCTTTGACCTCCCGCAGCAGGGAGGCGTAGTCTGGCTGTACCTGAGTGAGGCCAGGCTCTGCCTACAGACCCACAAGGCTGGCAGGGCACTGCTGGAGCTCAGTGCAGGTCAGTCTAAGGAAGTTAAGGGAACCCTTAACTCCTAACCTTTAACCCTTAACCTATAACCCTTAAATAAACCTCATACAGATCCACAAGGCTGACAGGTCTCAGGTCAGTCACACAGAGGATCCAGGAATTGAAATTTAGTTTTCTGAGCCAGAAATTGTTAGATTTTATGTTTCTTTTCATGTGTTAACAGCAAAAGATAGGTCAGATTTGCATTATTGATAGCTAAAAGGTGAAAACATCTACTTGTTGAAACCATTACAATCAAATGTGCCTGTGGCTGTGCGTCCCAGGTTCTGGTCTGAATGATGGTCAGTGGCATTCGGTAGAGCTGAGCTCCAGACGGGGTCGTCTGACCATCACTGTGGATAAAGAGGAAGGAGGTGCCGCTTACGCCAGCCCCTCATTTCCTGTTACCATAGGAAGTCACCTCTTCTTTGGTGGTAAGTGTGGTTATATACCGGTAAAGGTCAACAAGATCTTTGTTAGCAATTCAATTTTGTCATCTGTCGGAAAACTATGTAGAAGCTGCTTATCACTTGGCTGTTACAGTATACTGAAAAGAAAATGGTTGGTTAAGTTGGCAAATCTTCAACAGTACACATCAGTATATGGAAAACTACACAACTCTCATCACACACTGTATTGATTAGAAAGGGAAAAAGTACTCCTGTGATCAAGGCCTGGTCTTCATCATGCAGAACTGTTGTTCTATTGACTAACTGCTGTCCTCCCTCTCCGGTCCAGGTTGTCCTGCTGATGACGGCAGTAAGGAGTGTAGAAACCCCTTTAACATCTTCCAGGGCTGCATGCGGCTCCTGACTCTAGACAACCAACTGGTGGACCTGATCATGGTGCAGCACAGGCTGCTGGGAAACTACAGTCAACTGCAGATTGACATGTGTGGCATCATCGACAGGTCAGTCATCTTGGTTATTCCTTGAAACAAACTTTCCCCTCTGTGGCATCCAATGCCACTTGTTAAGACTCATCCATTCTAATGCTGTTCATAAAGTGGTTTAGATTAGACTTTTCATTGTCGCCTCTCCATTGTAGACATCCATTACATCCATTGCATTCTTGGGTGCAAGCCTTAACCACTCGGCCATTATGGTGGCATTTAAAACTGAAGGACCAAACACTTACTGTGAAGATGACGTGCTCAGCTTTGTTATTTATCCTTGAACTTGGTCAAGAGCATAGAAACAACCTTTCATCCACTCCTCTTACCAGGAGTGGGGTTTAAAACCACGGGGAGATGTGTCCACTTGATGCTGCGATTGGAGAAGATACGTTATTTACACTCATCTAAACGTTGGAGAGAGATTTACTGCTGTTGATAGCAGAGAGGATTTATACTTCTATATCATTAGCAGAACAGTGACATTTAGAACATGGTTATTATAAAGTTTTGCCCTACATTTGTTCAAAGAAACACACATTCAATACCAGGAGTGGGACTTGAACCCACGAGGACTAATGCTCCATTGCATCTTGAGTGCAACGCCTTAACCACTCGGCCATCCTGGTTACATGAAAAGCTCAAAAACCAACGCTGTGAAGATTAAGAGCTTTGTTGTGTTATCTGTCCAAGAAACTACTCCAGAGCATAGAAACAACCTTTCATTTAAACAAGTCAACAAGTGGAACAATGATTCTTGAAGAACTGCAATTTATCTACCAGGACTGGGAATGACCAACTATAGTTTTTATACTATATCCTTGTCAGTGACATTTGGAACATTTTCATGGTATTCATACAGTTTTCACCCACATTTGTTCACCAAAGAAACACAATAAATACCAGGAGTGGGACTTGAACCCACGAGGACTAATGTCCATTGCATCTTGAGTGCAACGCCTTAACCACTCGGCCATCCTGGTTACATAACTCGTCTGCCTGAAAGGTCAAAAACCAACGCTGTGAAGATTAAGAGCTTTGTTGTGTTATCTGTCCAAGAAACTACTCCAGAGCATAGAAACAACCTTTCATTTAAGCAAGTCAACAAGTGGAACTATGATTCTTGAAGAACTGCAATTTATCTACCAGGACTGGGAATGACCAACTATAGTTTTTATACTATATCCTTGTCAGTGACATTTGGAACATTTTCATGGTATTCATACAGTTTTCACCCACATTTGTTCACCAAAGAAACACAATAAATACCAGGAGTGGGACTTGAACCCACGAGGACTAATGTCCATTGCATCTTGAGTGCAACGCCTTAACCACTCGGCCATCCTGGTTACATGACAATGTCTGCCTGAAAGGTCAAAAACCAACGCTGTGAAGAGTAAGAGCTTTGTTGCGTTATCTGTCCAAGAAACTACTCCAGAGCATAGAGACAACCTTTCATTTCAGCAAGTCAACAAGTGGAACTATGACTGTTGTAACAATGGTGGCATCTGAACAGTACATGCTCAGCTGATGTTGAATCCAAACATCTCAATCACCTGCCTTCCTAGTTTCATGAAAGGTCCCACGTCAAAGGTCAAAGGTCCAGCTGTTGAAGAGGAAAGTAAATCTGTCCACACAAAGCCAATTTGTCCCTGAAGGTACCCGAGAGCTTAGAAATAATCAATCTTTGAAGTAAATACACAAGATACATTAGTGATGTAGTGGGAATGAGGTTCATACCTGCTGAATAAAAATGTTACATTCAGTGTCAAGTCGTGATTTACTTAAGTATATTTATTACACAAAAGCTGAGCTCAGGAGAGAGGCACACACACAAGGTAGGGCATGCAGATCTCTACCAGAGAAACGTCTGAACAGAGATTATAAATCAAAGGAAGGACAATAGAGCAAGTATCTAAACATCTACATGGTCATGCTAGTAGTTAATCTATACAGTCTGTTCTGTGAGAGTACTTCTGATCAGGAACATGGTGAAGGACTTTCCTCTGTCTCTTCACGAGATAGACCTTCCACTGTAGTTAAACACAATCCATACAGTCATACAGGAACATACAGTTAATGAAGCGTGCCTCCAGGATCTGAGTCACACGAGGCACTTAAACAGTTCATCATGTCATACTAACAAGAATCATAAAGGGTACATGGACATACAATAGAATCAATACAATCACGAGATACAATAAATTCTTCCACACTACCCATCTCCCTTGGACTTTGAGGTCACATAAAAGATTCAGCCTTAAAGGTCAGAAAACCAATCCTGAGGCTTGTGACTGATTTCTTCATTCAAAAGCATTGAACAAAGCCATTCATTTAAGTTCAAACACTACCAGGAGTGGGGTTTCACACCCTAGTTGAGATTCCATGAATTGATCCAAATGGCATTTTGGGAATTGTTTTCAAGAACACGGCATATTGAACGCACGAGGACATACATCCATTGCAGCTTGAGCGCAACGCCTTAACCACTCGGCCATCCCGGTTACATGACACTCACATCTCGAAAGGTGAAAAACCAATGCTGATTAAGAGCTTTGTTGTGTTATCTGTCCTAGAAACTATTAGACCATAGAAACAACCTTTCATTTAAGCAAGTCAACAAGTGGAACTATGATTTTTGAAGAACAATTGAAGAACTTCAATTTATCTACCAGGAGTGGGAATGACATTAGATTCACAGATCCATTGGTACTCATGGAATGTTTTCAAGAAAATAGCACATTTGTAAGGTCCAGGAGGGGGGCCTGAACCCTAGAGGACTACTGTCCACTGCATCTTAAGTGCAACGCCTTAACCACTCTGCCATCCTGGTTCGTTGAACTCATTGACATTAAAGGACCAAACACTTACTGTCAAGATGCCGTGCTCAGCTTTGTTATTTATCCTTGAATATGGTCAAGAGCATAGAAAGAACCTTTCATTCACTTACTACGGGTGGGGTTTAAAACCACTCAACCATTCTGGTGCAGTTATTAAAGAAGATAACCTACATTGTTGGAGAGAAAGTGAATGCTGTTGATAGCAGAGAGAATGATCAACTACAGTTTTTATACTTCACCCTTGGCAGAATTGTGACATTTGGAACATTTTCACGGTATTTGTACAGTTTTCCCCAGATTTGTTCACCAAAGAAACACATAATCACTATGATTAGGGACTGCTTTTTTGGCAGAGTAATCTATTTGTGAGGTGAAGTGGTGTGTTAGACATGAGCATGCATGCATGCATGCATGCACGCACACACACACACACACACACACACACACACACACACACACACACACACACACACACACACACACACACACACACACACACACACACACACACACAGTGCCACTAATCAAATCCAGAATTATTGTTCAGTGGAGGCCAGAGGTGTGAAATAACAAAGTGTGTACAATGCTGTATGTTTTATTCTAACTTTTCTACTTGATCCCTGGTCTGTTCTCAGTAGATCAGGTTTTATTCTGACCAGTTTTTTATCTGTTTCTGCTGACGTCAGCATTATTTAAGATTGCTTTGATCAGTGCCATCGTTAAATCGTCAATATCATCAAGAGTATCACTATCACCACTATCTGTAGCTCTATTACCCAATGGGGGTCTTGGTTATGATGGACATTCACATCTCTACAGTCATATCTGATAGAGAGAGAGATTATCAACGTTATGATAAATGCCTGCCATTTCAACATAATTGGTGAGGCGATATATTTGATTACAACTGGGGATGAGGGGAACAACTTCACCCGGAGAGAGAGAGAGAGAGAGAGAGAGAGAGAGAGAGAGCGAGAGCGAGAGAGAGAGAGAGAGAGAGAGAGAGAGAGAGCGAGAGAGAGAGCGAGAGAGAGAGAGAGAGAGAGAGAGCAGAACCAATGGCTTGCTGTCTGAATGTCACACTAAAAGAGCAACACAATTAATGGGACAATTATAACAATTAGAAACTCTCCTCCAGGCCATAAGCAGCACACACACACACACACACACACACACACACACACACACACACATCCGACCGGCCACATACCCTCGCCAGAAAGGGAGAATCTGCTCCACTGGTTTTAATTAAATCTCTTGTTTCTACATTCATCAGATTATTAGAAGTCCCTCCAGAGATACGACTCACTGGGACGGGAAAACAACATCCTGCTGCTTTCTCCCAGTAAACAGGAGAAACTACTACTGTACATTCACTTTGTTGATGACATTATGGGTGATTTACCCTCCCAATAACCTGTCATGACTTCAGACAGGGACACAAAGATGCATATGTCCTTAGTCTCCTGGTTTATTGATCCGTTAGTATGATATTATTGAATCATTGTCATGATTGCTATATGGATCTGGTTCTAATCTATCGCACCGGGTTCATTCAATCCCACAAGAACACTTTGTCTGCAGCATCTTGCGTGCAACACCTTAAGTCCCTCGGCCATCCTGGTCATACACCGACGGGATCCGCTTGCTCATTGTGAGTCACTTGATAAGAGTGTCAGCTAAAAGCATAAAAGGTCAAGGTAAATCTGTGTGTGTGTGTGTGTGTGTGTGTGTGTGTGTGTGTGTGTGTGTGTGTGTGTGTTTCATTTGTTGTTACCTAAAAGGCATTCAGATAGACAAACTGAAAGGCTGAGATGCACTTTCCAAACCAGGCGATTGAGTGAGATACAGGCAAACCAAGGGCGTCAGCTAAAAGCCTCAAATGTCAATGTAAGTCTGTTGGGGAGCGTGAGTGTGTGTGCGTGCATGTTTCATTGTTGTCAGTGTTTAAGTCGTAATCTGTTGCTGGTTGTAATTGATATAACACAATAAACACAACCTATATCCACTTTTCCTTTTTCTATTTTAAACTCCCGACGTCAGTTACGACTCTCCTGGGATAAATCCTCTGGGGCACAGGAAGTGATGCGCTTTGCAGCAGAACAGCGGGTTGTTTGGGATGGGATGAATAGGAGAAGGACTGGGTAGTTAGCATGAGCAGCGATAGCCACCGTGGCTGAACAGATGAAGAAAAGAGCGCCACCTACAGGAGCTCAAACTCCATCAACAGGAAATACCAAGGAGAAAGACGTCACAGTACTGGACACACTGTTTGATTGACAGGTGATCTCTGGGAAGAGCAGTGAGGAACACCACAGTGAAGGACACTACAGTGAAGAACACAACAATGATGAGCTCCTCAATAAAAAACAAAACTAGGATCTTGCAGATTACCGACCGTAGAGTAGACAGATAAACAAACAGATAAACAAACAGATAGACAAAACCGATCAACAGTCAGACATATTCCTAATGGAGGACACAGACATCACTACTGACACACCGGGCTTTATTCCCTCAACCCTCATCGTCCTGTACGTCAAGAATATTATCCCTGAGGCTCTACTGTCAGCACACACAACACATATGCAATACCACGCACACACACACACACACACACACACACACACACACACACACACACACACACACACACATACACACATCTATTTTTTATATCTCCTTGTTGTGTCAATCTGTCAGTCAGTGACTCTACAACTGGGATAGAAATGTTTGTCCCATGTGGGGATTTGGCTCAGCATAGCACAGGAGAGAATACACACACACACACACACACACACACACACACACACACAAAAGAATTGAGGTTGGAAAGGTTAAGGGAATAAGGGACTTGGCAATGTGTGCGTGTGTGTGTGTGTGTGTGTGTGTGTGTGTGTGTGTGTGTGTGTGTGTGTGTCATGCCAACCTCCTGGAGGTGCCAGACGGTCCTGGAGCAGATGGAGAGCAAACTAAGTGAATAAAAATACCTTTACTTTCCTGTCCTGTCGCACTCTCTGTCTGTCTGTCTCTCTGTTGCTCTGTTCACGAGAGTGAGGTTGCAGGACTTTCCAGTCAGACAGTATATACCTGTCTGTCTCACTGTCTGTCTGTCTGTCTGTCTCACTGTCTGTATACCTGTCTGTCTCACTGTCTGTATATCTGTCTGTCTCTAAAGTCTCTCACTGTCTGTATACCTGTCTGTCTCACTGTCTGTATACCTGTCTGTCTCACTGTCTGTATATCTGTCTGTCTCTAAAGTCTCTCACTGTCTGTATACCTGTCTGTCTCACTGTCTGTATACCTGTCTGTCTCACTGTCTGTATATCTGTCTGTCTCTAAAGTCTCTCACTGTCTGTATACCTGTCTGTCTCACTGTCTGTATACCTGTCTGTCTCACTGTCTGTATATCTGTCTGTCTCTAAAGTCTCTCACTGTCTATATATCTGCCTCAATCAGTTATGATTTTTCAGAATAAAAGTCCTCACGACAACCCTATATTGCTCTGAACATCAGGTTAACAATAAAACAGTGATTCTAAAACTTTATTTTGCAGAAGAAAACGCCAACTAAGCAATAAAATACAATATAATATTAACAAAATAAAACACTTGCTGATGGCAGCGGGAGCTCTTTTCCAGCTTTTTATCCTGACACAGACTAATGGTTAGCAGTGGCGATTCTCCTGCTAGTTGCCATGGTGATGATGACAACACTTATCCCACTTCTCGTCCTGCAAGTATAAGTACAAGTCTCCCCTTCTTTCCTCTGAGTACATTCAAAACCAGCCACCTTTTACTTTTACTTCACCTCTTAAGTAGATCTTAGTAGTAATTGTACTTCTACCTGAGTCAAACTTCAGCAGTTCTACTTGAACAGGATATTTTTGGCACTGTTTCCACCACTGGATTCATCTGAAGAGCTCCTTCAAACAGTCTGGCAGCATCGAGGAGCAGCACAGTTCAAACATCAGAGAAGATCTGGTCTTGAGGAGAACGGAGAGGGTGTCCTTCATCTGCCAGGGGAAAAGCTGTTCTTTTTCTGGCTCAGAATAATACAGAGATGCAGAGAACGAAAACTGTGTAGCAGTGAAATTATTCTTTTTATCTTCCTGAGACGGGGTGAGAGGTGATGCAGTAACGCTATCTCCAGCAGGTCGCCTTGCCAATCAGCAGTACTAATAGAACTTTTTCAGAGATTTTCTCCCAGAACACCTTGATTAATAACGTGATCTCCCCCTGACATCAAAAATAAAACACCTTTTCAAGTCCTTGTTTCTCTCCTGACCCTCCTACACTCCCTTTAGCAGTGTGTGCAGGGTGTGCTGAAGGCCGTGAAATAAAAAAGCATCACAAAAACAAACAAACATGGTGGCGTTTATGTCGCGTAAACACCAAGGTCAAAAGTCAAAGGTCTGATCCGTCAACAGCCACGTGTCCTTCAGCAAGACGCTGAAACATGAATGATGCTTCTAATGCTCACTCCTCTTGACATGAAGAGATGAAAGGACCTTCTGGAGTTCGACTGCCTTTTTGTCCTCTCCGGATCCAGCAGCATTGTTTCCGTCTGTTCAAGCTGCAAAAGCAAACTAATTGATTTTTCTTAAATCAGCTTTCCGAAGGAATGTTTTAAATTGAAAAGTTTGAGCTGTTGACATTATTTTATTCAAGTCCATCCTATTCACGAGCTGAAGGAATGTCGCCTGCGATTGAACATCCTTGAGAAACTTTTGATGAACTGAAAGACTAAATATATTCTCCTGTCTGTCTGTCTGTCTGTCTGTCTGTCTGTCTGTCTGTCTGTCTGTCTGTCTCTCAGGTGTTCTCCCAGTCACTGTGAACATGGTGGCAGCTGCAGTCAGTCCTGGACCGTCTTCCACTGTAACTGCTCTGACAGCGGCTACAGCGGAGCGACCTGCCACAGCTGTAAGTCACCTGCCAGTCAAACGTCATCACATGACCATTGAACGGAGGGGAGAGAGACATAGAGAGAGAGAGAGAGAGAGAGAGAAAGAGAGAGAGGGAAGAGACAAGTGATATAGAAAGGAAGAGGCAGCTCAGAACAACAACGACGGCGGTGATGAAAGATCGACAAAGGTGGTTGAAGCTCAGCAAGCCGAGCGTCCAAATGATTGACCACGAGATGTCAGCACGTTTTCCCGCTAGGCAGCCCAACCAGCCGTGATATTTGAGACCGACTGCAGGCGGTCACACACTGGCGGCAGGTGTGAGAGGAATTGGATCGGTTTGGAGTCCAGAGCCAGTGAAGGGCTTCGTTTCCTCCTCAGAAGTGTCCTTTTGTTCATACAGCAAGCACACAGTGGCTGTACTGCAGATTATTCTTTCAATTAAGAGGCTAACCAATCAAAGAGAGGTTATGCAAGATAAGATGAGATGAATGAAATTTTATTGATCCCCGTGGGGAAACTGGATCGTTACAGCAGCAAGTCATAATAGGCTTACAGTATTTAACACAACACGGTGGACAAACACACTAGCACATATCAAATACTGATATACTGTAAGAATGGAAAGGAGTGAAACATGATTGAAAAAGCAAATTGTGCGTATTTGTGCCTGTTCATGTACATATCAGTCATTCATGTTAAGGGTAGACAAGCCTGTCAATCATCCTCGGGTTACCAATTATAGGTTCGCCCCTAGTGGTTTGAGGATAAACAGTATAACATCCTGTGGTGCAGCTTCTCTTACATTGGTGCTGGAGATTAAAAAAAAGTGTGTTTCTAATAAACCGACTCAATCACATCCTGTTTTTGCGAGTGGGAATGTCACCGTTACTGATGTTGATGTCACCGGTACTAATGTCGTTGAACTGACTGTTCCGTTCTGTTTCCGTTCCTCCAGCTGTATACCAACAGTCCTGTGAGGCGTACAAACACAAAGGAAACTCATCAGGACATTATTACATCGACGTGGACGGCAGCGGACCCATCAGACCACAGCTAATCTACTGCAACATGACAGGTAGCGCGCACACACACACACACACACACACACACACACACACACACACACACACACACACACACACACACACACTCACTCACACACTCACCCCCCTCTGCTCTCCTCCTCCACTTCATCACCGTCTTTGAGCTTCATTTCTCCCTCTCTCTCTCTCTCTCTCTCTCTCTCTCTCTCTCTCTCTCTCTCTCTCTCTCTCCCTCTCTCTCTCCACCAGAGGAGAAGACATGGATGGTGATGCGGCACAATAACACAGAGCTGACCAGAGTCCGGCCGTTGACGGCGGGGAACCAGCATTCAGCCCACTTTGACTACTCATCTGAAGAAGAGCAGCTATCGGCCATCATCAGCCAATCAGAGCACTGTGAACAGGAACTGTCCTACCACTGCAGGAAGTCCCGCCTCCTCAACACACCGGGTGAGCCCTGTTGGTTTTTTGACGTTTATGTTCCTGCTCCTCTTTTTATAACCCGTCTTCTGCTGTTGCCTTGCTCAAAGGCACTTTGAAGGTAGTTGTTGAGGGAAGGTACTGGCCCAGATGTTTCCAACCAGGGGTTCAAACCAGCAACCCTCAAACCTGAAGCCTCTTAATCTGGTTTTCTGTGCTACAAAGGTGGTTTTTCATCTCCACTCTGTTGACTTCCAGTGTAAAAAAGATGAATTCATTTCAATGATCCAAAACAAATGATCATCTCTAAAACACGGAGGATCCAACCTGTCAATATTCTTCTGTTTTACTAGCTACTACAACCTACCATAATTGTTTTTAAATTTTGAGTGACTTTGTGAGAGTAGGTGTTTTCAACTGGGGGAAAATAGAGAGACTGGTTAGACAGGCTCTTCAGCTGGGATCCACCCGCCATGCTCTAGCAGACACAACAAACTGACTATTATGCTTTTTATTGCAAATGTCTTCAGGTTTCAGGTATTTTCTTCCTATTTCCTAATGTGTCTAACAAATGGATTTTTTAGGATCATTTCAACACAGTTTCAAACAGCCATTTGTACTCAAGCAGTGTGACGTAC
Source organism: Hoplostethus mediterraneus (assembly GCA_034670385.1). Taxonomy (NCBI): domain Eukaryota; kingdom Metazoa; phylum Chordata; class Actinopteri; order Trachichthyiformes; family Trachichthyidae; genus Hoplostethus; species Hoplostethus mediterraneus. Next base: position 45,675 of record JAXDDW010000050.1, on the reverse strand, counting down.
GATCTTGTTGCAGCTGTAGAGAAGAGGTGAATGACCAGTGGTGCATCGGTGGATGATTCATCTTCTTCATGCATCATCTTCATCCTTCATTACTCTCATCAGGACCTTTACAGGACTGTGAGTGAGCAGGAGGCTCATAGCTTCCTGGTCCAAGGCGACGTGCAAACTGTCAAATTCACGGACAAGTATGTGTCGAAACCCCCCCGGGCTGCGTTGTGGGCGTGTCTCAAAACCGTCTCCTTTTGAGTGGGGACAGGCAGCTGCTCGCTAAATTTGAAGAGCCGGCGTCTATAGATGACCTGATCCTCCATTTTCCCCCTGCAGGGTTGTGCAGAAACCACAAGGACAGACACATCTCTGTCCAAATGTCATTGGCTGATGAAGCCTGTTAGCGAATGACGTTTACCTTGGTTCCGTCAAAAGTTTCAACTTTTTTTGACGGACTGGGTTATTTTCACTCAATCCAGGTGATCCGTCAACACATAGCTCATGTGAACGAGGCGTAATACAGTAGCAGTTGTCTATTATCTGTCTGGAGGCAGCAGGGACACAGTGTTGGGGCTGGAACATTTCCAATGAACGAGCAGCGAGACAGACGACAGACGTGCTGATCTGTGTTGAAATCCAGACCGACAGGAGACGGATGGATGGGATCAGAGGGAGGGAGGTGGGGAG